>CM038796.1:116155308-116516783 GCA_021764765.1 Vicia sativa | reverse complement strand
CAACACACGGCCAACAAGGAACCATCCACACTTTGCCAAATTATCATCCTCAGGCGCATCGGGCACTAAGATGTTTCGACCGCTCTTATTATCAACAAGAATTACAGAGTCTAGCGACACTGTTGCCTTCGATGGCATCTTAAGCCCATCCCGATACTTATCAACAATTTCTCCACCTTCGCATGCCGCATATTTGGTTAAAACAATGCATATCAATAGCCTCATTCAAAGATGAGCATGAAGTCTAGCATATGACTCTTCCCGGATGGCATCTTAAGCCCATCTCCTCTACTCTCAAGTTACCACAGAGCCTAGCGTATGGCTCACTCCTTAGCATCGATCTTCGTATGGCATCTTAAGCCCATCCGTCAATTCTCCCACGGATACTCCGAGTCTAGCGTACAATTCATTCCCCAGCGAAGTTTTCAACTTCTCCAAATGGCATCAGAAGCCCATTCCCGTATCACCACGAGTGCAAATTTTCTGTGTATTTTGGTGTTCAATCATCTTCACCTCCAGTCACGAAGGCACGATGCCAATCTAAACCTCCACAAGAAGATTGAACAGGAAGCTGTCATACCCCAAAATTTGCCCTCCATCTTCTCAAGACATTCCACATCCATACTCAAGGATTCCTCAAGAGTCGATCGACAAACTCTCCTAGTAATCAACCCAAACTAGGTTTGGTATCTCTCAAGTCAAGATGGGTTTCCAACATCTCCAATGTTCATCATGCCTCCTCATTTCAAAGATCCTCCATGTCAAGTTTCAAGCCTCACAAGTCAAGTTTCCTGCAATTGCCGATGGTTGAAAATCACAGATTGACAAAAGTCAATCGTGGTCAACATACAAAACTTCTGATTTTTGGTCAACATCCTCATTTTGAAGTTACATTCATCATTTGATCAAGGGTTGATCATGATTCATCAAGAAAACTCAAGATTTGCTCAAAAGTCAAACTTTCTAAATTAGGTTTCTAGGTGAAAAGTCAACTCAACTTTGATTGATCATAACTTCTCATACTTTCTCAAAATTTTCCACCACCTCTTGTTTTGAAGGAAATTCAACCTCTACAACTTCATGTCTCACAAGAATGTCCAAAAAATGCTTCATTTGAGAGGTATAGCTCAAAACATTACAGTGTCATTTTCAAAGTCAACAAAAGTCAACTTTTGTTTTGAAGATATATTGAGCATGGTAACTCCAATTGAGATGAGACCAAAGACATTGTTTAGAGGACTCTTAGAGCTTTCCAAAAGTCCAAGAACACTCAAAATGTGGAAAATTGAGCAAGTTACACTCAAGTTGGGCAATTTTGAGAGAATGCACAAAGAAAGATACTCCAAAAATCAAATTTTGCAAATGGCCTATAATCTTTTGATCCAAACTTGTTCATGACAATATTCTTGACCCATAAATGTTACATTGGTAATTTTCTATTTTGTGATTTATATTTGAATTTTATAACATTTAATTCAAAATAAATTATGTAAAATATGAAAATTGTTATTTTTCCAATTGTTGGATTTATATCTTCTTAATGTCCAAGAAAGCCCAATACACTTACCAAATTCGTGCAAGCCATGGCATTGATGAGAAAATCATATTTTCTTCAATATTCGATTTTATTTTCAAAGAAAATATTTGCACATTGATGGAGCAATCTTTTTTCCACTCTTTTGCCATCCAAACTTCCTCTATAAATGCCCAGCAGTGTGTACAAACCCTAAGGACGAAACCCTAGCCAAAGAACAAACCCAAACTCTTGCAAAATTTTTCAAGAATTCTTGAAAATCGAATTTTATTTTTCAGCCCTTTCCAGCCTCTCTCAAGCACTCAAACGTGTTCTAAGGGTAAGCATGAGTAAGTTTGCATCAAAAACAATGGTCAAAGCGCTAAATCGCGTTGTATACATGCATACATAATCAATTTTTCTTGAAATCGTATTTATTAGCCCGTTAATTGATTCTAATGTTTGCTGTGTTCATGAGGTTCCACCGATCGACCGGGTCATCGCTGGTGCTTGCACGCTAGAATCATGATTTGCTATTATTAGGCTTTTCGAACCTTGATCGAACCGTGATACAGCATTTTAGTGAAACTAAGACCACCAATCATCGCAGGGTCCATTAGGGGTAGGGCTTCCTTTCCATTTAACTGCATGGTTTTGTGTGTTTCAAATTTTGTTGATCGAGAAGACGACCGAGCTAGGTTCCGCGCTGACCTCGACATCTGACTCGAATGGCAAGGTGGTGTCAAGCATTCGACTGTTCTCTCATCCAGCGAGGGCCCCACGCATGCTGACTTTGGTTTTCAAACGTATCCAGGACGTGTCAACATTCATATGCTTTTGTTTTTCACTTTTCAAACACCAAGTGTCACTTGGTCCAGTGGTAAAGGCGTTGGTTTGCAAAGATACTCCTCCAGGTCCTCAGTTCGAACCAGCCAGGGGCCATTCCTTTTTTTCCTTTTCTCAAGCTTCAAACTATTTTCCTATTTTCCTATTTTTCTTATTATTTTAATATTTGCATCTTATTTTAATTACTTTCACAATTTTTATTCTGCATCAAAAATTACCAAAAACATTTATTCTTTTTGCATTTATATTCTGAAAATCTTTATTTAATTTAATAAATTAAAAAATATAATTTTTGCATGCATATTTATTTTATTTATAATTTAGCATTTAAATCATTGTAAATTAGTTTTTAATTACTAAAATGTATCTAAAAAATCCCAAAAAATTATTTTAGCATATTTATATTATTTCCAAGATTGTATTAATTTTCTCATATTAAAATTGCATTTTTCTAACATTTTTCTCTTGTCTTATCATATTGTATTTTCCGATTTTTCTTTTGTACAGTCGATCCGATTCGTATTTCTCGTTATCATTTTATCATATTATTTTCCAATAATGTAACCTTATGGGATGTAATAGTTTAACTTAGGACTTTTATTTTTCAGATTTTAAATTATGTATCCGCCCTAAAGCCATGTAATAGCGTAGGATTTATCCTTCCGCATTTTACATCCGCATTTTAATTTCCGCACCCTATAAACTTGCTAGTAACTAGCGTGTATGGCAAGATAATAATTAATAGCTCCACTAACCTTCAAGATAAAATACCGAATTCAAACACACTTCTCTCACACACACACCCCTTAGGGTAATTCTCTAGGTTCTTCAATTCAAATGGTCATGTCCCTCTAACGAGGTATTCTAGCACCGCTGCCTTCAAACAAATCATCATAGTCCCTTCGATCCAAAGATCATAAGACCCATGATGTCGCCTCCTAATACATGATCTTGACCTCGACGCTACGAAAAATGATGATAGTCCTTCGAATGTGCTAGGATACTTCCTACAAGTTGCCTTTATGACCATCCGATGTCCTTCGAATGTCCCGCTTACATCCAACGAATGGGATATTTACTAACTAATGGTACGTGTTACGCTTATTCTAAAAGGAAACGAGAAGTACAAAAAACGCACCACCCAGTGGTAAACAAGACTTTTTAGTTGCTCGCCTATCAAATGCTTTTCACACCTTACACCTCTTTTTTTCAAAAGTTCAAACTTTTTCAAACGAAACATTTCCGAACACTTTGTATACATTCCTACATGAATCATTACAAAGTCAAAGAATATTTTTCAAAACATCTTTCAAACACACAAAAGCATACTTTAAAGTGATATAGAGCAACTAAGAGCCTGTGAGATAACTACGGATGAAAAAGGGGTGCTAATACCTCTTCATAACCATTCTCCAGACTTCAGAATCTAACGGCTTTCTCACATTTTACCCTTCCCTTAATTGATAAAAATAAAAGCTCTGTACACTCTTATCCGCACATTTGGATACAAAAATCCTACAAAGTCAGTTCACCGTTGTCATACCCCAAAATTTTCCCTCCATCTTCTCAAGGATTCCATACATCCATACTCAAGGATTCCTCAAGAGTTGATCGATAAACTCTCTCCTAGACAATCAACCCAAACTAGGTTTGTACTCTCAAGTCAAGATGGATTTCAACATCTCCAATGTTCCTCATGCCTCCTCATATGCTTCAAAGATTCTCCATGTCAAGTTTCAAGCCTCACAAGTCAAGTTCCTCGCACAATTGCTCTCGATGGTTGAAAATCGAGTGTATTGGACAAAAGTCAACTGTGGTCAACATACAACAAAACTTCTGATTTTTGGTCAACATCCTCATTTTGAAGTTACATTCATCATTTGATCAAGGGTTGATCATGATTCATCAAGAA
This sequence comes from Vicia sativa, assembly GCA_021764765.1. Taxonomy (NCBI): domain Eukaryota; kingdom Viridiplantae; phylum Streptophyta; class Magnoliopsida; order Fabales; family Fabaceae; genus Vicia; species Vicia sativa. The sequence continues at coordinate 116,512,512 of CM038796.1, read as the reverse complement.
AACTCAAGATTTGCTCAAAAGTCAAACTTTCTAAATTAGGGTTTCTAGTGAAAAGTCAATCGAACTTTGACTGATCATAACTTTCTCATACTTTCTCGTAAATTTTCCCACCAAAGCTCATTTTGAAGGAAATTCAATTTCTACAACTTCATGTCTCACAAGAATGTCCAAAAATGCTTCATTTGAGAGGTATAGCTCAAAACATTATGTGTCATTTTCAAAGTCAACAAAAGTCAACTTTTGTTTTGAAGATATTGAGCATGGTAACTCCAATTGAGATGAGACCAAAAGACATTGGTTAGAGGACTCTTAGAGCTTCCAAAAGTCCAAGAACACTCAAAATGTGGAAAATTGAGCAAGATACACTATTCACAAGTTAAATTTTGGACAATGCACAAAAGGACATATTGGTCAAATGCAAATTTTCAAATGGGCCTATAATCTTTGATCCAAACTTGTTCATGATGTTATTCTTGACCCATAAATGTTGGCATTGGTTATTTTCTATTTTATGATTTATATTTGAATTATAACATTTAATTCAAAATAAATTATATAAAATATGAAAATCAAATTTTTTCAAAAAGATTGATTTTATATCTTCTTAATGTCCAAGAAAGCCCATAAAACTTACCAAATTCGTAAGTTTGGCATAGAGAAAATAAAAAATTTTTCAAAATTTGATTTGTTTTAAATGGAAAATATTTGCACATTCAAGAATCAATCTTTTTCCACTCTTTGCCATCCAATCTTCTTCTATAAATACTTGCATCATAGCCATCAAGGAAGACGAAACCTAACCTAAAAGACAACCCAAACTCTTGCAAATTTTTCTCAATTTGAAATTCGAACTTATTTCCAGCCTTTCTCAACCTCTTCCACCATCCAAACGTGCTCTGGGTAGTATGAGTAAGAATACATCATTGGTATTGATTAAAACAAGCTAAATCGTGAAGCCATACACATTCATACATATTGAATTTTTCTTGAAATTGCATTTTATTATTCTGCATGCTTTAACGTTTCTAATGGTTTGAATGTGTTCATGAGGTTATATTGACTAATCCGGGCCATCGCTTGAGAGGTTGAACGTGAGAATCGATCTGCCATTATTAGGTTTCGAATCTGCTTTCGAACCGGCCAGACAGTCGATTCACTAAAAAATAATACACCACCAATGGATTCAGAGGTCCGATTTAGGGGACAAGGTCTTCTTTTCTGTATTTGCGTTTGTTTTGGTCATGCTTTTGGATCGTTTGAGAATGACCGGAGCTAGGTCTCCGCCTGACCGATGTTGAAACCGGCGAGCACGCGTGGCACAATCGCGCCTTCTGATTCGCTTCCTCGTTCCACCTGGGGTCCACTGGCTGACTGTGCTTTGACTTCAGAAATCCAGACACGATACGCTTATAAACATAATGCCCAATTCCATGACATTTGATGCACGCTTAGCCCGCTGGTCGCTTATTGGTTTTCAAGGTTTGAAGGGATGTCTCCTGGTTCGATTCCTGTCTAGATAACTTTTCCTTTTACAAAACTTGCATATTTTCCATATTTTCATTATTTTAATATTTTCATTTTATTTAATTTTTTATTTTATTTCGCATTAAAAATTACCAAAAACATTTTTTCTTTTGCATTTATTTCATAAAATCTTTATTTAATTTAATAAATTTAAAATATAATTTTTTGCATATTTATTTTATTTTAATTTTGCATTTAAATCATTATTAATTGCATTTTAATTATTAAATCTTTTCCAAAAATCCCAAAAATTATTTTAGCTTATTTATCTTATTTCCAGCATGTATTAATTTTTCATATTAAAATTGCATTTTTCTAACATTTTCTTATTTCGATTTCATCATATTTCCGATTTCCTATTCTTTCTCACTGTGGCTCCGATTCGACGCTTTTTATCATCTATTTTTTCCAATAATGTAATTGCATATGGGTTGTAATAGTTTAATTTAGGATTTTATTTTCCGCATTTTAAATTATGTATCTGCCCAAAGCCATGTAATAGTGACCTTTACCTTTCCGCCTTTACATTCCGCATTTTACTTTCCGCACCTTATAAACGCTAGTAATTAGGCGTGTATGGCAAGATAAATTGAACATAGCCCACTAATCTTCAAGATAAAATATCCTAATCAACACACACTTTTCACACACGCACCCTTAGGTAATTTCTCGATGCCTTCGATTTCAAAATGGTCATGTCCTCGAACGAGGTATTCTAGCACCGTTGCCTTCCAAACAAATCATCATAGTCCCTTCGATACAAAGATCATAAGACCACGATGTCGCCCGAATACATGATCTTGACCTCGATTGTCGCCACGAAAATGATGATAGTCCTTCGAATGTGCGGATACTTCCTACAAGTTGCTTTTATGACCATCCGATGTCCCTTCGAATGTCCCGCTTACATCCAACGAATGGAGCTACCTACTAACTAATGGTATGGCTAGCGCTATTCTAAAGGAACGTAAAGTACAAAACGACCAATTCGAGTGGGTAAAAGTCTTTAGTTGCTCGCTCTATCAAATGCTTTTCACACCACACACTTTTTTCAAAGTTCAAACTCTTTCAAAACAAACATTTCCGAACACTTTGTATACATTCCTACATGAATCATTACAAAGTCAAAGCGAAATGCCTTTTCAAAACATTTTCAAACACACGTAAAGCAATTTTAAAAGTGATCTAGAGAGCAACTAAGAGCCCAGATAACTACGGATGGAAAGGGGTGCTAATACCTTCCTTTTCATAACCATTCTCCCGAACTCGTAATCTAACGAAGGTCTTTTTCTCGTTACTTTTACCTTCCCTTAATTGATAAAAATAAAAGTCGGTATACTCTTATCCGCACATTTGGATACAAAAACTTACAAAGTGGCCCACCGTGACATGTAATCAAGCATCATTGGGGACCACTTTTAAAGAGAGAATTGCCTTAAGGATTTCTAGATAATTTTACCGCCTGTTTGAATTGCTTGCTTTATCTTTAAGGGTTGCTTGGGTATATTGTTGGGGATCCTACACCGATCCGGTTTCCTTTTAGGTAAGTATTAGATCATCGCGACCGCTAGACGATAACCAAAACGTCAACATGATGGCTACGCAGCGTGACACTTTGTTGTCCCGATACTCTTCATTCCCAAGTTGAGGATAGTATTTGGCTTCGGTGGTGTCATCAAGCGCTAACTAAACTTTTAGAACCTTAATTGACCCATCTTAGCCATTAGAAGGTAGTGAGATGGCCGGCTTGTGTAGACCGAGGTTGGTTGATACCGATGCTACGCCATTGAGATCGACTTTTGGGACATTTTCGATCGACCATTTGGCCGTCGATTGAAATAAGCGCCCGAAAGATCAATGATTGAGATTCCTAGAACCCGTTACTATTATAGGACAGATGAACCAACTCAAACTTTTTGTGGGTAATCACCTATACCTCATGCAAGCCTTAAACCTAGGCTCATTGTGTGAATTGTTTGTGTGTGCTAAACATGACATCATGACATCATTCGCATTGCATATCATTTCTAACTATTTCAAGGACCTAGGATTTATCTTTGCTCGCTTTTGTAGGGTGTTATGGTTCTAGAAAGACTATCCGAATCAACTTCATGGGTATCCCTTCTCACCAAAGAATTGGTTTCAGATTCCGACCATGCTCAGCCTCATCAAAAGACATGGTTATCTACTTGATTTGGTTATCTCCGTTTTGAAGAAGATATGATGCATGTCCTATTCCAGTTTTTGATCCGAAACACCATTGCTTTACATTCAGATTATCGCTGGTTCCTACCTTGGAAGAGTTCTAAGCTACTTGGGGTACCTATTCTGACCAAATGCCATTCAACGTTTAGAAAAGTTCCTAAGCACGAAGACATTGCATCACTTTACATCTTAAGCGCCGACATTGAAGCCAATTGGGAAACTAGAAGTGGAGTTAAGGGTTTACTTTCCAAGTTTTAATTAAGAAAGCCCGAGAATTCCTCAAAGTTATGAGTTTCCATGCATTCAAGACATTGTGGCCTTGCTAATTTATGGTTTGGTTCTATTCCTAACTCGATCAATTCATAGATGTCAATGCCATCAAGTTGTTTCTCCCCAATCCAGTGCCTACTTTACTTGGAGACATTCCACATTCTCCACACTCATTTACTAAAAGACAAGGAACTCTCATGTGTTGTATACCGCTACTTTCAAGGTGGTTTATTTCGCACCTTCCTCCATCAGCTGAAGAATGAACAAAGGTTGAGATGGTCTCAAAGGTTAATGTCACTCTCATTCGATATCCGTTGAGTCTTTTCTCTCAAAAGGACTTCACATTCATTGAGCGCCAGGAGAATTCCTAATGTACCACTACTTGGTATAAGGAGGTATTACTTACAACCCTTCTTAGCTCTACGCCGCTTTGGTTTTGCTCAAGAGATGGTCCACATGATATGCTTCTCCAAGATATTGTGTTCGACTACAATCACGATCTCCTGCATTACCGACGAAGGTTTATACACGCTTGGGGCATGGTAAAGAAGACTACAAGACTTTGGGGCACCAACTCCATTCCTTGGGAACCACCTCAAATGGGTGCGAGCTCGAGCTCAAAACCTCATGATGCCATTCACTGTTTTACCAGTAATTATGGAACCTGTTGCTATAGGTGACGACCCTATACTGCTCTCCATCCCGACATGCCTACTGATTTTGAAGACTTGAAGAGATCCCGGATTCAACTAAAGAAGAAAGGATACCTTTGAAGCGAGTGTTATGCAAGTGAGAAGAAAGTGCTAGAGTTGACAGCTACTTCACGAGGAGCGAAACATCAACGCCTACATCGGCACCAAGAGGAAGCGCCCGTGGGAGACTTAGAGCTTCAAGATTTTTATGTTTTCTTTTATTTGAACTATCTTTGTACTTAAAAAGAAAAAGAATAAAAGAGTACTAATAAATGTTTGTTCATTGCTTGTTTAACAAATTTAAATCTCTTAGGTCCTTGAAAACATTGCATTGCATTCGTGATAAACATTGCATATCATAGCATAACATTGCATCACTGTACATTGAGATTGGTTTTCATTTCTCGCTATTTATTTTAGAGAAATGGCTCTTGAACAAATTCAAAGATCTCCAGTGTCGTAATGCCAGCCAAGCAGATGTTCACCAGTTTGGTCCAAGGCCAAGAAGATCCAAGAAGCTCATCAAGAAAGAAGAAGGTTGTTGGTCTCCTCAACATGTAGACGCTACAAGGGTGGTCTTAAGTGGTCACCGGATAGAGCTCTCAAGGAAGTGTCAAGACCGAATAGCAATACAGATGGTAATGTAAACCAGCCTGAGCCTGAGAAGAATTATGATGATGGCCAATACTCGATGAAGATGAAGTACAACAACTTGAAGACCGTCTCAATGTGGAAAGCCCAAGATGTCCGGGCTGAATTTTGATGATCCGAGTCTTGTCCTCTGTTGTGATTCCTCCCAAGTTCAAAGTTCCAACCTTTGCTAAGTATGATGGTGTTCTGTCGCATTTGAAGTCCTATGTTCAAAGATCAATCCCCACACCGATGATGAAAGTTGTGGATGCACTATTTTCAAGAGAGTTTGTCCGAACCCGCTTGAGTGGTACTATCACCAGAGAATGACCGATCCGTACTTGAGTGACTTACCGATGCTTTCTACAGCAATATGAGTATAATGTCGAATTGACACCCACTCGCATGCAACTACAAAGCATGTCTATGGGTCGATGAGAAGTTCAAGGAGTATGCTCGTATGGAGAGATCTAGAGTGCGAGTTCAACCACCCTTGTCCAATAGGAGTTGGTTGATATGTTCATGGGAACACCGACAGCCCATTCTTCAATCATCCGATTGAAATTCTTCATCCGGATTCACCGAGCTGATATTGACAAGCGAGCGAAGTCGGTATCAAGAGTGGAAAGATTCATGTAGAGTCATCTTCAAATGTCAAGAGATCTTTGGTGGTAAGAAAGAAGCTAATGCCGTGTATGATCGAAAAGCCGAGCCAAGACCGACTGCTCAACTGTGGGAGCGCTTGTGGTTTCCAATCCTACATCAAGACCACCTCAAGGACAACGCTGTATCCGAACGCGCCACGAAGACAGCTTACGAAGATCAACATGCCTTTGTCGCAAGCCTTGCAACACATGTTGAAAGCAGATGATTACCTTGAGAGATCCTCCTCGTAATGTCAACACTTCCTCCAGATACAATCCTAATGCTAAGTGTGCTTACCATTCCAACAGCCCAGGGCACGACACTGACAATTGTTGGGCTCTAAGAACAAGATTCAAGATATGATTGAAGCTAAGCTAGATTGAGTTTGATCCCTCCGCTGAGACCGAATGTGATCAACGCGCCTATGCCTAACCATGACAAGAGTTCCAACGCTGTTGGTGATGATACTTATGTTTTCAACATAGATGACTTGACCATTCCTCTGATGACTGTTAAGAAGAATTTGTTGCAAGCCGGTGTCAATCCAGGATGCCCAGAGAATTGTCGGTGCCCATCCGCACCGATGGTTGTGCTTGGTTGAGAAGACGTTCCAGCATGATGGATAACCGTGAGATACTATTTCAAACCACCGTGCGTAGTTGTGTGAAGAAATGTCTAAGTGAAGATCGACGATGCGATTGAAACTACACCATCTGTGGGATACCTTGGGGCAGCCAAGTGGAAAGTATGATTACATGGTGAAGTACACTGCCCTCGAGTAGCTACAAGATTCCTATTGAAGATGTTAAAGAAACCGGATGGGGTGACGATCCCGTAAGACTATGCTGATGTTAACACTATAAGGATTTCCTCCTGATCCCGTGCCAGAGTGGCACCTCTCATTATCACTTCTCCAAGACCAGCCCATATTCCCGAAAAGGCTATTCCTTGAATTATGGAGCCGATGTTTACTATCATGGCCAAGCAAGACCTCTCGACCATTGAAGATCTTACAATTGAAGCTACCATTCCGACATTGACAACATCATCGGATCAAGTAAGGTGACCGAACCGAAGAGTATTCTCTCCGAGATCTCTCTCCAAAGACATGACTCCACCTCGATTCCACTATTCAACCAACATCCCCAGCTAGAGGGAAAGAACCACTCATCCCGTCAACCGTAAGTACCAAAGGAAGTTGTCAAGACACCTCCAAACAAGAAATGGAGGAAATTTCAAGATTATCAAGAAGAGTGACTACAATGTTGTGGAACAGTTAGACAGACATCCAAGATCTCCATGCTTGCTCGCTCTTGTGCTCCGAGGCTCATGCTAATGCCTTGGTGAAGTTTCAAGAATGCTCACGTGCCGCAAGACACTACTACCACCATTTGAAGTTTGTATTGCTAGCCTGGCTGCCAACAACGGCCTAGGCTTCTCTCGATGTCGATTTGACTCCTTCCGAAAGAAACACAACAAAGCCTTGCACATCTCTCGTTGAATGCAAGGCTACTTTATCTCATGTTTTGCTGATACCGCTCGCTTCTGAATATCCTACCAAGACCTTTTGATCGACTGATGTCAAGGGTTGGTTCGAGACCCAGGACATTATTGTGAGAGCTTTTGATGGTTCTAAGAACAAGATGGAGAGCTCACTCTGCCTAAAGTCGGTTCCAGACTTTGACTCTACTTTCTTTGTCATGGACATCCGTCCAGCTTATTCTGCCTACTTGACGCCCTTGGATACATGGGGCAAAAGCATTCTACCTTACATCGAAACAAGTACCCGTGAAAGGGAAGGTTGCAGTGGGAAGAAGAATATATGGTCACCATCATCCATCCGATATCTCGAGATGGAGGGTGAATTCTTGAGACTCCCTCACAAGCTTTTGAAACAATCCCGAGTCATGCCTGCTGACTCTCCCATCACCCCGGTTGCTCAAGTTCCGCCTAGGATGGCCTCACTGAAAGATGCTCAAGCTGTTGAACAAGGAGGTAGTATTTGGGGCCCCTCGATCTTCCCTTCAAATTTGACAAGACCGGGTTTAGGCTTCACCATCAAGGGTCAAGATGATACCGCGAACGTGCCGCCAACTTCCCTTCCGTGATCAGCCGAGTGGAATCCATGCTATAGAAGACGACGACAACGACTCGACATCAAGAAATGGATCTTCCCAACCTGCAAAGGCTCAAAGAATTGAAGATCAAGACGTCATACCAATCTCCTTTAGCGTGAGTAATTGCTTTGTTTTGTTTTGTCGATTTCTTTATGTTTTGAACAATAAACTTTGAAAGCCTAGTGCCTTGCCCGCATCATGGCTCGTTTATGGGTTATTATCTCGTTGCTTTATTTTCATTCAATAAATTCGTTGGACTTTGCATTCAATTGTTTGTTTTCTTTCTTTACTTTATCACCCTTCAAAAGCTATGTGTTTCTTACACACACCCACGTGATACATCGCAGTAATCACTCCGAATCTCTAATAATGACTATGCTAGTGCTAAATATGACTTCGATAATCCGATCTACCAAGTCAAGACGAAAGTGAGGAAGATTGTGAAGTGCAGGAGAATCCCACGATTGCTACAAAGAAGAAGAGCGAGTTATACACCACACGAAGAGCAAGTCGAGGTTGTGAATTTGGGCACCGACGAAGATGTAAAAGAGATCAAGATAGGAGCGGGTCTTGAACAGTGTTAAAGAAAGGTTGGTTCAGATGCTACGAGACTATATCGAGGTTTTGCTTGGTCATACGAAGACATGCCGGTTTAGACATTGATATTGTGGTACACCGATTGCCGACAAAAGAAGGTTTTCTCCAAGAAATGTAGGTCTGTCGATGCGCCCGAGATGTCGAGAAAATCAAAGCCGAGGTTATGAAGCGCTTAACGCCGGTTTCTAGCCGCCACTTCTTATCCTCGGGTTGCTAATGGTACCTGTATCAAGAAGGATGGTAAGGTACAATGTGTGTGGATTACGAGATCCGAACAAAGCAAGTCCGAAAGACGATTTCCCACTTCCTCATATTGATGTTCTCGTTGACAACACCGCAAAGATAAGGTTTTCTTTCATGGATGGTTTTCGGTTACAATCAGATCAAATGGCTCCCAAGACATGGAGAAGACTACTGTTACACAAGCGGGGCACTTTCTCGCTACAAGGTTATGCCGCTCGGATCAAGAACGCAGCGCCACTTATCGCGTGCTATGGTGACATTATTTCATGACATGATTCATCACGAGAGAGGTCTACGCCGACGACATGATAGCTCGATCACGACTGAAGAAGAACATCTTGATCATTTGCGTAAACTGCTTGATGATTGAAGAAGTACAGCCGAGACTTAATCCTAACAAGTGCACTTTTGAGTCGATCCGAAAACCTAGGGTTTGTTGTCATGGTAAAGGTATTGAAGTTGACCCGCCAAGGTTAAAGCTATTCAAGAGATGCCAGCCCCGCACCGAGAAGGAAGTCGAGGTTTCTTAGGCCGATTGAACTACATTGCTTTATCATTGCACACCTAATCGCTACTTGTGAGCCAATCTTCAAGTTACTTAAGAAAGATCAAGTAGAATGGAATGACGATTGCCGATCGCTTTTGACAAAATCAAGGAGTACCTCTGTAATCCTCCCATCCCGATGCCGCCTCGCCAAGGAAGACCTCTTATCATGTACTTGACAGTTTAGAGAACTCAATGGGTGTGTTGGGGCAACATGACGAGTCCTGGTCGAAAAGAGCATGCAATATACTACCTTAGCAAAAGTTTACCGATCGTGAAACAAGATACTACAACTCGAGAAAACTTGCAACGCTTTGGCTTGGCTGTCACGACTAAGACAAGATATGTTGACTCACACTACCTTGTTGATTTCAAGATGGATCCGATAAAATACATCTTTGAGAAACCAGCTCTCTCCGAAGAATAGCAAGATGGCAAATGATCTTGACCGAATATGACATCCAAGACACTTCTCGTAAAGCGATCAAAGGAAGTGTAGTAGCGATCATTTGGCTCATCAACAGATGACTATCACTATGCAGTTCGAATTTCCAGACAAGATGTTTTACTAGTTACAGACAGAAGAACTGCCTGCATTTAAGGACCCGAACAAGGATCCCGATGGACTATGGTTTTGATGGAGCCTCAAACTTGGCAATGGCATTGGCGCCATCATTACATCCCCTCGCAGCGGACATACGCCTTTCACCGCAGATTATGTTTCAATTGCACTAACAACATGGCCGGTATTGCTGCATCATGGGTATCAAAGTCGCTATTGACTTAAGAATCAAGTTCTTGTGTATGGAGACTCAGCTTTAGTGATCAGTCGATTATAGGCGAGTGGGATACGAAGCATCCGAATCTCATTCCAGATCGAGCATGTTCCGAGTTTGATCCTACTTCAAGAGATCACTTTCAATCACATTCCACGAGAAGAGAATCATTGGCAGACGATTGGCTACTATGTCGCCTATGTTCAAGGTTAGATGGGACAACGAGGCTCCCCGATCATCATTGAGAAGTTTGACGAACCAACAGATTGTTATGAGCTTGATAAGAGAAACCTTGGTACTACTGACGGAAGAGGTATCTTGAGACTCGTGAATATTCCGCAGGGCATCTCAATAATGATAAGAAGTTCATGAGAAGATTTGCATCCAAATTCTTCCTCAAGAATGGCATCTTATAAGCTAAACACGACTTGTGCTTACTCACTGTAGACCGTAAAACGAACGTATCATGGAAGAGTTACACGAAGGCGATGGTACCCACTCAAAGGACACACCATGGCTAAGAAGATTTTGAGAATGTGTTACTATTGGTCCACCATGGAAGTCGATTGTCACTTCGCATCGATCTTGTCACAAGTGCCGACGATGCACAAAGTGCACGCACTCTCCAAAACTGAATGTTTTAACAGCCTGGCCTTTGCAATGGGCATTGACATGATTGGAGAAATCAAGCCCACCGCCCAATGGACATCGCTTCATCCTTGTGGCAATTGATTACTTTACCAAGTGGGTAGAAGCAGCCTCGTCAGATCATACCAAGAAATGTGGCTCGATTCATCAAACATAATTTATTCGTGATATGGCACTCCCGAAAGGATTATCACGTATAATGGTTCTAATCTCAACAATAAGATGATCACCGAACTCGCACGCAGCTCAAGATCAAGCATCACAATTTTCCTTATCGCCTAAGATGAATGGCGCAGTGGAAGCCGCCAAGAACATTAAGAAGATTATATGTAAGATGACAAGGACTTACAAAGATTGGCATGAGATGTTACCATTTGCTCTTCATGGTTATCGTGACTACAAGACGAACATCAACAGGGCAACCCTCTCTCTCTTGTGTACAGATGGAAGCCGCTCTTACCCATCGAGGTTCGATACCTCAACCGAGTCCTCCGTGAGGCAGTTAGCGAAGACGACGGTCCGCACTCGCTTTGACCGTGATTAATTTGATTGATGAGAACGATCAGCTCCATCCGCCATGGACATTTATCGTAAACGAATGATCGAGCATTTAACAAGAAGGTCAAGCACCGAGTCTACCAAGTCGGTGATCTAGTAGTCAAGCGCATCATTCTTCCACAAGGTGATCCCAGGGCAAATGGACTCCACCCATGAGGGACCGTTGTAGTCAAGACAGATTTTCCATGAGCTATGATACTTAGCACCATGGATGGTGAAGACTTCCCACACCTCGTGAACGCAGACATAGTCAAAAATACTACGATAAAAGAGACCCGCTAGGTCGACTGGCCTAGGCAAAATATAGCATCTCAACCAAAAAGGTTCGGCAAAAAGTTAGGATATACAAACATGTACACCGCAAGTCGAAAACCCGAAAAGGTTTCAAAAGGGTATCCTTAGACCTAAAACCCGGGCGGTCTAGGCAAAAGTTAGGATTTAAGCGCACGACTATGTCTCTTCCATCATCTACTGCCTGATTACTACTATCAGATTCAAGATTCAAATGGCGAAGATCAATCATTCACTTTCTAACGACAAAGAAGGAGATGAGATAGTTGAAATATATGAGTACTAGCATAGTTGGAACTTAACGAGATTGTTTTCGTGACAGCTTTTCACTCTTCTCATGTACAAACCAAATGCAAAGTTCTTTCTCTTTACAATTCTTGTTGTCGTTGTCAATAAGTCCAACGTTTGCTTTGAATGATTATACGCATTTGACAATAAAAATCTCTTCACAAACATACGAAAAGTGAACATGCAAAAGTAATTGAAATGTCCCAGATGACGACGAAGTCACCAAAACATTCCCCGCAGAGCATTGATCCCCACAGAGGTGTCATCACAACAAACCTTCCCCAAAGGAGTAGAGAAAATCAAGTGCAGGAGTCCCACTCAACGTAACTGCATTACACCCGCTCTCGCCAGCAATAACACTCATCCCCACGAGACATTTATCCTCAATGGACAACTCAATTATTCCCTTTCTCCAAAGAGTGATCTGCACCTTAACTTGGTCGATAGTGCACTGGAGGAAACCATACCTGAAATCCCCAAAGAGAGCACCTCCTAATCTTCCCGACAAGGTCCATATACAGTCAGATCGCCTCCCTGTGCTCTCCCCAAATAGGTCTATATGAGAGATCTCCAACAACGAGTTTCTCAATCTTACCTTCCTCAATGATTCTAGGCCCAAGACTTGGTCGATAGTGCATCGGAGGAATCAAAGTTATTCTTCCTTCTCGTGATCTCCATCCTCAAGCAGAAGTCGAATTTCAAACAGAACATCCATTCTTCACATATCTATCATTCACATTACTCATAAAATCATAATGCATTCATATACATCTTCATGCATCATACTTTGCATAAAACTAACAATATTCTATCAAAGCTCTTGTTTCTCCAAAGCAGTGAAAGCACTCCGACGCAAAAGGTCCAGATTAAGCCCGATCTCGACGGAAAACTATCCTAACGACCACCTCGCTCTCCAACAAAGGATCCAGATTAATACCCGTTCGACGGAAACCTATCCAACGATCAAGTTATCCTCCGATAACAGGCAATGGATCACCCGATGCACAATGGTGGAAAACCATTTTGCCAAATTATCATCCCTCGTAGTAATCGCACGAAGATTTATTCCGACTTCTTATTATCACAAGAATACAGAGTCTAGCGTGACGACTCAATTGGTTCTGATGGCATCTTAAGCCCATCCCCGACTACTTGTCAACATTTCTCCACCTTCGTATCGCCGCATATTTGGTTAAAATCAATACAAACCAATAACTTCATTCAAAGATGAGCACAGTCTAACGATGACTCTCCTCCTGGATGGCATCAGCCCATCTCCCACTTCCTGAAGCGCTTCATGAGCCCAGCTACGCTCACCCTCAGATCGATTTTCCAGATGGCATCTTAAGCCCATCCCCGCTGGCCTCCTATGACAACCTCGAGTCTAGCGACGACTCATTCCCCCAAGTCTTCAACTTCTCCAAATGGCATCTCGTGAAGCCCATTCCCGTATCACCGCCGAGTGCAATTTTCAGTGTACTCAGTGTTCAATCATCTTCTACCTCCAGGTCACGAAAGGCAAGCATGCCAATCTAAACCTTCCAAGACAAGAAGATTGAACAGGGCAGTCATTATACCCAAAATTTGCCCTCCATCTTCTCAAGGATTCCATACATCCATGCTCAAGGATTCCTCAAGAGTTGATCGACAAACTCTCCTAGACAATCAACCCAAACTAGGGTTTGGTATTCTCAAGTCAAGATGGGTTTCCAACATCTCCAATGTTCACATGCCTCCTCATATGCTTCAAAGATTCTCCATGTCAAGTTTCAAGCCTCAAGTCAAGTTTCTCATAATTGCTCGATGGTTGAAAATCGGTGTATTGGACAAAAGTCAACTGTGGTCAACATACAGTCAAAACTTCTGATTTTTGGTCAACATCCTCATTTTGAAGTTACATTCATCATTTGATCAAGGGTTGATCATGATTCATCAAGAAAACTCAAGATTTGCTCAAAAGTCAAACTTTCTAAATTAGGGTTTCTAGGTGAAAAGTCAACTGAACTTTGATCGATCATAACTTTCATACTTTCTCGTAAATTTTCCCACCAAAGCTCATTTTGAAGGAAATTCAATTCTCTACAACTTCATGTCTCACAAGAATGTCCAAAAATGCTTCATTTGAGAGGTATAGCTCAAAACATTACAGTGTCATTTTCAAAAACAAAAGTCAACTTTTGTTTTGAAGATATATTGAGCATGGTAACTCCAATTGAGATGAGACCAAAGACATTGGTTAGAGGACTCTTAGAGCTTTCCAAAAAGTCCAAGAACACTCAAAAATGTGGAAAATTGAGCAAGATACACTATTCAAGTTGGGAATTTTGGACAGCACAAAAGGACATATTGGTCAAAATGCAAAATTTTCCAAATGGGCCTATAATCTTTGATCCAAACTTGTTCATGATGTTATTCTTGACCCATAAATGCTTGGCCTTGGTTATTTTCTATTTTTATGATTTATATTTGAATTTTATAACATTTAATTCAAAAATAAATTATAAAATATGAAAATCAAAGATTTTTTCAAAAGGAATGATTTATATCTTCCTAAATGTCCAAGAAGGCCCATAAACTTCCCAAATTCGGCAAGCCATGGCATGAGAAAAAATCAAATTTTTCCAAAATTTGATTTGTTTTAAATGGAAAATATTTGCACATTCAAGAATCAATCTTTTTTCCACTCTTTGCCATCCAATTTTCTTCTATACCAAGCATCATAGCCAGATCAAGGACGAAATCCTAACCTAAAGACAAGCCAAAACTCTTGCAAATTTTTCAATTTGAAATTCGAATTATTCTCCACCTTTTCTCAACCTCTTCCAACCATCCAAACGTGTTCGGGGTAAGTATGAGTAAGAATATCATTGGTATTGATTAAAACAAGCTAAATCGTACATACACATTCATACATATTTGAATTTCTTGAAATTGCATTTTACTATTCTGCATTTTAACGTTTCTAATGGTTTGAATGTGTTCATGAGGTTATAGTTGACTAATCTGGGCCATCGTTTGAGAGGTTGAACGTGAGAATCGCATCTTGCCATTATTAGGGTTCCTGGAACTGTTTCGTTCGAACCGGCCTGTACAGGTCGATTCAGTCAAAAATAACACCACCAATGGATTCAGGAGGTCCGATTTAGGTGGACAAGGTCTTCTTTTTCCCTGTATTTGCGTTGTTTTGCGTTTCGCTTTGATCACGGAGAAGACGACCGAGCTAGGGCTTCGCCGCCGCCGACCGGCGTTGAAACCGGCGAGCACGCGTGGCACAATCGCGCCTTCTGATTCGCTTCCTCGTTCCACCTGGGGTCCACTGGCTGACTGTGCTTTGACTTCAGAAATCCAGGACACGTATACGCTTATAAACATACGCTTCCAATTCCATGACACGGATGCACGCTAGCCCAGTTGGTCAGCTTATTGGTTTTCAAGGTTTGAAGGATGTCTGTTCGATCTCCGTTCTGGCTAACCTTTTCTTTACAAACTTGCATATTTTCCATATTTTCATTATTTTTAATATTTTCATTTTATTTTAATTGTTTTCATTTTATTTTGCATTAAAAATTACAAAAAACATTTTTTCTTTTGCATTTATTTTCAAAATCTTTATTTAATTTAATAAATTTAAAAATATAATTTTGCATGCATATTTATTTTATTTTAATTTTGCATTTAAATCATTAAATTGCATTTTAATTATTAAATTTAAAAATCCCAAAAATTATTTTAGCTTATTTATCTTATTTCCAAGTATTTATTTTTCATATTAAAATTGCATTTTTCTAACATTTTCTCTTATTTCGATTTCATCATATTCTCCGATTTCCTATTCTTTCACAGGTGGCTCCGATTCGACGTTTTTATCATTCTATTTTTCCAATAATGTAATCATATGGGATGTAATAGTTTAATTTAGGATTTTACTTTTCCGATTTTAAATTATGTATCTCGCCCAAAGCCATGTAATAGAGATTTACATTTTGCCTTTACATTCCGCCGATTTTACTTTATGCACCCTATAAATTGCTAGTAATTAGGCGTGTATGGCAAGATAAAATTGAACATAGCCCACTAATCTTCAAGATAAAATATCCGAATTAACACACTCTTTTCACACACGCACCCTTTAGGGTAATTTCTCGATGCTTTTCGATTTCAAAAATGGTCATGTCCTCGAACGTAGAGGTATCCTAGCACCGCTGCCTTCAAAACAAATCATCATAGTCCCTTCGATACAAAGATCATAAGACCCACGATGTCGCCCGAATACATGATCTTGACCTCGATTGTCGCCTACGAAAATGATGATAGTCCCTTCGAATGTGCTAGGATACTTCCTACAAGTTGCCTTCTATGACCATCCGATGTCCCTTCGATTGTCCCGCTTACATCCAACGAATGGAGCTACCTACTAACTAATGGTACGGCTAGCGCTATTCTAAAGGAACGTAGAAGTACAAAAACGACCAATTCTGAGTGGGTAAATAAAGTCCTTTAGTTGCTCGCTCTATCAAAATACTTTTCACACCACACACTTTTTGTCAAAGTTCAAACTCTTTCAAAAACGAAACATTTCCGAACACTTTGTATACATTCCTACATGAATCATTACAAAGTCAAAGCGAAATGCCTTTTCAAAACATTTTCAAACACACAGAAAGCAATTTTAAAAGTAATCTAGAGAGCAACTAAGAGCCCGTAGATAACTACGGATGGAAAGGGGTGCTAATACCTTCTCTTTTCATAACTATTCTCCCGAACTCAGAATCTAACGAAGGTCTTTTTCTGTTACTTTTACCTTCCCTTAATTGGATAAAAATAAAAGTCGGTGGCGACTTGCTATCCGCACATTTGATACAAAATCTACAAAGTCAGTTCACCAGACAGTAATCATGGACTCTGCTGGGGACTGTTTTAAAGAGAGAATTGCCTTAAGGATTTCTAGATAATTTTTACCGCTTTCTGTTTGAATTGCTTGCTTTATCTTTAAGGGTTGCTTGGGTATTATATTGTTGGGGGATCCTACACCGATCCCGGTTTCCTTTAGGTAAGTGGCATTAGATCATCGCGACCGCTAGACGATAACTAAACGGTCAACATGATGGCTACGTTAGCGTGACACTTTGTTGTCCCGATACTCTTCATTCCCAAGTTGAGGATAGTATTTGGCTTCGTGGTGTCATCAAGCGCTAACTAAACTTTTAGAACCTTAATTGACCCATCTTAGCCATTAGATGGTAGCGAGATGGCCGGCTTTGGTAGACCGAGGTTGGTTGATACTGATGCTACGCTCATTGAGATCAGACTTTTGGGACATTTTCGATCGACCATTTGGCCGTCGATTGAAATAAGCCCGAGAAAGATCAATGATTGAGATTCCTAGAACCCTACTATTATAGGACAGGATGAACCAACTCAAACTTTTGGTGGGGTAATCACCTATACCTCATGCAAGCCTTAAACCTAGGCTCATTGTGTGAATTGTTTGTGTGTGCTAAACATGACATCATGACATCATTCGCATTGCATATCATTTCTAACTATTTCAAGGACCTAGGGATTTATCTTTGCCTGCTTTTGTAGGATTATGGCTTCTAGAAAGACTATCCGAATCAACTTCATGGGTATACCTTCTCAGCTCAAAGAATTGGTTTCAGAAATTCCTGATCATGCCCAGTTCATCAAAAGACATGGTTATCTACTTGATTTGGTTATCTCCGGTTTTGAAGAAGATATGATGCATGTCCTATTCCAGTTCTTTGATCCGAAACACCATTGCTTTACATTCCCAGATTATCGTTGGTTCCTACTTTGAAGAGTTCTAAGCTACTTGGGTACCTATTCTTGACCAAATGCCATTCACCGGTTTAGAAAAGTTCTATATGAAGACATCGCATCAGCCTTACATCTTAAGCGCTCAGACATTGAAGCCAATTGGGAAACTAGAAGTGGAGTTAAGGGTTTACTTTCTAAGTTCTTATTTAAGAAAGCCCGAGAATTCCTCAAAGCTATGAGTTTCCATGTATTCGAAGACATTGTGGCCTTGCTAATTTATGGTTTGGTTCTATTCCCTAACTCGGATCAGTTCATAGATATCAATGCCATCAAGTTGTTTCTTACCCGCAATCCGGTGCCTACCTTACTTGGAGACATTCTACATTCTCTCCACACTCGTACTTCTAAAAGACAAGGAACTCTCATGTGTTGTGTACCGTTACTTTCAAGGTGGTTTATTTCGCACCTTCCTCCATCAGTTTTGAAGAATGAACAAAGGTTGAGATGGTCTCAAAGGTTAATGTCACTCTCTCATTCAGATATCCGTTGGAGTCTTTTCTCTCAAAAGGACTTCACCTTCATTGAGCGTTGTGGAGAATTCCCTAATGTACCACTTCTCGGTATAAGGGGAGGTATTACTTACCCCCTCTTTAGCTCTACGCAGCTTGGTTTTGCTCAAGAGATGGTCCACATGATATGCTTCTCCAAGATATTGTGTTCGACTACAACCACGATCTCCGAATTACCGATTTAAGGTTCATACACGCTGGGGCATGGTAAAGAAGACTCGATACCAAGACTTTGGGGCACCAACTCCATTCCTTGGGAACCTTACCTCAAATGGGTGCGAGCTCGAGCTCAAAACCTCATGATGCCATTCACGCTGCTTTACCAGAATTATGGAACCTGCTATAGGTGACGACCTATACCGTTCTCCATCCCGACATGCCTACTAATTTTGAAGACTTGAAGAGATCCCGATTCACTTAAAGAAGAAAGGATACCTTTGAAGCTCAGGTTATGCAAGTGAGAAGAAAGTGCTAGAGTTGACAAAGCTACTTCACGAGGAGCGAAACATCAACGCCTACATCGGCACCAAGAGGAAGCGCCCGGGAGACTTAGAGCTTTAGGATTTTTATGTTTTTTTTATTTGAACTATCTTTGTACTTAAAAAGAAAAAGAATAAAAAGAGTACTAATAAATGTTTGTTCATTGCTTGTTTAACAAATTTAAATCTCTAAGGTCCTTGAAAACATTGCATTGCATTCGTGATAAACATTGCATATCATAGCATAACATTGCATCACGTACATTGAAGATTGGTTTCTCATTCTCTCGCTATTTATTTTAGCGTAAATGGCTCTGAACATCAAAGATCTCCGTGTTCGAATGCTCAAAGCAGATGTTCACTAGTTTGGTCCAAGGCCAAGAAGATCCAAGAAGCTCATCAACAGAAAGAAGAAGGTTGTTGGTCTCCTCAACATGGGCAGACGCTATAAGGGTGGTATTAAGAGGGTCAGTCGCATAGAGCTCTCTGAAGGAAGTGTCAAGACTGAACAAAGTAACAAGGGTGATGGTAATGGCAGCCAGCCTGAGCCTGAGAAGAATTATGATGATGGCCAATACTCTGATGAGGATGACAGGTACAAACAACTTGAAGATCGTCTGAATGCTGTGGAAAGCCTGAAGATGTCCGGGCTGAATTTTGATGATCTGAGTCTTGTCCCTGGTGTTGTGATTCCTCCCAAGTTCAAAGTTCCAACCTTTGCTAAGTATGATGGTGTGTCTTGTCCTAAGCTGCATTTGAAGTCCTATGTTCAAAAGATCAATCCCCACACTGATGACAGAAAGTTGTGGATGCATTATTTTCAAGAGAGTTTGTCCGGAACTCAGTTGGAGTGGTATTATCAGCTAGAGAATGACCGTATCCGTACTTGGAGTGACTTGGCTGATGCTTTCTACAGGCAATATGAGTACAATGCTGAATTGACACCTACTCGCATGCAACTCCAAAGCATGTCTATGGGTCGTGATGAGAAGTTCAAGGAGTATGCTCAGAAGTGGAGAGATCTAGCAGGCAGAGTTCAGCCACCCTTATCCAATAGGGAGTTGGTTGATATGTTCATGGGAACACTGACAGGCCCATTCTTCAATCATCTGATTGGAAACTCTTCAGCTGGTTTCACCGAGCTGATCTTGACAGGCGAGCGTATTGAAGCTGGTATCAAGAGTGGAAAGATTCATGTAGAGTCATCTTCGAATGCTGCGAAGAGATCTTTTGGTGGTAAGAAAGAAGCTAGTGCTGTGTATGATCAGAAAAGCCGAGCCAAGACCGACCGTGCTCAACTGCGGGAGCAGTTGTGTTCCAACTCATCAAGCACCACCAACGAGACAACGCGCGAGCCGTAACGCCACGAAGACAGCTATTTAAGATCAACATGCCTTGTCGCAAGCCTTGCAACACATGTTGAAAGCAGAGCTGATTACCTTGAGGGATCCTCCTCAGAATGTCAACACTTCCTCTCCGAGATACAATCCTAATGCTA
Organism: Vicia sativa; assembly: GCA_021764765.1. Lineage (NCBI taxonomy): Eukaryota > Viridiplantae > Streptophyta > Magnoliopsida > Fabales > Fabaceae > Vicia > Vicia sativa. The sequence continues at coordinate 116,492,160 of CM038796.1, read as the reverse complement.
AGTGTGCTTACCATTCCAACAGCCTGTGGCACGTAATCGATCAATGTTGGGCTCAAGAACAAGATTCAAGATATGATTGAAGCTGCGATTGAGTTTGTCCCTCCCGTTGAGACCCAATGTGATCAACGCCCTATGCCTAACCATGACAAGAATTCCAATGCTGTTGGTGATGATACTTATGTTTTCAATATAGATGACTTGACCATTCCTCCGATGACCAAGAAGAATTTGTCGCAAGCCGTCAATCCGTGATGCCCGAGAATTGTTGGTGCCCATCCGCACTGATGGTTGTGCTTGGTTGAGAAGACGTGTCCAGTGCATGATGGACAATCGTGAGATACTATTTCTGAAACCACCTGTGCAGAAGTTGTGTGAAGAAATGTCTAAGCTGAAGATCGACGATGTGATTGAAACTACACCATCTGTGTGGGATACCTTGGGGCAGCCAAGTGGAAAGTATGATTACATGGTGCAATACACTGTTCCTGATAGCTACAAGATTCCTATTGAAGATGTTAAGGCAACCGGATGGGGTGACGACTTCCCAGAAGACTATGCTGATGTTAACACTATAAGGATTTCCTCTGCTGATCCTGTGCCTGGGGTGGCACCTCTCATTATCACCTCTCCCGGACCAGTTCCATATTCCTCTGAAAAGGCTATTCCTTGGAATTATGGAGCCGATGTTTACTATCACGGCGTCAAGCAAGACCCTCTGACCATTGAAGATCTTACAGTTGAAGCTACCATTCCTGACATCGACAACATCATCGGATCAAGTAAGGTGACCAGAACCGGACGAGTGTTCTCTCCAGATATTTCTCCTCCAAAGACACATGACCAAACCGTATTCCAGCTATTCAACCAACATCCCCAGCTAGAGGGAAAGAACCAGTGACTCATCCTGCTCAACCAGAAGTGCCAAAGGAAGTTGCTGAAGACACCTCCAAACGAGAAATGGAGGAAATTCTGAAGATTATCAAGAAAAGTGACTACAATGTTGTGGAACAGTTAGGATAGACTCGTCCAAAATCTCCATGCTTGCTCTGCTCTTGTGCTCTGAGGCTCATGCTAATGCCTTGGTGAAGTTTCTGAAGAATGCTCACGTGCCGCAAGACACTACTACTGACCAGTTTGAAGTTTGTATTGCTAGCTTGGCTGCCAACAACGGCCTAGGCTTCTCTGATGCTGATTTAACTCCTTCCGGAAAGAAACACAACAAAGCCTTGCACATCTCTGTTGAATGCAAGGGCGTTACTTTATCTCATGTTTTGGTTGATACTGGTTCTGCTCTAAATATCCTACCGAAGACTGCTTTTGATCGACTCGATGTCGAAGGGTTGGTTCTGAGACCCAGTGACATTATTGTGAGAGCTTTTGATGGTTCTAAGCGGACTTGGAGCTCACTCTCAAAGTTGGTTCCTTTCGACTCTACTTTTTTGTCATGGACATCCGTCCAGCTTATTCTTGCCTACTTGACGCCCTTGGATACATGGGCAGGCCATACCTCTACCTTACATCGAAAAGTACCGGTGAAAGGAAGGTTGTCAAAGTGTGTGGTGAAGAAGAATATATGGTCACTCATCTACAGTCATTCCGATATCTCGAGATGGAGGGCGAATTCTTTGAGACTCCCTGTCAAGCTTTTGAAACAATCCCCAGAGTTAGGCCTGTTGACTCTCCCATCACTCCTGAAGTTGCTCAAGTTCCGCCTAGGATGGCCTCGCTGAAAGATGCTCAAGCTGCTGTTGAACAAGGAGGTAGTACTGTTTGGGGTCAGCTCCCTGATCTTCCCTTCAAATTTGACAAGACTGGTTTAGGCTTCACCATCAAAGGTCAGAAGATGATACGCCGCGAACGTGCCGGCCAACTTCCTTTCCGCATCAGCCAGAGTGGAATCCATGCTATAGAAGACAGCGACAACGACTTCGACATCAAGAAATGGATCTTCCCAACCTGCAAAGGGCTCAAGAATTGGAAGGTGAAGACGCCATACCAATCTCCTTTAGCCGAGTAATTGCTCTTGTTTTGTTTTGCTTTTCGATTTCTTTATGTTTTGAACGATAAACTTTGAAAGCCTAGTGCCTTGCCCGGGCATCATGGCTCGCTTATAGGTTATTATCTGTTGCTTGCGTATTCTCATTCAATAAATTCTTGGACTTTTGCATTCAATTGTTTGTTTTCTTTCTTTACTTTATCACCCCTTCAAAAGCTATGTGTTTCTTACACACACCCACGTGATACACGCAGAATCACTCCGAATCTCGTTAATAACTATGCTATTGCTAAATATGACTTCGATAATCCGATCTACCAAGTCAAGATGAAAGTGAGGAAGATTGTGAAGTGCCGGAGAACTTGCCGATTGCTAAGAAGAGCGAGTTATACACCACACGAAGAGCAAATTGAGGTTGTGAATTTGGGTACTGATGAAGACAGAAAAGAGATCAAGATAGGAGCGGGTCTTGAGAACAGTGTCAAGGAAAGATTGGTACAGATGCTACGAGACTACATCGAGGTTTTCGCTTGGTCATACGAAGACATGCCAGGTTTAGACATTGATATTGTGGTACACCGATTGCCGACAAAAGAAGGTTTTCTCCCAAAGGAAATGTATGTTCGCATGCGTCCTGAGATGTCAGAGAAAATCAAAGCCGAGGTTATGAAGCAGTTCAACGCTGGTTTCTTAGCCGTCACTTCTTATCCTCAGTGGGTGGCTAATGTGGTACCTGTACCTAAGAAGGATGGTAAGGTACGAATGTGTGTGGATTACCGAGATCTGAACAAAGCAAGTCCGAAAGACGATTTCCCACTTCCTCATATTGATGTTCTGGTTGACAACACCGCCAAGATAAGGTTTTCCTTCATGGATGGTTTCTCCGGTTACAATCGATCAAAATGGCTCCAAGACATGGAGAAGACTACTTTTACACAGGGGCACTTTTCGCTACAAGGTTATGCCATTCGGATCAAGAACGCAGTGCCACTTATCGGCTATGGTGACATTGTTTCATGACATGATTCATCACGAGATAGAGGTCTACGTCGACGACATGATAGCTCGATCACAGACTGAAGAAGAACATCTTGATCATTTGCAGAAACTGTTTGACAGATTGAAGAAGTACAGGCTGAGACTTAATCCTAACAAGTGCACCTTTGGAGTCAGATCCGGAAAACTCCTAGGGTTTGTTGTCAGTGGTAAAGGTATTGAGGTTGACCCCGCCAAGGTTAAAGCCATTCAAGAGATGCCAGCTCCCCGTACAGAGAAGGAAGTCAGAGGTTTCTTAGGCCGATTGAATTACATTGCCAGATTCATTGCACACCTAACCGCTACTTGTGAGCCAATCTTCAAGTTACTTAAGAAAGATCAAGTGGTAGAATGGAACGACGATTGCCAGATCGCTTTTGACAAAATCAAGGAGTACCTACAGAATCCTCCCATCCTGATGCCGCATGCCAAAGGAAGACCTCTTATCATGTACTTGACAGTTTTAGAGAACTCAATGGGGTGTGTGTTGGGGCAACATGACGAGTCTGGTCGAAAAGAGCATGCAATATACTACCTTAGCAAAAAGTTTACCGATTGTGAAACAAGATACTCACAACTCGAGAAAACTTGCAACGCTTTGGCTTGGGCTGCTCGCCGACTAAGACAGTATATGTTGACTCACACTACCTTGTTGATTTCTAAGATGGATCCGATAAAATACATCTTTGAGAAACCAGCTCTCTCCGGAAGAATAGCAAGATGGCAAATGATCTTGACCGAATATGACATCCAGTACACTTCTCAGAAAGCGATTAAAGGAAGTGTAGTAGCCGATCATTTGGCTCATCAAGCCGTAGATGACTATCAGTCTATGCAGTTCGAGTTTCCAGACGAAGATGTTTTACTAGTTACAGATTGTGAAGAACCAGGTCCGGACGAAGGACCTGAACAAGGATCCCGATGGACCATGGTTTTTGATGGAGCCTCAAACGCACTTGGCAATGGCATTGGCGCCATCATCACATCCCCTGCAGGCGGACATACGCCTTTCACCGCCAGATTATGTTTCAATTGCACTAACAACATGGCCGAATACGAAGCGTGCATTATGGGTATCAAAGCTGCTATTGACTTAAGAATCAAGTTCTTGCAAGTATATGGAGACTCAGCTTTGGTAATCAGTCAGATTAAGGGCGAGTGGGATACGAAACATCCGAATCTCATTCCGTATCGAGAGCATGTTCTGAGTTTGATCCCCTACTTCGAAGAAATCACTTTCAACCACATTCAACGAGAAGAGAATCAGTTGGCAGACGCATTGGCTACTATGTCGTCTATGTTCAAGGTTAGATGGGACAACGAGGCTCCCCAGATCATTATTGAGAAGTTTGACGAACCAGCGTATTGTTATGAACTTGATACAGAAGAGAAACCTTGGTACTACGACGTGAAGAGGTATCTTGAGACTCAGGAATATCCCGCAGGGGCATCTGTCAATGATAAAAAGTTCATGAGAAGATTTGCATCCAAATTCTTCCTCAGTAATGGCATCCTATACAAGCGCAACCACGACTTGTGCTTACTCCGCTGTGTAGACCAGAAAACGGCAATGCGTATCATGGAAGAGTTACACGAAGGCGCATTTGGTACCCACCCCAGTGGACACACCATGGCTAAAAAGATTTTGAGAACAGGTTACTATTGGTCCACCATGGAAGCTGATTGTCACCGCTACGCTCGATCTTGTCACAAGTGCCAGATTTATGCAGACAAAGTGCACGTACCTCCAGTACCTCTGAATGTTTTAACAGCTCCTTGGCCTTTTGCAATGTGGGGAATTGACATGATTGGGGAAATCAAGCCCACCGCTTCCAATGGACATCGTTTCATCCTCGTGGCAATTGATTACTTTACCAAGTGGGTAGAAGCAGCTTCGTTCGCATCTGTTACCAAGAATGTTGTGGCTCGATTCATCAAACATAATCTTATCTGTCGATATGGCACTCCCGAAAGGATTATCACAGATAATGGTTCTAATCTCAACAATAAGATGATCACCGAACTCTGCACGCAGTTCAAGATCAAGCATCATAATTCTTCTCCTTATCGGCCTAAGATGAATGGCGCAGTGGAAGCCGCCAACAAGAACATTAAGAAGATTATACAGAAGATGACAGTGACTTACAAAGATTGGCATGAGATGTTACCATTTGCTCTTCATGGTTATCGACTACAATACGGACATCAACAGGGCAACCCTTCTTCTGTGTACGGTATGGAAGCCGTTCTACCCATCGAGGTTCGATACCTCAACCGAGTCCTCCAGAGGCGAGTTAGGCGAACGATTGGGTCCGACTCGCCTTGACCAGATTAATTTGATTGATGAGAAACGACTCGCGTCCATCTGCCATGGACAGATCTATCAGAAGCGAATGATCAGAGCATTTAACAAGAAGGTCAAGCACCGAGTCTACCAAGTCGGTGATCTAGTAGTCAAGCGCATCATTCTTCCACAAGGTGATCCCAGGGGCAAATGGACTCCCACCTACGAGGGACCGTTTGTAGTCAAGACAGTATTTTCCGGCGGAGCTATGATACTTAGCACCATGGATGGTGAAGACTTCCCACACCCTGTGAACGCAGACATAGTCAAAAAATACTACGCATAAAGAGACCCGCTAGGTCGTGGCCTAGGAAAAATAAGGGCATCTCGCGAACCAAAAGGTTCGGGCAAAAGTTAAGGATATATACAAAACATGTACACCCGGCAAGTCGAAAACCTGAAAAGGCGGCTTGGGCAAAAAGGTATCCCGTAGAAAACCCGAAAGGGCGGTCTAGGCAAAAGTTAGGGATTTAAGCGTACGACTATGTCTCTTCCAGATCATCTACTGCCAGACTACTACTATCAGCATTCAAGATTCAAATGGCGAAGATCAATTCATTCACTTTCTACTGACAGCAAGGAGATGAGATAGTTGAAATATATGAGTACTAGCATAGTTGGAACTTAACGAGATTGTTTCCGCATAGCTTTTCACTTTTCTCATGTACAAACCAAATGCAAGTTCTTTCTCTTTACAATTCTTGTTGTCGTCGTTTGCAATAAGTCCAACGTTTGCTTTGAATGATTATACGCGCTTGACAATAAAAATCTCTTCACAAACATACGAAAAGCGGACATGCAAAAGTAATTGAAATGTCCCCAGCAGATGACGACGAAAGTCACCAAAACATTCCCCTGCAGAGCATTGATCCCCACAGAGGTGTCACTCACCACAGGACCTTCCCCAGTGGAGTAGAGGAAAATCCCCAAGCAGTGAGTCCACTCAACGTAACCAGATTACACCCGTCTTCAGGCAATAACACTTCATCCCCCGCCGAGACATTTATCCCCAGCGGACAACTCTCAATTATTCCCCCTTTCTCCAGCAGCAGTATCCAGACCCAGAACTTGGTCAGATAGTGCACCGGAGGAAACCTGCGCTCAAAATCCCCAGTAGAGCACCTCCTAATCTTCCCCGACAAGGTCCATATACAACAGACTGCCTCCCAGGCTCTCCCCAGCAGGGTCTATATGAGAGATCTCCAACAACGAGTTTCTCAATCTCTACCTTCCTCAACAGTATCTAGGCCCAAGACTTGGTCAGATAGTGCACCGGAGGAATCAAAGTTATCTTCCTTCTCAGGATCTCCATCCTCAAGCAGAAGTCAGAAATCTCAAACAGAACATCCGCATCTTCTTCGAGATGGATATGTTTTGAAATACCAGAACATCTATCATTCATACATTACTCATAAAAATCATAATGCATTCATATACATCTTCATGCATCATACTTTGCATAAAACTAACAATATTCTATCAAAGTTTCTCTTGTTTTCTCCAAAGCAGGTGAAAAGCACTTCCGATGCAAAAGGTCCAGGATTAAGCCCCGAATCTCGACGGGAAAACTATCTGAACGACCACCCTCGCTGTTCTCCAACAGTGGATCCAGGATTAATACCCGAAGCTGGACGGGAAACCTTATCCGAACGATCACAAGTTATCCTCCGATAAGCAGGCAGTGGATCAACGCCCGATGCACAACAGGGAAACCATCCATACTATGCCAAATTATCATCCCCTCAGAGCAATCGGCACGAAGATCAGTTCTGACTTTCTCTTATTATCAACAGCAACTACAGAGTCTGGCGTACGACTCAGTTGCCCTGGATGGCATCTAAAGCCCATCCCCGACTACTTGTCAGCATTTCTCCACCTTCAGAATGCTGCATATTTGGTTAAAAACCAATACAAACCAATCGCTTCATTCAAAGATGAGCACGAAGTCTAACGTACGACTCTCTCCGGATGGCATCTCAAGCCATCTCCTCTACTTCCTGAAGCGTCTACAGAGCCTAGCATACGGCTCACTCCTCAGCATCAATCTTTCCAGATGGCATCTTAAGCCCATCCCCGTCAGTTCTCCTATGGACAACTCGAGTCTAGCATACGACTCATTCCCCAGCGAAGTCTTCAACTTCTCCAAATGGCATCTGTAAGCCCATTCCCGTATCACCAGCGAGTGCAAATTTTCAGGTGTACTCAAGTGTCCAATCATCTTCTACCTCCAGGTCACGAAAGGCATGCATGCCAATCTAAACCTTCCAGTACAAGAAGATTGAACAGGGGCAGCTGTCATACCCCAAAATTTGCCCTCCATCTTCTCAAGGCATTCCTTACCTCCATGCTCAAGGATTCCTCAAGGTTGATCAGACAAACCCTCTCCTAGACAATCAACCCAAACTAGGGTTTGGTATTTCTCAAGTCAAGATGGGTGTCTAACATCTCCAATGTTCACCATGCCTCCTCATATGCTTCAAAGATTCTCCATGTCAAGTTTCAAGCCTCACAAGTCAAGATTGCTCAGACAATTGCTCAGATGGTTGAAAATCGGGTGTATTAGACAAAAAGTCAACTGTGGTCAACATACAGTCAAAACTTCTGATTTTTGGTCAACATCCTCATTTTGAAGTTACATTCATCATTTGATCAAGGGTTGATCATGATTCATCAAGAAAACTCAAGATTTGCTCAAAAGTCAAACTTTCTAAATTAGGGTTTTAGGTGAAAAGTCAATGAACTTTGGTGATCATAACTTTCTCATACTTTCTCAAATTTTCCCACCAAAGCTCATTTTGAAGGAAATTCAATTCTCTACAACTTCATGTCTCACAAGAATGTCCAAAAAATGCTTCATTTGAGAGGTATGGCTCAAAACATTACAGGTCATTTTCAAAATCAACAAAAAGTCAACTTTTGGTTTTGAAGATATTTTGAGCATGGTAACTCCAATTGAGATGAGACCAAAAGCATTGGTTAGAGGACTCTTAGAGCTTTCCAAAAAGTCCAAGAACACTCAAAAATGTGGAAAATTGAGCAAGATACACTATTCAGAAGTTGGGGAATTTTGGACAATTGCACAAAAGGACATATTGGTCAAATTGCAAAATTCTCCAAATGGGCCTATAATCTTTTGATCCAAACTTGTTCATGATGTTATTCTTGACCCATAAATGCTTGGCCTTGGTTATTTTCTATTTTTATGATTTATATTTGAATTTTATAACATTTAATTCAAAAATAAATTATATAAAATATGAAAATCAAAGATTTTTTTCAAAAGGAATGATTTTATATCTTCCTAAATGTCCAAGAAGGCCCATAAAACTTCCCAAATTCGTGCAAGCCATGGCATTGATGAGAAAATCAAATTTTTTCCAATATTTGATTTGTTTTAAATGGAAAATATTTGCACATTCAAGAATCAATCTTTTTTCCACTCTTTTGCCATCCAATTTTCTTCTATAAATACCAAGCATCATAGCCAGCATCAAGGACGAAATCCTAACCTAAAAACAAGCCAAAACTCTTGCAAATTTTTCTCAATTCTTGGAAATTCGAATCTTATTCTCCAGCCTTTCTCAACCTCTTCCAGCCATCCTAACGTGCTCAGGGGGTAAGTATGAGTAAGAATACATCATTGGTATTGATTAAAACAAGCTAAATCGTGCCATACACATTCATACATATTTGAATTTTTCTTGAAATTGCATTTTACTATTCTGCGTGCTTTAATCGTTTCTAATGGTTTGAATGTGTTCATGAGGTTATACTTGACTAATCTGGGCCATCGTTTGAGAGGTTGAACGTGAGAATCGCATCTTGCCATTATTAGGGTTCCTGGAACTGTTTCGTTCGAACGGCACATGCAGTCGATTCGATCAAAATAACACCACCAATGGATTCAGGAGGTCCGATTTAGGTGGACAAGGTCTTCTTTTTCTCTGTATTTGCGTTGTTTTGCAGGTTTGGCGTTTTGGATCGTCGGAGAAGACGACCGGAGCTAGGGCTCCGGCGTCGTTGACCGATGTTGAAACCGGCGAGCAGCGTAACTGTCGCCTTCCGATTCGCTTCTCGTTCCACAGGGTCCTTTGGGCGTGTGACTGAGAAATCCAGGACACGTATACGCTTATAAACATACGCTTCCAATTCCATGACACGGATGCACGCTAGCCCAGTTGGTCAGCTTATTGGTTTTCAAGGTTTGAAGGGGATGTCTCCGGTTCGATTCCCGGTTCAGACAATCCCTTTTCCTTTTTACAAAACTTGCATATTTTCCATATTTTCATTATTTTTAATATTTTCTATTTTATTTTAATTGTTTTCTATATTTTATTTTGCATTAAAAAATTACCAAAAACATTTTTTCTTTTTGCATTTATTTTCAGAAAACCTTTATTTAATTTAATAAATTTAAAAATATAATGTTTGCATGCATATTTATTTTATTTTTAATTTTGCATTTAAATCATTATTAATTGCATTTTAATTATTAAATCTTTTCCAAAAAATCCCAAAAAATTATTTTAGCTTATTTATCTTATTTCCAGCATGCATTAATTTTCTCATATTAAAAATTGCATTTTTTCTAACATTTTCTCTTATTTCGATTTCATCATATTCTCCGAATTTCCTATTCTTTCACAGGTGGCTCCGATTCGGACGTTTTCTTTTTATCATTCTATTTTTTCCAATAATGTAACTGCATATGGGTTGTAATAGCTTAATTTAGGATTTTACTTTCCGCATTTTAAATTATGTATCTGCCCCAAAGCCATGTAATAGCGTAGGACCTTTACATTTCCGCCTTTACATTCCGCATTTTACTTTATGCACCCTATAAACTGCTAGTAATTAGGCGTGTATGGCAAGATAAAATTGAACATAGCCCACTAATCTTCAAGATAAAATATCTGAATTAACACACTTCTTTCACACACGCACCCCTTAGGGTAATTCTCTCTCGATGCCTTTCGATTTCAAACAATGGTCATGTCCCTCGAACGTAGAGGTGTCCTAGCACCGTTGCCTTCAAAAAACAAATCATCATAGTCCCTTCGATACAAAGATCATAAGACCCACGATGTCGCCTCCGAATACATGATCTTGACCCTCGATTGTCGCCTACGAAAAATGATGATAGTCCCTTCGAATGTGCTAGGATACTTCCTACAAGTTGCCTTCTATGACCATCCGATGTCCCTTCGATTGTCCCGCTTACATCCAACGAATGGAGCTACCTACTAACTAATGGTACGGCTAGCGCTATTCTAAAGGAACGTAGAAGTACAAAAACGACCAATTCTGAGTGGGTAAATAAAGTCCTTTAGTTGCTCGCTCTATCAAAATACTTTTCACACCACACACTTTTTGTCAAAGTTCAAACTCTTTCAAAAACGAAACATTTCCGAACACTTTGTATACATTCCTACATGAATCATTACAAAGTCAAAGCGAAATGCCTTTTCAAAACATTTTCAAACACACAGAAAGCAATTTTAAAAGTAATCTAGAGAGCAACTAAGAGCCCGTAGATAACTACGGATGGAAAGGGGTGCTAATACCTTCTCTTTTCATAACTATTCTCCCGAACTCAGAATCTAACGAAGGTCTTTTTCTGTTACTTTTACCTTCCCTTAATTGGATAAAAATAAAAGTCGGTGGCGACTCTTGCTATCCGCACATTTGGATACACAAAATCCTACGAAGTCAGTTCACCGTATTACAACCGTATTACAAATCTGGCGACTCTGCCGGGGAGACACCCTAAAGAGAGAATGCCTTAGGGATTTCTAGATCACTTTTACTGCTTTCTGTTTGATTTGTATGATTTACTTTTAAGGGTTGCTTGGGTATTATACTTGTAGGGGATCCTACACCCGGATCCAGGTTTCCTTTTAGGTAAGTAGCAATAAATCGTCGCGACCGTTAGACGTATATCGAAACGGTCACCATGGTGGCTACGTTAGTGTGACACTTTAGATGTCCTGATACTCTCCATTTCCAAGTTGAGGATAGTATTTGGCTTTTGCGTGGTGTCATCAGCACTAACTAAACTTTTAGAACCTTAATTGACCCATCTTGGCCATTAGAAGGTAGTGAGATGGCCGGCTTTGGTGCAGACTAAGGTTGGTTGATACTCGATGCTATGCTCATTAAGATTAGACTTTTGGGATATTTTCGGTCGACCACTTGGTAGTCGTATTGAAATAAACGCCTACGAGAAAGATCAATGATATGAGATTCCTAGAACCCGGTTACTATTATAGGACAGGATGAACCAACTCAAACTTTTGGTGGGGTAATCACCTATACCTCATGCAAGCCTTAAACCTAGGCTCATTGTTTGAATTGTTTGTGTGTGCTAAACATGACATCATGACATCATCGCATTGCATATCATTTTTAACTATTTCAAGGACCTAGGGATTTATCTTTGCTCTGTTTTGTAGGGATTATGGCTTCTAGAAAGACTATCGAATCAACTTCATGGGTATACCTTCTCACTCAAGAATTGGTTTCAGATTCCTGATCATGCTCGGTTCATCAAAGACATGGTTATCTACTTGACTTGGTTATCTCGGTTTGAAGAAGATATGATGCATGTCTATTCGATTCTTGATCCGAAACACCATTGCTTCACATTCCCAGATTATCAGTTGGTTCCTACCTTGGAAGAGTTCTCTAAGCTACTTGGGATACCTATTCTTGACCAAATGCCATTCACCGGTTTAGAAAAGGTTCCTAGGTACGAAGACATCGCATCAGCATTACACCTAAAGCGCTCAGACATTGAAGCCAATTGGGAAACTAGAAGCGAAGTTAAGGGTTTACTTACCAAGTTCCTAATTAAGAAAGCCCGAGAATTCCTCAAAGTTATGAGTTTCCATGCATTCGAAGACATTGTGGCTTTGTTAACCTATGGTTTGGTTCTATTTCCTAACTCGGATCAATTCATAGATGTCAACGCCATCAAGTTGTTTCTTACTCGCAATCCTGTGCCTACTTTACTTGGAGACATCCTACATTCTCTCCACACTCGTACTATCAAAAGACAAGGAACTCTCATGTGTTGTATACCATTACTTTCCAGGTGGTTTATTTCGCACCTTCCTCCATCAGTTTTGATGAACGAGCAAAGGTTGAAGTGGTCTCAAAGACTAATGTCACTCTCTCATTCAGATATCCGTTGGAGTCTTTTCTCTCAAAAGGACTTCACATTCATTGCGTTGTGGAGAATTCCCTAATGTACCACTACTTGGTATAAGGGAGGTATCCTTATAACCCTTCTTTAGCTCTCGTCGGTTTGGTTTTGCTCGAAGAGATGGTCCACATGATATGCTTCTCCAAGACATTGTGTTCGACTACAACCACGATCTCGAATTAGTCGAAGGTTCATACACGCTTGGGGCATGGTAAAGTGACGATACCAAGACTTTGGGGCACCAAAACTCCATTCCTGGGAACCTTACCTCAAATGGAGTGCGAGCTCGAGCTCAAAACCTCATGATGCCATTCACGCTGTTTTACGTAATTATGGAACTGTTGCTATGGTGAACCGTTCTCCATCCGACATGCCTACTGATTTTGAAGACTTGAAGAGATCCGGATTCGACTTAAAGAAGAAAGGGATACATTTGAAGCTCAGTGCTATGCAAGCGAGAAGAAGGTACTAGAGTTGACAAAGCTACTTCACGAGGAGCGGAACATCAACGCCTATCTCGGCACCAAGAGGAGGCGCCCATGGGAGACTTAGAACTTTGGGATTTCTATGCTTTCTTTTATTGTTTTGAACTATCTTTTGTACTTAAAAAGAAAAGAATAAAAGAGAGGACTAATAAAGTTTGTTCGTGCTTGTTTAACAAATTTAAATTCCTAAGGTCCTTGAAAACATTGCATTGCATTTGCATAAACATCGCATATCATGGCATAACATCTCATAACAGGTACATTGAAGATCGGTTTTCTCATTTTCTCGCTATTTATTTTAGCAGAAATGGCTCTTGAACATCAAAGATCTTGGCTCGGAATGCTCGTTCGAAATGTTCACCAGCTTGGTCCAAGGCCAAGAAGATCTGAAGAAGCTCATCAACAAGAAGAAGAGGGTCGTTGGTGTTCTCAACATGGGTAGACGTTACAAAGGTGGTCCTAAGGTGGTCAGCCACATAGAGCTCTCAGAAGGGAGTGTCAAGACTGAGGGAAGTGTCAAGGGCAATGACGAAGGCGATCAACGTGAGCCTGAGAAGGACAGAGAAGATCACTATGATAATGACCAGTACTCTGATGAAGATGACAAGTACAAGCAACTTGAAGACCGTCTGAATGCTGTAGAAAACCTGAAGATGTTCGGGCTGAATTTTGATGATCTGAGCCTTGTCCCTGGTGTGGTGATTCCTCCCAAATTCAAAGTTCCAACTTTTTCCAAGTATGATGGCATTTCTTGTCCGAAGCTGCATTTAAAGTCCTATGTTCATAAGATCAACCCCCACACTGATGATAGAAAGTTGTGGATGCACTATTTTCAAGAGAGTTTGTCCGGGACTCAGTTGGAGTGGTATTATCAGCTAGAGAATGACTGAATCCGTACTTGGAGTGATTTAGCAGATGCTTTCTATAGACAGTATGAGTACAATGTTGAGTTGGCGCCCACTCGCATGCAACTACAGAGCATGTCTATGGGTCGTGATGAAAAGTTCAAAGAATATGCTCAGAAATGGAGAGATCTAGCAGGCAGAGTTCAGCCACCCTTATCCAATAGGGAGTTGGTTGATATGTTTATGGGAACATTGTGAGCCCGTTCTTCAATCATCGATTGGAAACTCTTGACCGGATTCAGAGGTAATATTGGGGAGGCGTATTGAAGTTGGTATCAAGGCGGAAAGATTTAGATAAGTCGTCATCAAATGTTGCGAAGAGATCTTTTGGTGGTGAAAGAAGCCAATCGTGTATGGTCGAAAATCCGAGCCAAGACCGACCGGCGCTCAATCGTGGGGCGGTTGTGATCTCAATCCTACATCCTGACCTCGGTGAGACAACGCGTAACGAGCGCGCGAAGGCAGTTCTAAGATCAACATGCCATTGTCGCAAGCCTTGCAACACATGTTGAAAGCAGAGCTGATTACTTTGAAGGATCCTCCTCAGAGTGTTAACACTTCCTCTCCGAGATACAATCCTAATGCTAAGTGTGCTTACCACTCCAATAGCCCAGGGCACGACACTGACAATTGTTGGGCTCTGAAGAACAAAATTCAAGATATGATTGAAGCTAAGCAGATTGAGTTTGACCCTCCCGTTGAGTCTCCGAATGTGATCAACGCGCCTATGCCTAACCATGACAAAAGTTCCAATGCTGTTGGAGAGAATACTTATATTTTCAACATAGATGACTTGACTATTCCTCTGATGACTATTAAGAAGAATCTGCTGCAAGCCGGTGTCAATCCTGGTTGCCCTGAGAATTGTCGTTGGTGCCCATCTGCACCTGATGGTTGTGTTGGGTTGAGAAGACGTGTTCAATGCATGATGGATAACCGTGAAATATTATTCCTGAAACCACCTGTGGAGAGTCTGTGTGAAGACATGTCTAAGCGAAGATTGAAGATGCGAATGGCATCCATGCATGAGATACCTTGGGGCAGCTAAGTGGAAAGTTCGATTACATGGTGAAGCACACTGTTCCTGAAAGCTACAAGATTCCTATTGAAGATGTTAAGGCAACCGGATGGGGTGACGATTTCCCAGAAGACTATGCTGATGTTAACACAATAAGGATTTTCTCTGCTAATCCTGTGCCTAGGGTGGCACCTCTCATCATTACTTCTCCCAGACCAGTTCCATATTCCTCTGACAAAGCTATACCGTGGAACTATGGGGCTGAGGTTTACTATCATGGCGTCAAGCAAGACCCTCTGACCATCGAGGATCTTACAGTTGAAGCTACTATTCTTGACATTGACAACATCACCAGATCAAGCAAAGTGACCAGAACCGGAAGAGTGTTCTCTCCAGAAATATCTCCTCTAAAAGACACTGTGACTCCAGCTCGCATTCCAGCTACTCAATCAGTTCCCGAGACTAGAGGGAAAGAACGATGACTCATCACCTTTCGCCGAAGTGCCAAAAGTTCTTGAAGACACCTCCAAACGAGAAATGGAGGAAATTACGAAGATTATCAAGAAGAGTGACTACAATGTTGTGGAGCAGTTGGGACAGACTCCGTCCAAGATCTCCATGCTTGCTGCTCTTGTGCTCACGAGGCTCATGCTAAAGCCTTAGTGAAGTTTACGAAGAATGCTCACGTGCAAGACACTACTCTTGACCGGTTTGAAGTCGTATTGCTGGCTGCCAACAACGGCCTAGGCTTCTCGATCTTGATTTGACTCTGCCGGAAAACACAACAAAGCCTTGCACATCTACATCGAATGCAAGGGCACTACATTGTCTCATGTTTTGGTGGATACGGTTCCGCTCTGAATATCCTTAGAAGCTTTTGATCGACTCGATGTTGAAGGATTGGTTACGAAACCCGGTGACATAATCGTGAGAGCTTTTGATGGTTCTAAGCGAGCATGCTTAGAAACTCATTCGCGATTAAAGTCGGTTCCCGGACTTTCGACTCTACTTTATTTGTGATGGACATCCGTCCGACTTACTCTTACCTACTTGGGCCCTTGGATACATGGGGCGTGACTACCTCTACCATCAGAAGTTGAAGTACCCAGTGAAAGGGAAGGTTGTTACGGTATATGGTGAAGAAGAATATATGGTCAGTCATCTATAGTCATTCCGATACCTCGAGGTGGAGGGTGAATTCTTCGAGACTCCCTGTCAAGCTTTCGAAACAATCCCTAGAGTCATGCCTATTGACTCTCCTATCACTCTTGAGGTTGCTAAAGTCCCGCCTAGGATGGCCTCGCTGAAAGATGCTCAAGCTGCAGTTGAAGAAGGAGGTAGTACTGTTTGGGGTCAGCTCCCCGATCTTCCTTTCAAATCTAACAAGACTGGTGTAGGCTTCACCATCAAGGGTCAGAAGATGATACGCCGCGAACGTGCCAGCCAACTTCCTTTCCGCATCAGCCAGAGTGGAATCCATGTTATAGAAGACGACGACAACGACTTCGACATCAGCAAATGGATCTTCGACTCCGACAGCGGACTCAGCAATTGGAAGACTGAAGACGTCATACCAATCTCCTTTAGACAGGAGTAATTGCTTTTGTTTTTGCTTTGCTTTTCGTTTTCTATGTTTTGAACAATAAACTCTAAAGCCTAGTGCCTTGCCCGGGGCATCATGGCTCGTTTGTGAGGGTTATTATATGTCATTTGCATATTTTCATTCAATAAAATCGTTGGACTTTTGCATTTAATTGTTGCTTTCTTTCTTTTACTTTATCACCCTTTCAAAAGCTATGTGTTTCTTACACACCCGTGATACACTGAGAATCACTCCGAATCTCGTTGATAACACTATGCTATTGCTAAATATGACTTGATAATCCGATCTACCCGAAGGCGAAAGTGAGGAAGATTGTGAAGTGCCGGAGAACTTGTCGATTACTACACAAGAAAAGCGAGTTATCTGACCACCACGAAGAGTCGATTGAGGTTGTGAATTTGCTTGATGAAGGCAGAAAAGAGATCAAGATAGGAGGGTCTTGAGAACAATGTTAAAGAGAGATTGGTTCGGATGCTACGAGACTATATTGAGGTTTTGCTTGGTCATACGAAGATATGCGGTTTAGACATTGATATTGTGGTGCACCGATTACCTACAAAGAAGGTTTTCTCGATAAAAGAAGGTTAAATCGCCGCGTCACGAGATGTCGAGAAAATCAAAGTGAGGTCATGAAGCGTTCAATGCAGTTTCTTGTTACTTCTTATCTGCGATGGGTTGCAAATGTGGTGCTGTACCGAAGGATGGCAAAATACGAATGTGTGTGGATTATAGAGATACAAAGCGAGTGCGAAGGCGATTTTCCACTTCCTCGTATTGATGTTACGGTTGACAACACCGTTCGGCAAGGTTTTCTCCTTCATGGATGGTTTTCGGTTACAATCGGATCAAAATGGCTCACGAAGACATGGAGAAGACTACTTTCGTTACGGTGGAGCACTACGCTACAAGGTTGCGGTTAAAACGGCGCCGCGTGCCATGGTGGCATTATTTCATGACATGATTCATCACGAGATAGAGGTCTACATCGATGATATGATAGCTCGATCACGGTGAAGAAGAACATCTTGATCATCTGGAAGCTATTTGATAGGTTGAAGAAGCAGTGACTTAATCCAACAAGTGTACCTTTTGTAATCCGGTAAGGGTTTTGTCGTTTGTATTGAAGCCAATTAAAGCCGGCGCCGAGAAGGAAGTCGAGGTTTCTTGGGTCGATTGAATTACATTGCGATTCATTGCACATCTACTGCGCTACCAATCTTCAAGTTACTAAAGAAAGATCAAGTAGTGGAATGGAGCAGCGATTGCGGATCGCTTTTGACAAAATCAAGGGTACTACTGAATCCTCCTATCTTGATGCCACCTTCCAAGGAAGACCTCTTATCATGTACTTGGTGTTAGAGAATTCAATGGGTGTGTGTTGGGGCAACATGGCGAGTCAGTCGAAAAGAGTATGCAATATACTACCTTAGCAAAAGTTTACCGTGAAACAAGATACTCACAGCTCGAGAAAACTTGCGCTTTAACAGCTGTCCGACTAAGACAATATATGTTGACTCACACTACCTTGTTGATTTCCAAGATGGATCGATAAAATACATATTTGAGAAACCAGCTCTCGGAAGAATAGCAAGATGGCAAATGATCTTGACCGAATCGACATCAATATACTTCCCAAAAGAGATCAAAGGAAGTGTAATAGCCGATCATTTGGCTCATCAAGCCGTAGATGACTATCGATCTATGCGATTCGAGTATCCGCGAAGATGTTTTACTAGTTACTAATTGCGAAGAACGGGACGAGACGAAGGACACGAACAAGGATCCCGATGGACCATGGTCTTTGATGGAACCTCAAAACTTGGCAATGGCATTGGCGCCATCATTACATCCCAGCGGACATCGCCTTTCACGGATTATGTTTCGGTTATACGAACAACATGGCGAATCTGACGTGCATCATGGGTATTAAAGTTGCTATTGACTTAAGAATCAAGTTCTTACAAGTGTATGGAGACTCAGCTTTAGTGATCAGTCAGATTAAGGGTGAGTGGGATACGAAGTATCCGAATCTCATTCCGTATCTAGAGCATGTTTTGAGTTTGATCCCCTACTTCGAAGAAATCACTTTCAATCACATTCCATGAGAAGAGAATCAATTGGCAGACGCGTTAGCTACTATGTCGTATATGTTCAAGGTCAGATGGGACAACGAGGCTCCCCAGATCATCATTGAGAAGTTTGATGAACCAACATATTGTTATGAGCTTGATACAGAAGAGAAACCTTGGTACTATGACGTGAAGAGGTATCTTGAGACTCAGGAATATCCTGCAGGGGCATCTGTCAACGATAAGAAGTTCTTGAGAAGATTTGCATCCAAATTCTTCCTCAACAACGACATCTTATACAAGCGTAACCACGACTTGTGCTTACTCATGTGGACGAGCAATGGAGCGTATCATGGAAGAGTTACACGAAGGCGCATTTGGTACCCACTCCAGTGGTCATACGATGGCTAAGAAGATTCTGAGAACAGGTTACTATTGGTCCACCATGGAAGCTGATTGTCACCGCTATGCCCGATCTTGCCACAAATTCCAGATTTATGCAAACAAAGTGCACGTACCTCCAGTACCTCTAAATGTTCTAACAGCTCCTTGGCCTTTCACAATGTGGGGCATTGACATGATCGGAGAAATCAAGCCCACTGCTTCCAACGGACATCGTTTCATCCTTGTGGCAATTGATTATTTCACCAAGTGGGTAGAGGCAGCCTCGTTCGCATCTGTTACCAAGAATGTTGTGGCTCGTTTCATCAAGCATAATCTTATCTGTCGGTATGGCACTCCGGAAAAGGTTATCACAGATAATGGCTCTAATCTCAATAATAAAATTATCACCGAACATTAAGAAGATCATACAGAAGATGACAGTAACTTACAAAGATTGGCATGAGATGTTACCATTTGCTCTTCATGGTTATCGCACTACATTACGAACATCAACACGGGAAACCCCCTTCTCCCTTGTGTACGGTATGGAAGCAGTCCTACCAATCGAGGTTCAGATACCCTCAACCAGAGTCCTCCAGGCCGCAGAGTTAGACGAAGACGATTGGATCCAGGCTCGCCTCGACCAGATCAACTTGATTGACGAGAAACGACTCGCATCCATCTGCCATGGACAGATCTATCAGAAATGAATGATCAGAGCATTTAACAAGAAGGTCAAGCATCGAGTCTACCAAGTCGGCGATCTAGTAGTCAAGCGCATCATTCTTCCACAAGGTGATCCCAGGGGCAAATGGACTCCCACCTAGAGGACCATTTGTAGTCAAACGATATTTTCAGCGAGCTATGATACTTAGCACCATGGATGGCGAGGACTTCCACACCACGCGAGACATAGTCAAAAATACGCATAAAAGAGACCGCTAGGTCGGTGGCCTAGGCAAAAATAAGGGCATCTGGCGAACCAAAGGTTCGGGAAAAAGTTAAGGATATATACAAAACATGTACCGGCAAGTCGAAAACACGAAAAGGCGACTTGGGCAAAAAGGTATCGGTGGTGAAAACCGAAAAGGCGGTCTAGGCAAAAGTTAGGGATTTAAGCGTACGACTATGTCTCGTCCAGATCATCTACCTACAGACTACTATCAGCATTCAAGGTTCAAATGGCGAAAATCAACTCACTCACTTTCTACCGACAATAAGGAGATGAGATAGTTGAAATATATGAGTACTAGCATAGTTGGAACTTAACGAGATTGTTTCCGCATAGCTTTTTACTTTTCTTGTGTACAAACTACCTGGCCATACGCCACATTTCAAATTAATACAAGTTCTTTCTTTACAATTTTTGCTATGTTTGCATAAAGTCCAACGTTTGCTTTGAATGATTATATGTATCTGACAATAAATATCTATTCACAAACGTGCGAAAAGTGAACATAAGAAAGTAATTACTACAGGCTCTAGGAATTGAGATGACGACGAAAGTCACCAATATATTCCCCTGCAGAGTACAATTCCCACAGAGACGTCACTCACCACAAAATTTCCCCAACGGAGTATGCATCACGTTAGTCCCCGAGCAGTGATTCCGCTCAACTAAACCATGTCAAATCAGTCTTCAAGCGATGTGATTCATCACCGAGGTATCCCGACAAAATATCTCTAATCATCACCTCCCAAGCGGGATATCGGACTTGAAACATAGTCAGATAGTGCATCGGAGGAAACCTACATCTTTTATTCCCTCAGCCAAAGATTTCGACGGGCTCCAGAATCCTTCTAACCCGGTCTCCCAGCAACTATCAAATGCCCTCCATCAAGATCTACGCGTAAGATCCCCAGTAGAGCGCGTCCTAATTCTTCCCCAGCAGGGTCTATGCACAAAATCCTCAGCAGCACGTCTCTCGATCTCTACCATCCTCAACAATATCTAGGCTCAAGACTTGGTCAGATAGTGCATCGGAGGAATCAAGGTTATCTTTTTCTCAGAGTTTCCAATCTGTTTCGTCCCAACAGAGGCCAGGAATCCCCAAGCAGAACATCCGCATCTTCTTCAAGATGGATATGTTTTGAAATACCACAACATCTATCATTCATACATTGCTCATAAAAGTCATAATCTTTGCGCATGTCATTCATATACATTGTCATGCATCATAATCTGCATAAGACTAACAATATTCTATCAAAGTTTCTTTTGTTTTTTCCCAAACAGGTGAAAGTCATACGAAACAAGCAGGTCGGATTAATGCGAAGCGACGGAAAACTATCTGAATGACCGCCTAGTTGTCCTCAACAAGCGGTCCGGAGTAATGCCGGCAGACGGAAAACTATCGAGCGACCTCCGAGTTGTCCTCGGACACGGATCCGGGATTAATACACGAAGCGGACGGAAACCCTATCCGAGCGATCACAAGTTATCCTCCGATGCGGGCATTGGATCGATGCAGCAGGAAGCTATCCACATTCTGCCAACTATTATCCTCTCAGAGTAATCAAGACGAAGATTTGTTCTGACTCTCTCCTATTATCAACAGCAACTACAGAGTCTAGCGTACGACTCAGTTGCCTTGGATGGCATCTTAAGCCCATCCCCGACTATTTGTTGACATCTCTCCACCTTCAGAATGCTGCATATTTGGTTAAAAACCAATACAAACCAATAACTTCATTCAAAGACGGATGTTGAAGTCTAACATACGAATCAACATCATTCTCTCCGGATGGCATCTTAAGCCCATCTCCATGCTTCCTTCTACTTTCAGGAACATCTACCGAGCCTAGCGTACGGCTCACTCCCCAGCATTGATCATTCCAGATGTCATCTTAAGCCCATCTCCGACGACTCTCCTATTCAGACGACATTCTTGAGTCTAACGCACGACTCATTCCCCAGTGAAGACTCCAACTTCTCCAAATGGCATCTGTAAGCCCATTCCCGCATCATCAATCAACAGCGAGTGCAAATTTCCAAGTGTACTCGAGTGTTCAATCATCTTCTACCTCCAGGTCACGAAAGGCAAGCATGCCAATCTAACCCTTCCAATACAAGAAGATTGAACAGGGGAAGCTGTCATACCCCAAAATTTGTCCTCCTACTTCTCAAGACATTTCATACATCCATACTCGAGGTTCCTCGAGGTTGATCGGACAAACCTCTCTGAACAATCAACCCAAACTAGGGTTTGGCAATTCTCAGATCCAGATGGACTTCTAACATCTCCAATGGTCATCATGCCTCCTCACATGCTTCAAAGATTCTTCATGACAAGTTTCAAGCCTCACAAGTCAAATTTCCTCAAACAATTGCTCAGATGGTTGAAAATCAGTTGTATTGGACAAAAAGTCAATTGTGGTCAACATACAGTCAAACTTCATGATTTTTGGTCAACATCCTCATTTTGAAGTCACATTCATCATTTGATCAAGGGTTGCTCATGATTCATCAAGAAAACTCAAGATTTGCTCAAAAGTCAAACTTTCCAAATTAGGGTTTCTTAGTGAAAAGTACACTGAACTTTGACTGAGCATAACTTCCTCATACTTTCTCAGAAATTTTTCCACCATCTCTCATTTTGAAGGAAATTCAATTCTCTACAACTTCATGTCTCACAAGAATGTTCAAAAAATGCTTCATTTGGAAGGTATGGATCAAAACATTACAGGTCATTTTCAAAGTCAACAAAAAGTCAACTTTTTTTATTGACGTTTTATTGAGCATGGAAACTCCAATTGAGATGAAACCAAAGAGGTTGTTTATAGGACACCTAGAGCTTTCTAAAAAGTCCAAGAACACTAAAAAATGTGGAAAATTGAGCAAAATACACCTTGCACAAGTTGGGCATTTTTGAAGAGGTGCACAAAGAGAAATACTTGTCAAAATCCAAAATTTTGCAAATGGGCCTAATTTTTCTTGGTTTAAACTTGTTCCTTATCTTATTTGGAACCTTCAAGCCCAATGCCACGAATTTTGTCTTTATTTTTATATTTAATTTGGATTTTATTCATTTAAAAACAAATTAAATTAAAAAATAAGGTATAAAATCAAAATTAAATGCAAAGTTGATTTTTCTCTCATACTTGAGATCCAAGTATCTCATACAAGCTGGCAAATTTCGAAATTTGCATTGATTTGGCAAGAAATTGATGAAATTGGATCAAATAAGGAAGATTTGATTTTGTACAAAATCAAATAATTTTTGCATTGATTGATCAATATTTGTTCTTCAATTCAGCCCAAAATCCATCCACTATAAATGTACAATGCATACAACATGAACAAGGACAAAAAAATTGCTCAAAAGAACCCTAGCGTAAAGCCAAAAAACCGTGGAGTTCAAGCAACTTGCAGCCTTTTTTTGCTTCGATTCAGCCAATTCTAAGCATCCAAACACATTCCTTGGTGTCTTTAGAATCATTCCAGACCTTTACAACTCTCAAAAACATCAAGAATTGAAAGAACACGATTTCGGTTTGTCACACTTTTTCAAATTTCGATTTCTATTATTCATGCATTGTTAACGTGCTTTGATGTTTGTTTTGTGTTTAGTTAGAAGTTTGCAAGCTTTCTGGATAGTTCAATTGCGTTTTCATGGCCTGAAACATGATTCACCATAGTTAGGGTTTTCTGAACCGATTTAGGAGAAAATTAAGTTAGCTATTCATAGCACAACAATTAATATAAATAGCTGATGCATACGGTACTCGAGACATCTCCTTCCTCTCCGCTTCACTGCTAGGACACATACTTGAGGATAGCTGGCAATTGATAAGAAATGGGTTAGAGATTGGCTTACAGTCTTGCATGTTGAAGCGTCTCAAGAATTTCTGTCTCGGTGAATTTGCATCCCTAAAATCTTGTTTGCGGGTCCCAAATCCTTCATATCAAACTCCCTAGCCAATTGTGCCTTCAATTCTTGGATTCGATCTTTATTGGGGCCTACCACCAACATGTTGTCCACATACAACAACAAAATAATGAAATCATCATTATCTAACCTTTTGTAATATGTACAATGATTTGAACTCAGTCTGTTGTATCCAAGGCTCATGATGAAGGAATCAAATCTCTTGTACCAACACCTGGGAGCCTGCTTTAAACCGTACAGAGATTTGGTCAACCTGCAAACCAAGTTTTCTTTTTCTTTTTCTTCAAACCCTTCTGGTTGGAGCATATATTTCCTCTTCAAGTTCTCCATGAAGAAATGCAGTCTTCACATCTAACTGCTCAAGATGTAAATCAAATGCGGCACACATTGCAAGAACTACTCTAATAGTAGCAAGTCTTACCACTGGAGAAAATATCTCATTGAAATCAATGCCTTCTTTCTGAGCATATCCTTTGACCACCAGTCTTGCACGATATCGTTCCACTTGATCGTTGCCATCTCGTTTAATTTTGAACACCCATTTGTTTCCAATGGCTTTCCGACCTTTGGAAAGTTCAACAAGTTCCCAAGTGTTGTTCCTATGTAAGGCTTCAATCTCCTCCTGCATTGCTGCCATCCACAGAGAATTATCTGAACCATTTAGTGCCTCATGACTAGCCATCACATACTCTTGTTGCCATGATGGTTTCCTTATCTAACGTGATGTTCGTCAAGCTTAAACATCATCGGCTTCTTCTGGTTCTTGTTCCTCGTGATCTGGTTCCAGTTCTGCTTCAAAAGAATCTTCTTCTCCAGACTTTCCATCTATATGAATAGTAGTAACATCTTTAGGCGTGCCGTCATTTTCCTGCTCACTTTGCAGTTCATTTTCTGCAAATATGACATCCCTGCTGACAATAATCTTGTGGGTAGTGGGATCCCACAGACGATACCCCTTAACACCGTCAGCATAGCCTAAGAATATGCATTTTCTGGATTTAGGATCCAACTTGGTTCTTTCTTGGGAGTTGTACATCACGTACACAGGACAACCAAACACATGTAGAGAAGAATAATTTCCTGGCTTTTTATTCCACATTTCCATCGGTGTCTTTAAACCAATCGCAGTTGATGGTGATCGGTTTATCAAGTAACGAGCCGTTTTCACTACTTACGCGGAAGGACTTGGCTAGTCTGCGATTCATAACATAGCTCTAGTCCTCTCTAGAAGAGTTCTATTCATCTGCTCTGCTACTCCATTATGCTGAGGTGTATGAGCAACAGTAAATTGTCTCTTAATACCATCTTGCTTGCAAAATGCCAAAAAATCACCGTCTATATATTCTCCTCCATTGTCTGTCCTCGAGCATTTTATCTTTTTACCAGTTTCAAGTTCCACTAGTGCTTTGAACTCCTTCAATATTGGATACACATCTGAATTCTTTTTGATCGGGTACACCCAATCGCTGGAGTAGTCATCAATGAATGATACAAAATATTTTGCTCCTCATGGATATTTACGGTGACTCCACACATCGAATGAATCAAATCGATGTGATTGCTTCTAGAATTTGACTTAGCAAACTTTAATCTATCTGCTTGCTTATCACACGATGCTCACGAAAGGTAAATTTACCGTTTGAGCTCGGTGTGAGATTACGTTCTACAAGAACTTTCAAGCCTCGTTCGACATATGGCCTGGTCTGCGATGCCACATTGTCGTTGAGTTTTCTTGACTAGTTGATGCAAGACACATCATCCTCTAGCGTCTCTCCATAAGAATGTATAAATTTGCGGATAGCTTTTACGCCTTCATCACTACTAGAGCACCTCTCACCACCTTCAAGATCCACCTTCAATATGGGTCTTGCACCGAGGTCATCTAATTGTCAATAGACAATAAATTCTTCTTGACCCTTTCACGTCGTACCTCTTGAATTGTGTTGTACCATAATACATTTTATTTTGGCAGTGACACGGCAATTTCTAAGGCATAATCATTTCGAACAGATCCTTACGAGATAGGTTGATAAGTGTAAAACCGATCTCGTCAGTCATGTGCTATGTTGCTCTGAATCAATTATCAAGCGTCGGTGAGTTGTTTACTACCCTTGGAACCGGTTGTTGCTCCACTATATAGAATCTCTCCATCGGAGGTATTGGCAATACATCCACGAGATGAACTTGCCTCGAAGACTTCTCACCATTCTTCTTAAACCAACAATCCTTTTCAAATGCCCTTTCTTGCCACAATTGTAGCATCTCACATTCATCTTACTTGATTTTGATCTACCATGATTTTGGCTCCCACTAGGACCACGTTCCCGATCGCCTCTCGTCATTGTCAAAGCTTCTATTTGTTTTGAGTTTTCTTGACGGTCTTACTTATTTATACGCCTGGACTCTTCCTCAAGAATAACTGCGGCAACATCATCAAAGTATAGACGGTCTGTAACATTATTATTTGTTAAGTTAACGACAAGTGGATCATATGAATCTGGTAAGCTCTGAAGTAGAAGTTCCGCACGTTCATTTTCTACTATGCTAAAATTTGCCGATGTAAGTTGAGCAAACATTGTATTTAAAGTGTTGATGTGATTTGTCACAGATGTGGATTCACTCATTCAAAGAGTATGGAGTCTTCTCTTTAAGAAAATGCGGTTGTGTAGTGACTTGACCTCGTATAATTTGATAAGGACATCCCATATCTCCTTTGCAGTTTTCTTTTCGGCAACGCTAGACAAAATTGAATCTGCCAATGCTAAGTGCAAATTGGCAACAGCGTTGCTATCCATCTCATTCCACTTTTCGTCAGATATTCCCTCAGCTCTATCTTCAATTGCTGCTAAACAATTATCCTTCCTCAGGATTGCTTTTATCTTCAGTTTTCACAGGGAGAAATTACTCTCATTGAACTTCTCAATCTCAAATTTTGCTGTCATGGTTTTACACCAAACAATTAGCAACTGAATCGACTAACACAATTTCACCGTGAATAGCAAAGTATACGTGAACAATATTGTATAATTTTACCACACACTTGAATGAATTCGGTATACGTTAACAATTAGCTAGATAGAAGTAAGAAAACCAATTGTTGGATGATTATGGGATGATTAAAACATTACAATGTATCAACTATTTATATTAACTTAATTTTCTCCTAACCAATGATTCCTATAAGTTTGAAACTTTCTCTCCACTGCATATAATTGACTTTACATAATAAATTAAATATGACTTTTCTTTCGGACAATATTCTCATTCAATAATTGACTTTACATAATAAATTAAATATGACTTTTCTTTCGGACAATATTCTCATTCAATCTCAAACTAAGTGTCTAACATACTAAGTGTCTAACACCTGCAATCTAAAACTTAAAATAGTTATCAACCTTTTCAATCTATTACTACTATTATTATTATTATCCCCAATTTGTTAAAGTAACATTGATACATCAAAATTTCTTCCTCTCCCCATTTAGAATAGCGTTGAGGAAAATCATGTTTGCATGCCTCTCCAACACACGTTTTCCATTCATGTCCTCCATACGAACCTCAAAGAGCACCTCATTATAATTCCATTTCAAGCTGCAAGTGACCCGCATATAACATCTCACCATCTCCGTATAATCCTTGCATTGCCCCGGCATCACCTTCTCGTACACCACCTCAATCTTCATACTTGTTCTTTTAACCAAAACCGGTTTAGAACAAGGACCAAACAAACTCCTCGCATAGTTTTGAGTTTTGTTGATAACAATCCAATGTAACCTCAAATTATGTTGAATGTAGTCCATCCACTCTTCCTCTTCTGTTTTTCCTAGAATGCAAACGTAAAGCAGCCGCGAAAAGTGGCGACAATTACCAGCATTAATGTTCAACCCGACTTCAGTTATTTTACTCATTGTAAACCGAGGATATGGTTTTCCTTCTATATACATATCAATGAGGTGTAACAAATCTATGGGAGGAGGATCAATAGTGTTAAACAGAGAGTTATTATTATTATTATTATTACTGCAGTGAAGGGATGGGAAGGCATTGGAGAAGAAGGAACGGTAACCACCAGGGAAGGTAGAAACGACGGTGTTTATCGTTGGCAGCAATAAAGGCCACGTAGAAGCACAGATGTTCTTCCATAGTTCGTACTTGTTGATGATCATGCGGCGGAATTCAGAAGAGACGGAGGATAAGGCGGTTAAGGTAGTGCCGTCGAGGAGTGGAAGAATGTGGCTATCGATGATCTCCGGGGGTAAATTGTTCATAATAATCGGTGAAGAAGAAACAAGGTGTTGAAGACGAGGCTACTAGGGTTGGTGGACGGTGGTGTTAATAAACTCATAAATTTGGGCTTGGTTGCAACTTCTTGGACTGCAATTCCCTATATTCAAAAAAATTCGCAAATTTAAACATAAGTAGTAATTTGATTAAAATCGGACGGTTAAGATTTAAGTTTAATTATTTATAAAATTGTAGTTTAAAGTAAAATAAAATCTATTTTTTCTGAACTATACAATTATGATCGAATGGCTTATAACTATTTGAATGTGTGATTGCCGCAAAAAATGGTTTGAAGAGGATTCAGTTTGAATTGCCTGCACGAAATATGTCATCTTATAATTTTATATTTATTTTAGTTTTTGCTTAATTACAACTTTTATTCTTCATTATTTTATTTTTTTATTCTTTCATTTTAATTTTATAATTTTAGCTTTAGTTTTTTTATTTAATTTTATTAGAGAATTTTAATCGAGCTTTATTTTGAAAGTACTTTCTTTTATTATACGTGTCATTGTCAAACAAATATTAAAATATTTTTATTCAAACTCATTTATTTAGGTTAACGTTATTTTAAAAACTTAATTATTTATTTTTAAAAGTAAAGGTTAAAACATTGACATTCATATTTCATTTTGTTCTTGTCCATAAAAATACGAACCTTAAAATTTGACATTTAATATTCTATTATGGTTTTTTTTCATAAGATTGACTATTCAACTAAGCGTTCATGCGTTCTCAAATAGAGGTGTGGCCTCAAGTCTCAATCTATTTATGGTGCTCTGCTTTTGATAGTCTTATTCTAGATTTTGATAGTTTGTTTGTCATCTAGATTGAATCAGTTTTATTTGAAATGTCAAACCAATCATATATATCATGGTAAGTGGTTTTGTCTTCAATTAATTTTTCATTTTTTTTATTTAAAATGATTGTTGTTGTTAGAGTTCAATTTTCCCTAATATTTTGTTCTTGTGGTCCTCATTGTCTGAAATGGTTGTTGTTATGAGTTTTTTTATTGACATATGGTTCCTAATGTCTTCAATTATTATTGTTGTTTGTTTATTGTTGACACATAGACCATAATGTATGTAACAGTTATTTTATTACAAATTTGTGGTCTCTCATGTATTCAATGGTTATTTGTTCAATCTATTTTGTGTAGGCCAGCTGAGAAATAAACTATCAGACTTAAAATACACCATAGAAGACAATTTATCACCCATCCTGTAAAGTGGTATGTTGGTGAACATTGTCTGAAATTAATTGGGATTAGGACGTGAACTAAATATCCTATATGCAGATTGAAAAATTATAAAAAGTAAAGGTTATGATAATATGAGGTGTCTTTGGTATTGGAACTCTAAGCTTTCTTTTGCTCCATGGCTTTGACCGTTGAATAATGACCAAGATGTTTTAACTTTTATTGAAAATATTAAAGGGTTTAAGGTAATTGATACTTATGTTGAACACAATGTTCACATGTTTGAAATCACAACTGATTTGGTTGAGCAATTTAATGCTTAAAAGGCTAATGCGTTGGGTCATGATGTGAATGTGAATGTGTTGGCTGAAGATTTTGATACATGTGGTTCGAACTGGAGTAATTAAGTTCGAAATAAAACAATATTAATGTTTCGTTGGAATAAAGCAAACGTTACAGTTCGGAATGGAAGAGATTGTTCTTCGAACGGACATATCAAAGCTCGGAGCTACGAATGACAGTTGTGAAGATATATTTAAAGAAGCTTCGAAGCGGTAACAAGACTATACGTGAAGGTTGTGAAGCGAGTTGAAAGGCTACCGAGCGTTTTGAAATTCAAGCAGCGGGATATTAGAAATTCAAATATATATGTTGGAGCGTTCGAAGCGTGGAGGCTAGAGAAGCGATTCTGCATGTTCGAGCGTGGCGAATCTTATAAGCAAGACCGTTATGGTGAAATAGTATAAATAGAAGTCTTAGTGTTAGGATTTCGTGTGTCATATCTATTGTACAAAATTTAAACATTCAAAATACCACAGGGAAGCGAATGCTCGAACAATGTACGTATGATAACACCAAACATTTATAATTCAGTAAAACTCTTTATCTTTTCCAGTTTATCTTCTATTTTCATGTCAATGTCATTCAAATACTTTTACATTCAAAGTCATTTACTTATTTCTTGCATTTAAACGTTGTTCTTCTATTCGAATCTGTTACACATTTCAAATACTTTTACATTCATGTCTTCACACTGAAACATTTATATTCATGCTTTTACATTAACGTCATTTATTCTTTTCTGCATTTAAACGCTTCTTTTACATTCGAATCTTTAGTCATTTAGTCCAATTTTACATTGATCTGTTTAATTATGTCATTAAATTCCTTCAGTATGGCAATCGAAGTAAGTTGGATGTTTCTAAAACACTTTAAATAAGATCTTAACTATGAATACCAGTTTTACAATTAGATTTATCCAAACGACCGATACCCCATAGGATCAATCTAGTCGATCCTGCAAGTTACCAGAGAGATTAAATAATAGTCATTAAGATTATTTGATAGTTTGGAGGACTAGCGGTTGTTTACCAGAAATCACTGTAAACAGAATGACGATCAAGATAATATGAATGTAAATGTGAATGATGTGACTCGTGATAAAAAATGTGAATTTGAATCATGTGAATGATTATCAAGAAAATGTGAACATGAATGATGTGAATTATGTAAATGTGGAGGATATAGAAATTGGGGTAAATGGGGAAGATGATGAAAGTGGAACTAATTCTGATTATGAGGAAATGAGGAAGATGAAGACGAAAGTGAAATTGATCATGATTTAGGTTTCGATGTTAGTGTAGATTCAGAAACAGTTCTTCCTAGTGAGCAAACTAAGCATTCTTCAAGACATAGTGTTATTTCTAATAACGAGAATTGTGATTCAGATGAATTGCACCCTCCACCATAAATTGATATTGAAGATAAGTTTGACCCTCCCAATCATCGTGAGACAGGGCCCTTGGACAAGTTATGTGCCATTTTGGGTAATACCGGAGACGCCAAAATTGTTGCTCTTGCCAATGTTTGCAAAGATGTTAACTACTTTGATCATCTGGTGCTAGAAGATGTACGACGTGTTCTAGCTTCTCGTCCATGTTCTACGATATACGACTACATTTAATGGTTTTATATAGTATCACATCCTTTCATGACACCACATCTAAATGGAGATCCTCTATAGCTAACTCATGAAGAGATCTTATAGAAGATGCATGTGATGGTAGACATGTGTTAGTGATATGTCGTCGCAGTGTGGTTATTAGGATAAAGGCCACATAGCTAGAGTGAGTTTGTGAAGGCCCTCAGATGGCTACTCATGCCATTTTAACAAAGACACAACATATGTTGCAGTATCAGAGGAAGATGAGGAACAAGGGCGTCAAATATACGCAGTAGTGAGATTTTATTTTGTATATTTTGACATTTTTGTATTATGGTTTGTACTTGGATTGATTATGACATGATGAAATTTTGTAGTTGACATTTTGACATTTATTTATATGCGGCAGTTATTCTATTTTGATTTTATTATTAAATGTGAAATTTGTATGATTTGTTGTGAGATTAATTTATAAATAAGTTATAATTTAAGTTTATTGAAAAATGTGAAATTGCTTCTAACTTAATGTCACATGGTGAAAAACACTATCAAAGGATTAATCCAAATATTGGAATTCAGACCAAAGATAGTTTAGAAAGAGTAGTATATATGATTTTTCAAAAGAAGATAATTATGTATATATGATTTTTTGAAAGAATTCAATATAAATGTAATTTTTGATTAAAAAAAAACCATGACTTAATTTAATCTATATAATTGTTTTCTTTTAGGGTGAAAGACGTTTGGTGTCTTCTAGGGTTAGGGTCCAATTAAATCTCTGGCACCCATGTACCATTACTAACCATACTTGGATAAAATATTTATATTATATCTTATGATAGAGTTGCACATTCAATAAACTTTTCTTCTTTTTCTAATATCTCAAAATAATATTGTCACAACAAATGTTTCAGAGTTTTCAAATTGGCATCTAGTACAGAAAACACTTTTTACATCGGGTACATCACATAGACCAAATTTAGGTCACTATTTTCATATTTTTCTAACCAAACTAATTTCATTCCACCAAATATGTGATGCAAATATGTGTTCTTCAAAATAAACAATTGTATTACAAATTATAAGGAAGTTTACACGGTGGACTACAATAACAAAACATACAAATATATCCAACCATTTATAAATTATTTCTCACGCTTGAATTACCAATTTGAAATACACAAGTAGATGAGTTGCAACTTCGATAGACAACACCAAAATCACATTGGCTGACAATAAATAATAACATCCAATAACATCAGTAGACAATTCAAGAAACCCAATAAAATCCATCAGTAGACAATTCAATAAAATTCTATATAACTCACCAAATAAAGCTTAATTTTTATATAACTCAAAGAAACATTTTGCCCAATGGAGTCGCAAATCATACAAATTATCTTGTATTAATTCTGTTCGGTCATCGAATACCTATAATACGTAAATAACAATAGAGTTATTCTTTAAAAATACACATCAAGTTGCAAAATGCAAAGTAAATAACAAAGTAAAGTTATTTTCATTACCTGCATCCAATTCTCGGTTATATTGGCAGAGACAATATCCAACATACTTTTTATCACATAAAACAACAACATGGACACAATCATACAGACACCAGACACACGGTGATACAGTCGCTAGACACGACACTGACTCGTCCGATAATAATTTAAAAATAATGAATATTTTACCTATTGGCCCAACGAGAATGAAGTTCAAGGATATGAATCTGTTCTTGGAGTGTGATATTTCCACGATGAACATCAGGACGCAAGTAATTCAGCCACCTTAATCTGCAACTTTTCCCACTTCTCATCAAACCTGTATATAGAGTTAAGAAATATATAGATAGATATAGGGTTAAGAAAATATATAGATAGATATGTCATATATATGTATATGTATATATACATGCCTGCAAAAGATACCACATTGTTTCAGTGACCTTCACCCTGTGAAGTAATGTATCAACAAGAATTGTATCCTCTTCTAATGTCCATGGACCCAAGATTTTATTAATTCAATTCAAATTATATACAATATTCTAAAATTATATATTATTTAGGATATGAAATGTTTCCCCGAAATTTTCTAAATTCAATTCAAATTATATACATTATACTTAAATTAATTATTTACATTCCAACTTTTATGACAATTTTGATTAGGGGTGACAATTAGATCCATTAAACAATTATCTATCCATTAAATAATCTATCAAATCCATTTATTATAATCCATCCATTTGAGATTATGGATGAATCAAATCCATCCAACATATTCTAAAAATCTAATGAATTATATATATAAAATTCATTAGAAGAGTTACACCATGAGTTATACTCGCTCAAAAACATCACTTCGGATTAATATTGGAACATACTATCATATAGATCATACCTATAAAGTTTAAGACGGTATGTTTCAATCCAATGGTTAATTTTAAAAAATATTAATCTGAAGTGATGTTTTTGAGCGAGTGTAACTCTTCAGGTGTAATTTGATCTCTTCTCTCTCTCTCTCTCTCTCTCTCTCTCTCTCTCTCTCTAATGCATCACTTATATATATAATAGTAGATTGTCATGGACTAATGAATAGCTTTGATTCATCCCTTAACAATCTAATTCACACAATTCATTCGAGAGAGGAAATAATTATGTGTTGGGAGGTACAGGATAAAAACTTGATATTATATCAAATCTAAGAGTTCTTAGTCATGGTTCATGGTGAACCATTTAAATGGTGGTTCATTCTAGATACCACTAAGAAGATTAATCTATATAATTTTTTGAAAATAAATTATTTGTATCTTACACATACACACTAGAAAAATATGCTTAATTTAGTTAAGAAGAATGATATAATGACACTATATTTTGGCATATACACCGTATCTTTGTACTATAGTATTTATTTTGTTCTTTTTTAATTATATTTATGTGCATTGGGATTTGTGCCATGAATGTAATAATGTTTAATGAATAGAGTGTAACTGATACGGTGTCACAATGTTGGTGTAGATATATCACAACTCTTTGGTTAATGAACGTTGCTTCCAAACATTATTTAGCAACCATACTGAGTACCTAATGTTTGATATCAGCCAAGTCCCTTACAAAGGCAATTTGACACACCCTATATCTACATTTCATCTTCTTATTTATATGCATTAAATGAAGATGAAGTGTTTCCAAATCTGTGGAGTGATTTTTTATTGTTCTACAACATGTTTCATTCGCCTTAAGTTTCTTTAAGCCAATTGGATGAGTACTCTCCTACATGAAAGTATGCATAAATTCTCAAAGGGAATTCAACTTGGACATTGAAAAAATAAGACCCCCATATTCCCATTCAATCTATAGCAGAAAAAATAAAAATTACTCAAGGCTACATACTAAGTGTCTAACACCTGCAGTTTAAAACTTCCCTTCATAGCCTTACTTTTTCCTAAACCAATCCACTTATTAAAACATATAAAAAGTTTGATTGTGAGAAAAACTCATAACTGATCTATTGAAAAATATTTACCCAAATATGTAATGTGAAACCATAATGTAAGAATAAATACACACATGATTCATGCATCAAACCACAATACAGGCACAATAAAGAATCAACTTGAGTAAAAACATTTTTATGGGATAGATTGGTTCTAGTAGGGATCCAATCCAATAAAATCTACCAAGAATTTTTATGGGATAGATTGGTTCTAGTAGGGATCCAATCCAATAAAATCTACCAAGAAAACTCACGTCATTTTGTTGTAGGGCTCATTGACACTGAATTTGTAAGCCTGGTCGGATAGAGGCTAAATCCCCTATGCGGGAATAGAAACTTTGCTGATAAAATACCATCCTCACCTAGGTTCCAAATCCCCTGATCTCGATCCTCGACAACTCTGATTGTTGTAACAAATCTAACAACTCTCGAGTCAAGGGAAGTTCCCACACAAAGAATTTGATCGTAAGAATGTTCCCCCTCTATCATTAAAAAAATTAAAAATATTCTAATCAAAATTAATATTTTTAATTCTTCATTGATATCATTCTTATAAAACATGTTTAACCCTTTTAGATATGCATGAGATTTATCCAAAAAATGCATTAAGGTGATGAAACAAAATGAACAATAATTTTTTGTTAAAAAACTTGTCTGGCTTGCGTGATATGTGTTGTATGAGTGTCATACACATACTTGTGTCGAACATCAATTCAACAAGTGTCAAAACATATAAAAATGTTATTTTTTTAGCGACATTTGTCTGACTTTTCTGACACCTGTCTGACTTTTTTGACATGTGTCATACGAGTGTCATTTAAGTGTCGGACACTGCGACACGTCTATGCTTAAAGGTGTCTGTGCTTCATAACTTATGACTACCTCCTCTGCAACTCCTTCCTATCCCGCACCTTAAACCTAACAAAACCAAATTTTCTCTCCCATTTATCTAATTTATTAGAAACAAAAATAAAAAGTTCTCCTACTTGTCATACCCCAATTTTTGACCTAATATACCACCTTACATATGCATCACTGCATCACTAACAGTTCAGAACAGAATTGATCGTGTGTGGCTTCTAGAAATCAAAATCAGGGTTTCGTCAAATTTTCATCTATTCAAGAGATGATCAATTAGGGTTTGAGTTTTCACTCACCTCAATTGACCTATCTTAAATCAATCATCAACAGTTGATCTTCAGATTCCCAACTTTTTCTCATGATCTATCAAGAATCGACCAATTAGGGTTTTTATCGAGGATAGGGAATCACTGATTTTCTGATCAATGAATGACCTTTTTGCTTGGATATTGATCTTTATATCTTCAATGCAACATCTTGACCTAATTTCTTGATTCAAAACATCACAGAAGTTCACATTTTTCATTAGTCAATTTCTGGATCATCTGATGAAATTTCATCTGCACTAAAAAGTCAAACTTTGACTTTTGGTCAACTTTTTCAAGATAAAACTTTTTCAATCATCAAAATACTTCAAATGATCCATCATGATCATAAAAAATCAAGAAATTTGGAAAAGTCAACAAAAAGTCAAAATTTTCAACACTTAGAAAATTTTTAAGTGTTGAAAATTTCATGTTTTTTCCTACTTTCATGGAAATTTTTCACATAGTTCCATTTGGAATTAGAAAAAACTCAAAACATGAAAGTTGTAGACCTTGTTACAAGCTTTCCAAAATGTCCAAGAACTTGCAAAACCATTTTGTCTAGCTACACTTTTGATTTTGAAACATAAAGCTCCAAAAGCCATGGATTTCAAGTTCACACTTCAAAGTTATAAGTCATTTTTTGCAAAATCTCTTTCTAGAAGCCTTGTCACCAATTAGAGATAGGCTAGAGCTGATAAAAATCAGATGAGAAGTAATTATGATGGAGATAAGATCAAGTTGAGTTTTTAACCATGGTTAAAAGAATATTCCATTTGCATTTATGGCAAAGATGACTTTCTTGCCCTTGAAGGCAAGTTGCTCAAGTTCAATCCAATCTTCTTCACTTGCCATTCAGATTTCTTGACCTATAAATAGAGGTTCTGTTTTCAAATTGAAACCACACCAAAGCTATGCAAGATCAAGCTTTCTCTCTTCTTTCTTGAATTTCAAGTTTTATGGTTCAAAAGTGAGAATTTTTGCATTTTTTAAATCTTGTGAAAAACTATGAGAAACTTGGTGTCTAACATGTCTTAAAATCAATATAGAACTTGTTTGAAACTTAAAATCAACACAAGAACAACTAAAAACCAGAATCAATGTTCAAACTTTCAAACTTGCAAAAAACTGCCTTAACATACAAACTGATAATTGGCTCGAGTTAATCTTGATTTTATCATTTGAACATCATCCACATGCTTCATATAAGTGATACAAATCATTACCCTTGACCTGTAACACCTTCAAGCTCGAATTTGAAGTTCACTCCAAGCATATGCAGTTGGACTTGGGTAGAGAGTTCCAGGCCATTTCAGAGTGAGCATAGTGATCAAACACCTTCCATAAGGTTCAGTGGTGCTCCAGCCATCATCAAACATCAACTGGAAACACTCTTTCAAGGAATTCGATCTCAGCTTCAAGAGGTAAGTCACTCATACTTCAACTTCTATGATTCATGCATTCCAGTTCAAAAAAATCTTGGCCGTTTTGTTTCTGCACTTTCACTGATTGATAACCCTCAATCAATTGATTAATTCCATGGCCATACACGATTTCACATTGATTTTTAGGAATTAGGGTTCTTCATGTTTCTCGATAATTTAATCATCTAAAGCTAAAAATAAATGAAATTAACCACCACCATCATGTTCCTGGTTAAATTTCGAGCAAGTTTGATGTTTACATCATTCATTTTCATTGAGAAACGAAGAATCTGGGATTGGATGAAGGATTGAGGAAGAAGAAGAACGATTGGCGTGTTTTGTTTTCGGAAAATTCAAATTTCATTTTATAATATAATTAAATAGAGTAAGTTATATAAACGGATGTATTGCCGCCCCAGCGGTTTCCAGCTCACTCTTAACACTTTGCCTTGCCTTGCCCAATGGTCCCGGGTTCGAATCCCCTTGGGACCATTTTGTCAAATTTTTTTGTTTTCTCTTCACATTTTTTTCAAACTTTAACACTTTCAAAATCCAATCAAAACTCCTCATTTTGAGGTGATTTTTTGCACACTTGTCATTTAACATGTCTATTTTATGATGATGTGAAAAAAATCCAAAAATATTCTCTTTTGATTATATTTTCATCGAGCCGAAAACGAGACATTTTAAGTACTTTTCAAGCACTTTTCAAAGATGTTTCTTTCAAACTTTCGAAACCCGAAACTTTTTCAAACTTCTTGAGGGTATATTTCACATTTCAAAAACACTTTCAAGATCTTTTCAAAACATTTCAACAAACTTACACTCTTTTTTCCATGATCGACCCGATTTGAAGATAAAACCAAACCCGTTTTTTCCTCGAATTTCTTAACCGATCATAGGCCTCTCTCACGGTGTAAGTCCCAATTCTTTTTATGTACATAGTTATTTCCTTGTACATATCAAATTCTTTTTATGTACATATCAATTTTACTTGTACATAATACAGATATCTTTGTAAATATTCAAGTGTAGCAAACTTTCGTTCGTTTATTCGCTCGTTTATACATCAAATCCATTGGTATTAAAAGGAGCATTATTCCTGGTGAAACTGCTTTTAAACCAATGGGCCTCCCTTACGGTGTAAGTCCCAACCCTCCTATGTACATACATATTTCCGTGTACATAAATACTCATTCGTGTACCTATCTACTTCCTTGTACACATTCAAACTTGTAAATAATCAAGTTACGCTCGTTTTAAACGCTCGTTTTACATACTTGTTTATATTTCCTTCATAAACTCTTGTAAATAAATATTATACATTTGTTTATACTTCCTTCATAAACTCCTGTGAATAAATTTCATACACTTGTTTAACTGTTTGGTTATAACATAACAATTAGCCTAACAAATAGGTTCCCCGCAGAGTTAGCCTCATCTTGGGCTTTATACAAGATAACTCATTCATCTGAGTTAGCCTCCTCTTAGGCTTCATATAAGAAAACTCATTCATCTGAGTTTAGCCTCCGCTTAGGCTTCATATAAGACAACACTCCTGTTGAGTCGACCTCCTCTTCGTTCAAAAGAACTCCTCGCTGAGTTTAGCCTTCTCTTGGGCATCAAACAAGAAAGAGACCAGGAAATCTCTTAACAGCCTCCTATTGGGCTTCCAATACAAAGAATCACCCGTGCTAGGATAGAACCCTGAGAGGATGATTTCCCGGTGAAATCACTCTTAAATCCTAAAGAGGATGGTTTCCCGGTGAAACCACTCTTAAAGCCAAAGCCAGCCATACCCTATAGCTTCCTCTTGAGCTTCATACAAGGACCCTCGATAACCCTCGATGACCCTCGGAATGCCTCCTCTTTGGCTTACAATACAAGGACCCATGGGCTTCTTAAAAGCATCCCCTAATCCAATCAATTTCTCCTCGAGATTTAGACATCTATCATCTCTATGGAAGAAGCATCTCATCTATTACATCACATACAATCAAAAAAATTTCAAACTCTTTTCAAACAAAAACATCTCTTAATCGTAAGTGGTAACGCTTGTACACTCAAGCAAAACACCCAATGCTTACAATTAAAAGATTCAATCAATTTTCAAACATCTTTCTTAACTCGTAAGTGGTAACACTTGTACACTCAAGCAAAACACCTATAACTTACGATGAAAGATTTAATCAATCAACCTTTCAAAATGTATGTGATGAAATAGATTAGATACATTTTTCATTAAGTGGGAACTACGATTGCTCTGACTTTCTCAACATCCCTTTGAGAATACGTAGGCACAAGGTCTCATCCTTGGCGAGCAAATTTCTTTCTCCCTCAAACCAAACAAACCATAGTTCCCTTTAGATCCGAGCTACAAATGCTCTGATTCCCATTAAGGGATATGTATGCAGAAGATCCCAATGATCTTTGCGAGCACAATAATAACAAAACCTAGGATCCCACATAATTTATCCTTTCTAAAAATCCAAAGGAGAAACTTTCCCAATCATAGAAATAGCAATTTAAAACACACAAACATATCAAACATATTCATATATAAAGCTATAGATAACTATATATATTTAGGGTGCTCCATCTATTCCCTTTATATAACAAACCCCCTTGCCCGGAATCTCCCCAATGTGTTGCGTCTAGTTCGCACTAGTCGTAATGCATATCAAATTAATTGAGGGTATTGCAGCTTTCCCCTTTTTCATAATCATTTTTCTTGTGTTGGAAAAAAATAAAGCTTGATGCTCGCGGCATCTTTATAAACAAATCAAAAGAGTAAATCGTTTCGAGCCAGAGATTCGAATTCAGATTTGAGTCCCTCGCGCGTCACTTTTTAACGTGAACACTACTCTACCATATTTTGTGAACAAATGCCAAAGTTGTCTTGCCATCACCTCTAGTCAGAAAGCAAAAATAAGGTGTCTACTCTAGAAGAATTTGTTAAAGTAGCTTTGATACATCAAAATTTCTTCCTCTCCCGATTCAAAAATGCATTGAGGATAGTCACATTAGCATGCCTCTCCAACACACGCTTTCCATTCATGTCCTCCATTCCAACTTCAAGTAGTGTCTCTTTTTGTCCACTACGGGTGACCTTCATATAACATTTCACCATCTCCGTATAAGCCTCACATTGCCCCAGCATCACGTTCTGTACATTATCTCAATCATCACCCATGTCCTTTTAATCGAAACCGGTTTAGAACAAGGACCAAACAAACTCATGGCCCGCTTTCGAGTTCCATCGAGAACAATCCAACTCAACCTCAGATTATCTTGAAAGCAGTTCAACAAATCCTCCCCATTCTTGTTATGGACGGATAAATTACACAATCCCTCAAAGTGACAATACGTGTTAGATTTGGAGCTTAACACGTCGCAAATAAATGTACTCACTGTAATCCCCCCAGTACTTGAATGATGATAAGGTTTTATTTCTCCCTCCTCCAGATACAAATTAATGAATTATGGGAGGAAGATCAATAGAGTTATTGTTATTATTACTGTAGTGAATGGAAGGGAATACATCGGAGAAGAAGGAAGGTAACCGCTAGGGAAGGTAGAGATGAGGTGATTCATGTTGGGCAGCAAGAAAGGCCATGTGGAAGCACATATGTTCTTCCCTAGTTGCTCTTTTTTGATGATCATGCGGCGAAATGAGGATGAGACGGAGGATAAGGCAGTTAAGGTAGTGCCGTCGAGGAGTGGAAGGATGTGGTTATCAATGATCTCTGGAGGTAGATTGTGACACCCCAAAATAATCCGATAATTAAATAATTATGATTTTTAATTATTATTTAATTGAGAATATAATTTATTAATATATTGGATTTTATTGGGTTTAATTATGGAATTAATGGAGGTATGTTGAGTAAACTGAGGGTGTGAGGAGTAAAAGACTCTACTCACAATATTTATTTTATTTATGTTAAAGGAATAAAAGGAATAAAAGAAGGAAAGAAGGAAAAAGGAGTTATTTTGGAGAAAACAAAGATACGTGAAGTTGAGAAGAGGAAAAGGAAGGAAGAAGACCTAAGGTGTCAGAATTCGAAGAACCCACAAGGTAAGGGGTGATTTCGATTAGTTATTCGTATTATCGGTTTGAATTCGTATAGATCATAGCATGTTAGGAAATCTCAGTTTAGGAATTTCTAGGTTTCCATGGATGTATACCTAATTGTGTCAGATTGTGTCAGATTATGTATTGAAAACAATTAGAGTGTCAGTAGATGAAAAGAAATGATGGAAATATGTTGTTTGATGTGATAATGATACAAATTGGATGCGTTTTAGTGTTTCTCATGTTAGAATTCGTATGGGTAAGTTTGGGTTTGATTGGGAATGAATGAATGCTGTCAAAAGTGCAGGAAATGGCTTTGTAACACGTGGGAACCGGTTCCCAATGGGGAGGAACCGGGTTCCACATTGAAAAATTGAAAAAATGTACTCAGGAACCGGTTCCTGTATGGGTAGGAACCGGGTTCCCATACAATTTTCCAGAGGCGTGTTTTTGAAACTCTGCAGGAACCGGTTCCTGTATGTGTAGGAACCGGGTTCTGTTTTATTTTTTTGAAAAATGTCAAACTTTGAAAATTCATAACTTTCAAACCGTAAGTCCGTTTTGAGCGCCGTTTTGGACGTTATTTCTTAAATTTAATGCTCTATTTTATAAAATGAAAATATTTTCCAAAACTTGAAATTATTTTGAAAATGAGCCGAATTCCGTAATAGGTGAATATTGACTGACGCATATTGATGTATATGTAGTAGAGAACCCTTGGTGGGAGTGGTATTGGTATTGTGTGGATGTAAAGCATGTTTATGCTGCTGTTAATTGTATGCATAATTGGTTGAAATATCATGTTGATTGGTTTGATTCAGTTATGTTAAATTGATGTATTACATAGACTGATTGATGTTGCATGCTAGTGATGTGCGTGCATATGCATGGTTTTGGTGAAGTTAATTCCCACTGTGCGGAATTTGACTTGGATTGCCGATAACCGATACCCAAGTGAGGATGGGTGGTTAGGCTGGATTCGTGTCCGGGTGTTTATGGACGAATCGATGGTTACTGTATCCGATTGATGATGGGTCAGTGTTGGGTGACTTGGTCACGTGTTGGTACCACATGCATTGAGTCTGCATTTTATTTGCATGGAATTGTAACATGTTAGGATGCCTTCCAGTGTTACCATTCTCTGAATGTTAATTGTTGTGCATGATGATTATATGATTGTGGTTGTGTATTGAATCTGAAGTTATGTTGAAATAGGTGGATTAATATGCTTGCAATATATTGTTGATTGAGAAGCTTATAATATGCTTTAATTATGAGAAGTCTCACCCTTACTTTAACAATTTCAGATTAAAGTTAGCAGCTCAGGAGTTGGTGAGGATGGCTCTAGAGCTTATCATTTAAGTCCGCGTGTCAGTGTCATGCTCTGATTAGATTGTAACACTGGGGAACGTTAGTTGAGGAATTAGATATTGTTTAATTGATTCTTTAAACTTGTTGGGAATAATGATGATTGGATTATTCCGTTTTTGGTTATGATATTTTCCGCTGTGTAAGACATGGTCTTAATTTGACTGAATTATCTGAAATAGTGATCCTCAGTGTAGCATGGCTACTGTTTATTTGGAGTTTTAATTTATTTAATAATTGTGGCATCCCTGTTCCGTGTTAACTCTGATGGAATATAACTTTAATCGTTGATATAATTAGTATTATTCGGGGTATTTTAGAAGGGGTGTTACATAGATTGTTCACCATGATCAGCCAAGTAAGAAGAAAGATGGTGGGAAGGAGGTAACTAGGGTTTGGTAGTGTTAATAATGCGATGAAAGAGGGCTAGGCCCAACTGCATGCAAGAAATGTAAATTTTATCTCATATCCTCCCATTTATCTCTACACCCCCTATATTTTACAAAAACAAGGGTTAAATATGTTTTTCGTCCCTCTAAATAACATAAAATCTGATTTTAATCCCTATGAAAATTATCTTTAAAGAATGGGCATCCTAAAATTTTTCGTCCAGAACTTTAGTCTTTGTCGTCTATTTGAGTTAACGGAAGTTGACGTGGCATGTCACATTGCAGTATTGCACGCCACGTTACTCAGTCAACACTGCAAAAAAAATGTTAGATTGTGGGGCTTTTAAACCTCCATAAATTCGAGTTTACCTTTGCATGTAATTCACCTTTATCCTCACTTCTTTCTCTCAAATGTTCACTTCATTAAATTTGAGGAGTCTCTTTCGTGAATCATATGTTTCATCTTCTTCTTCATCTTCTAAACTTCAATTTCTTGCTCAACTCACTTTTTTTCCACCTTGTTGTTATTTTCCATTAATTTTCCCTAATTAAGGTTTTTGCTTTTTTCTTCCCATCTCATAATCATATTCAAATGGATCTCATTTTTCTATTTCCGAAACATATGAGAAAGTTAATCCCAATGCTACAAAAGTTGAGAGTATGAGAAAGACAACCTATATTCTATGTTGGGTCTTGGATGCTGGCTATGGAGGGATTTTGTTGACCTAGAAGAATTTGTTAAATTAACATTGATACATCAAAATTTCTTCCTCTCCCCATTTAAAAATTTCCAAGACGTATGAAATTTCCGTTGTTATATTGAAATTTCCGATAAATTGTAATTTGATTAGAAAATTTCAAAATGTGCAATTTCATACTGGAAATTTAGTACAAATTAAAATTTTTTGTAGTGTATGTATTGAAGATTTTTTAACGATCAAGATTTTGTCGACAGTTTTGTAGGAAAGTGATTGCATCGACAATTTTGTGAGGTTTAGAATTACACCAAAGTTGTATAAATAGAGGTTATCTGTTCTTTAAAAACACATCTCAAAATTCATCTTCCTCGATTTCTTATTAAGGCAGAAGTGTAATTCAACATAGACAATCCTCCTTTTGAGTTAAAGCCTCCGGATCACATCTCATCCCTCGCCAACTTGACAGACAGGTAGAATGAATTGTTGTCTGATACCAATAAACAAAATGTGAGAAAGATAGAGTTTCATGAAGATTGGATTGATACAAATGGAATGGTGAAATACAAACTTATTGAGTTGAATACCAATGAAGATATGACAATCACGTGGAAATCATTTTGTTGTAGGCTAACTAAGGGGTCGATCGAGTTTGATGCGCATATTTCAAGATCTGA
Organism: Vicia sativa; assembly: GCA_021764765.1. Classification (NCBI taxonomy): domain Eukaryota; kingdom Viridiplantae; phylum Streptophyta; class Magnoliopsida; order Fabales; family Fabaceae; genus Vicia; species Vicia sativa. The sequence goes on along the minus strand of CM038796.1, from coordinate 116,447,506 downwards.
CGACGACATAATCATGATGCTGAAACATACAAAATCATTTGATAGTGTATAGGATTTCATATTTCATTATTTTAGTGTATGTTTGTTGTAATGTTTTAAGTTATATCCTACCCGAAATAATCCAATAAAAACCTTACCATATGGGTTTACCAAACCCATGAGGTTATCCACAACTAAAATGATCATGGTGAAGCACTTCTGGTCATCTGTGCCTGGTGGAGGTGGTAGTGGTGGCATGTCGTCAGTCTATTCTCAGCCTCAAAAACCCCAGCTTTAGAAGGCCCTCAGTATCAAAATACCCTAAAATATGTGGTATAATGTGATAGTGTGATATAATGAGATACCACTCCAGGTAACCATCCTCTCACTAAAATTTTTGTTCCTAATGTTCGGAGAATTTAACCTTTCATTCTAAAATTTGAATCTCTCACTCCACTATTTTTATAATGTTAAAAATGTTCCTGATTAAAAAAGAATAAAAATGGCCGAAATAAATTTTAGTAAGAGCTTCAAAATTTTCGATACGCATGAAATTTTCGATAGTTATATTGAAATTTCTAGTAAATTGTAATTTGATCCAGAAATTTAGCACAAATTGAAATTTCTTGTAGTGTATGTACTGAGGATTTTTTAACGATCAAGATTTTGCTGACAGTTTTGTAGGGCAGTGATTGCATCGACAATTTTGTGAGGTCTAGAATGAAACCAAAGCTGTATAAATAGGGGTCATTTGTTCTTTAGAAAAACATTTCAAAATGCATCTTTCTGGATTTCTTATTAAGGAAGAAGTGTATTTCAACATAGACAATCCTCCTTTTGAGTTCAAGCTTCCGGTTGACACCACATCTCTTGCCAACTTGGCAGACAAGTTGGGTGAATTGTTTCCTGATGCCGATAACAGAAAGGTGAGAAAGATTGAGTTTCGTGAAGATTGGATTGATACAAATCAAATGGTGAAATACAACATTATTGAGTTGAAGACCAATTAAAATATGACGGTCATATGGAAATCATTTCGCCGTAGACTAACTAATGGGTCGATCGAGTTTGATGTGCAGATTTCAAAATATGTCGACGACATAATCAAGATGTTGAAACGTCTAAAATCACCTGGTAGTGTCTAGTGTAATGCCCGTTTTATTTAATATTAAATTATATTATTATTTTTGAATTATCGTTTGACGATTGTTTTGACAACAAAAAAATAATTATATTAATCGGTATATTTATTAATATATTTAGCAACGTTTTGTTCGGTAAAATATTTTTCGGACCAATATTTAATTTCCCGGAATTAAATTAACAAATTAAGTTAATAATATAATTAGATGTTATATTTAGTGTATTAAGAATAGATGAGGGGCATGTGAGAAATTTACCAAAGTTGGCTAGTAAGACATGTTATATAAAACCATTTCCTCCACCATTTTCCAAACATAACACCAAAAACACAAAAGTTGAGAGTTTGGAGAAAAGCTAGGGCTTGAGAAGAGGAAGAAGAGGAGAACAAGAAGAAGAGCAAGACTTGGTTGGAGAATCATCAAGAACACCCAAAGCTTGCTAGGTAAGGGGTTTGATTTCCATTTCATTTAGTTAGGGTTTGATGGAGTTAGTTTGAATTGGGAGAAAAATTGATAAATAGTTTATAGAGTTGTGTTGGGTGATTGTTGAAGGGTTTAGAGGAATTGAACTTGGTGTAGAATATATGAGTGTTGTTGTTAGTAGGATGATTTAGCATGTAATGAAAAATAGAAATGAAATAAGAATGAAAATAAGAATGAAAAACTACCTGCAAATAAGTAAAACAGAAAAACCAAAAATAGAAACTGTAGAACATTAAACACGCAGGGAATGGAAAAATGATGGAGAAGGATTAAGGGGGGGTGAGGCGCCCACCTCCATTGTGGTACGGTCACCCACATTGCTGAGGCAGCCGCCTCCTTTAAGCCATGGATAAGGGGACGTTTGTCCCTGCATGAGGAGAGGGAACGGATTTTTTTCCTTGTTTTCCAATTTTGTTGTAACTTGCATTTTTGTTGTTTCTGTCATGAAAAATGAAACCTACATAATTCTTTGAAAATAGCTTCTGTTTATTTTCAAATTCTTAATTCCACCTAGTAGCATTTGGCAACCATAAAATATAACTAGGGGATAAGATAGCCGATTAAATTTAGAACCCGATTATGTTTCGATTTTCTAATTTCGGTAAATTCGGCGACGGAGCAAGTTGCTCCGAATTCAATGAAAATTAACGTGCTAGCTAAGTTTGACGTGTAGAACGTAGTGGTGAAGTTAGTTTTTCGAAATTGTGAGTTTTTACGGAACGACCCGAAAAAGGCTAATTTGCGGTAAATTGACCTGGATTGTGTTTTAAGTCATTTTAAGGCATATATGAACTATCCGATTTTGAAGTTGATGTTTATAAATTATGCCAGTAAATAAGAATGGCTTTCGCGACGATTATTGATGTCTTTACTATTTTTCCGTTTTTGGAAATTGACGGATTAATTGACGATGATGTTTGCGACGGTGTATATAATTAAGAATACTTGTTGTTTATGCGATGCGATGACATGTTTATGTGATGTCAATAAATATGGCGAAGTAGACTTTATGTCAATTGTGATGAGCGATGATGATATGTTGTTGTGTGGTCTTTATTTATTGAGTCACATATATTTCATAAGCGAAGAGGGCTTTTATGCCAAGCGATGATGGCTTTTATGCCGAGTGAAGTTGGGCTTTATGCCAAGTGTCCCTAATTACGGACAAAGCGATGGGTACCACATGCATACATAGTCGTGTCTCATGGAGTCCATTATGTTTATTTTGGAGTCGGTTATGTTTATGTTCGAGTTGTTTATCATTGAGTCCTTAATTGATGAATGATAATTGAATTGCGACGGTACATGGTGTTTTTGTGTTGATGTGAATATAATGATTATGTGATGAAGTTAATGTGTTAACCTATACATTAAATGCTAATTTAAAGTATGCAAGTTTAAATATATGTTGACATACTTTATTTAACTTATCTCAATTATAATTCCAACTATCTATATATTCCATCATTGCTTTTAATTACATGTTTTGGAAGTATCTCACCCCTTTACTTGTTTCGCCGTTACCTATATATTGGTAACGTGCAAGTGACCCCCGAGGATGAGGAGGATTAGCTCGAGTTAGTTTATTTTTTTTGCGTCGTTCTGCTCTGGTCGTAGTAACACTCGGGATTTGGGCGACGTCATTATTTTGATAGGATAGTTTGTATATACTATCTTATTATGTTATAACCTTTTGGATTGATGACAACATAATGTTATGTATATTTTGTTAACATATCCGTTGTGCTGTGAATATTCATATGTACGTATGATGAATTATGTATGATTCGGTATATCCGATTTTTGATGTGCATTATAATGCTAATTGTTGGAAATGCGAAGATGTGATGCCTCAATTTTATTAAATAGAATTTTGAAACTGATTTTATTATATAATTACGCGGGGTAGAATTGGGGTGTTACATCTAGGTTTTCATGTTTTAGTATTTTCAGTTTATGTTTGTTGTAATGTTTAGTTATTTCCTACCCGAGATAATCCAGTAAAACCCAACCATCTGGGTTTACCAAATCCATTAATAGTGAAGCGCTCCTAATCATCTGTGTGTGGTGGAGTGGTGGCGGCGGTACTTCATTAGCATGTTCTCAGCCTCAGAAACCTTAACATTAGAAGGCCCCAGTATCGGAAAACCCTACAATAGATGGTATGATGCGAGGGTGTGATATAGTGAGATACCACTTTATGTAACCATCCCTACACTATGAAAGATGTTGAACCCTCACTACGCTATCCTTAAATAAACAGACAGGCCTGATGATGTTACTCTAAAACCATTTGTCAATGTCCCCGTATGGAGCCTCTAAAACTAGTCACGGGATGCCCTGAGCATAACCATATTGTTGTAGACACCTCTCAATCAAGTGTCTAGCCACAAAGGTTGGTCATTGGGTCCTCCCGAAAAGGCTCCACATGTGTGAACAAATACCTCGGCAAGAGGTACCTCATCAGCAAGTACTTCCACAACAGTAGATACCTCCACATCAGGATGTACGTCATCAGAAACTCTATTTGCTCGGTGTCGGGATACGCGAAACTGGACCTACACATGCTCAGCAATCTATTTAAATGTGGCCTTAACACTGCCACAAATGTAATATTTAAATGTGGCATTAACTATTATGCAGACATTGCCATATTTCCCCTACTACAGATCCTTGCAAAGGGGAATTCACATTTTATACATTATCAACCACCACTATTGCACTTGAGGTCGACTGATATCCCAACATTAAGGAATACGTCATTCCATATGGGGGATTCGTAGCAGTAGCAAATCGATGTATCATTGTGTTCGGATGGCGCTCGTAGGCACCACAGGCCCTGGACTCACCGGTGTGGCCTGGGGAAGAGGAACTGATACTAACGTAGTTAACCCTGATACAATTGTGTTGTTTAATGGGGGAAATGGTGTAAGTTGAGTAACGACTGGGTCGGATGTACCCAAAGTTCGTGATGGAATTTCATCCACGTTTGAAGTAGAAGTAATATTTTACATCCTAGGTATACGTTTTCTAGTAGGTGATTTGTTATACTCTTTGGTTAAACCTCCACTTCTAAGTCTCATGCACCTATGACATCTAACAATAAAACTCTAAAACTTAGCATTGGGTCCCAATGGGCGTACCAATTTGTTTATTGTGGACAATGGTAAATAACTGTTGGTCCTCCCAAAGTCCTAAAACTAAGGGTCACTCGCAAGATCGACCAGTTGATTTTAAGACACGTGCTAAGATTTTGGGATTGTACTGACTCTGTCAAAGTCCTTGCCTAGGAAACGGTTTTCTGAGACCAAGGGAGCAAGTACAATGGCTTTCCACACAATAGTTCAGGTTCGACCGACAGGTGACTCGTGAACGACGGAGACAACAAACCTAAATAACTTGACAAATATGAATGTTCACTGTGGTTTTAAACCTACTATGGTGACTCATGACCGATAGAAGGCAGTGGATCCAGTTCTGTTCTACGCGAAATAAGGGTCGAAAGACTCTTTTGTCAACTTGAAACTTGTGACAAAGAGCGTATCAACGTAGACGAAAATGCAAAGAGATTGCTGGAAAGTAAATAAAAAGCAAGTAAAAGCTTCAAAGTAAATGAGTTAAAGATAAAGGTTTTGCGTTGAAATAAAAGTGGTGATTCACGTACATTCAAATACTTTCGCAACTCTTTCTTCCTGACGCTCGGAATTGGGCAGAGTTTTTGAAAGTAGTTTGAGTATACAAGTGAACGCACAAATTTTACAGTAAAATGACTTATTTATAACATTTACAAAGTAATTTCCTATAGACAATCTATGGCTGGCATTCGATCCTTGATAAACCGTTCCACCAGATTTCGCCACCTGTTTGGCGCTTAAAACACACGTAGCTTCACTAAACCATCCATGATCTCGAGTTTTGAAGGTTTCCCGCCTCTGGCTTACAAAAGGTAACTGCTCCTGATTTCGACGCTTTTCCCTCATCAAAGACATAAACACAAAATTCCCTAAGTCTGGAAATCTCTACCATCGACTGAGTTCAGCTTCGACTCATTCTTCTTTATTTGACACTTTGGTCGAATCAACCAATTCCCTTGTTTATTTCTCTGGTCGACATGTTTCTTTTCGACATCCTTGTCTTGGTTTCATAAATTCTTCTGAAGGACCCTTACTCTTTAAGGATCGACCCCCTAATTTATAAGGACATTTGCATTTGATACATACCCTTAAACACCTTAAGAAATTTCAAGGTAACAGGCCCCCACTAAGGGTGTGACGCCCGTCACAATGGGGTGTGTCGATCAGCACCCCCTCCTTTCTCATTGCATGTCGGTCGACAAGCTACCATCACCATCATCTTCAACATGTGCTAATCGACGCATGTCTTACTAGTACTCCTTGTTGTTCGTCACAATGGTCCATATTCATGTTTAATTCTTCCTCCAATTTTTCTCATTATCAAACTCAACTTAGAACCACGTAATAACTTGCAATATTGTATCATTATTCCAGACACCAACATAATATATATTCAATTCCACCAATTAATTTCTACTCGTACTCAAAATCAACACAATAATAGCAATCGAACGCCGCAATAATTATTTTCACAAAATCAACATTGCAACAACAATCACACAACAACGAATTAATTTCATCAACACAATCCACACACAACAATTAATCCATGGCAAGAATTCATACACCCTAATCCTACATACAATTTATCATAAATCCGGTTATAGAGATTGAACCTCACCCTTACCTTGGATTGGAGACCGCTCTATAATTCTGGTTGCATCAAATCTTCATCCATGGCATCCAACTTTTGCTCTGCAATTTTTTACGACCATTTTCCATGACTTTTCTTCCTCTTACAAAACTCTTATTTTCTCTTTTCCCCAATTTCTTCACTTCTCTACGTACTGTTCTTTTCAAAACCCCTTGCCTTATTTCCCTATTTTTCTTATCACTCCACTTAATTAATATTTTCTAATAACTCTTATTGGGCCTAATATATTCACACCGCCTCTCTACTACACATTACCACATACTTAAGCCCACATAAGTAAATCTCATAATTCTCTTAATATTATTTCTGATAATGTTCCACAATTTAAATCAATTTATCAATTAAATAATTCCAAAAATTCACAATTCCAATAATTAAATCCTTAAATAATTTAATTAAATGATTAATTAAATTCGGGGCGTTACAATAAGCCCTTAACAAGTTGCCAACATAGACCAAGGCATAAGCCTTCAACCATGCATGAAATGCGACATGCTACAACCACCATTATGCAATTACAAGCATAACCATCAACATCATGCCAAGTTCAGGCCAACATCACCTTCTTAGTACTGCAATATCATCTATAGATTCTTCGCACATCATGGATACAACAACGACATAATTATTACAAAATATATGGATCACAACACACACAACATACACTTTTGTCGTAATTATTTCCATTAAATATCAAGCTAATTTCATAAATAGAAATTTCATGTTATAGAAAATATTCTTATCTTTCCAACAGTTCTAACGGCGTGCCAAACGGACACCCTAGTTAAAAGTTATAAATTTTTAAAGTTCTTCGACAAATGCCGACGCTAGCATCATACACCGACACACAAAACCTCATTGAATTCCAAAAAAATTCCATCTTAAGAACTTTAAAATATTTCTACAAGAAACTACAATATATTAGCTTTTCCCAAATTCAAACGGTGCGACAAACGGAGTTACGGTTTGAAAGTTACGAAATTTTGAAAATTGTTATTTTTCTGCCAGTTTACCGGTTACCCATTGCCAAAATGGCCAGAAACACTATTTTTCGAGTGGTAACCAGGCACCCATATATGGTAACCGGTTCCCACTGTTCAGAATTAAAAAAAAAAACATATTTTTAGGCTACTAAAGTCATATTTTTCCAACCAAAAACCCCAATTTTTCTACATCAAAATACATAATCTAATTTATCACATTGTCATACTTCATCTACTACATTCTAACTCAATTCACATAATTAATTTCATCAATTATGCACAATTTCAACAGATTAAATCAAAATAATCTACGCCAAAACCTAACATGCATATCATAATCTACCCACAATTATATCATCTATTATAGAGTTAGAACCCCACTCTTACCTTAGATTTGAGGATTCTAAGTTTTCTTCACCAATTTCTCTTGCCCTAGCTTCCTAATGCTCTTCTTCCTCTTCTCTCTTCCACAATGATTCTGACTCTCTTCTACGATTACTCTAACAAATCCTAATTCTATTTTTTCTCTTATGACTACTTAACCCTTAAGACCCTTATTTCATAATACCAACCTTCCCTTATTTTGATTTAATAATTATCTAATAATAATAATAATAATAATAATAATAATCTTAATATTAATATTATTAATAATTATATATTAGACCTCACACCTTATGTTTCTACACTATTAGCCACACACTCCTAACACTTCATTCTCCATAATTTCTAGACATCTAATCACCAACAAATTGCATCATATTACATCGTAAAATTCATCAACACATATTAACACATCATATAATTTCTTTATTTTAATAAAATAAATTCTAATTAAATCGGGGCACTTCGCCAGGTTCAACTTGCCGGATCATAGACTATGTGAATAAAGTCCTATGGGTGACTATGTATGGCAGTTCCGCCCTCGTCCATCTACTACATTAACGAAAGTGTATAAGTGTTGCACTGGGATTTTGAGCTAAAGGAAAGTTAATGAAGGATGTCACATCATAAACAATTCAATAACTTCGCATGTGCACATCCGAAATGATGAATTATGAGTTAATTCATAGATGCACAACCGAAGTCACCATATTTTTGACAAAATAAAATAACTTCGAATATACACATGCAAAAACACTTGTTATTATACAATACATTGCTTTCGCATGTGCATCTCCAAAATTTAAAGGTATTTTGGGTTTTTCGCTAGAGTTTTAAAAGAAGACCACTAAGTGTTAAAAAGGGAATTTCTTTTGACACCTAGTGGTGGTGAGTTACACCATCGAAAACCCCAAAATACCATTCGCAAGTGCACTTGTGAATTCACCTTTCAATGTGTTTTGCAAGTGCACTTGAGAGTTCACCTGATTTTGTATGTTTTATTATTTTAAATATTGAATTTTAAAAAAATCAGGTGAATTCGCAAGTGCACTTGCAAAACATGCTGAAAGGTGAACTCACAAGTGCACTTGCGAAACTTCCCTTTCCATATTAGAATGTTGCATGGTCACCTATTCATACTATTTAATCCATTTTCTTTTCCTCTAACAAAAAACCCCCCAAACTTCACCCAACCAACCCCACCACCACCACCACCACAACCACCACCAATAATATACATTGATGAGATACCACTTTTTATGCATAAACACATTGAAAAATTATCGATGTGGGGAGTGATGGTAATTGAGGGCATCGAATCGTATCTAGTTTGCTTGGTCATGGAGAGGAGAAACACACGCTTGTAACCAAACACTTATTTTTGAGTTGACCTCGCATAGGGAAATTTACATGCACCTATATGTGACGACGAACAAGTTTAATAAAGTTCACCATGCTCCTGCTCCAAGTGTTACCGTTCACGCATCGGTTGAAAAGTGGATGAGCTTCCCCTAAATGAGTCATCTTATAGCAAGTGCATATAATATGGTGTGTATCGACTTGACTGGATATGGTTTTTCGGAAACCTTTTTTCCTCTTTGAAATCCACCGTCTATAGATCCATCCGGACGCATCATGTGTATTGGCTATCTTAGGTCATGTCATTTTGTTCAAGTTTATTTGAAACTGGACTGTCCTATTCCGGCCACATCCGTGGATGGACGAAACATAATGCAAAAGAGGAGGAAACTTGGTCGGGTCGTTTTTTGAATAGAATGATGGAGTTCACCAGTTTGATGGAGCTTGAGAGAGAATCAAATAGGGAGAAATCGAAGAAAGATCCAGTTTTAGATTTAAGCGGGGACATTTTTTTCGGTGCATTTTAGAATGTAACCGAATCATTTTCTAAATGTATTGTCGAACCTATTAATATATATATATATATATATATATATATATATATATATATATATATATATATATATATATATATATATATTCTAGTTAAATACATATATAACATTTTGAATGTCTAAAAAACTACAATTCTGTTTCTGCAAAAAATAAATCTAATTTTATTTTTGCATAATTCACAAGCACACTTGTGAATTTTACTCGAATTCTTTAAAAAAAATAACACATGGAATAGTTCGCAAGTTCATATGCGAATTCACCTTATATTTGTAGTGAATTCGCAAGTGCACTCGCGAATTCTCCTTATTTGTGTAATTCGTAAGTGTACTTGCGAAGTTTATCCCGATAAGATTTATTTGGTCCTTATTACTTCAAATTGCCTATAAATTGAGTCTCCAACCCATTTCATTCTCCATCACAAACCAAAATCAGAAATGACACAAACATATTCATACCTTTCTTTTGTCTACTTCACTGCTGCGCATGTGCCACTTTAATTCAGGCTATCACAGGACACCCCGTACGATGAGCTCATTGCGATACTACATTCTCTGTTGCAGTATCCAGATAATCGAAAGATGGTCAAGCTTGAGTATCGTTCACATTCACTTGACACTAAAGGAAATGTCAAGTTCACCCCGTTTCAGCTGAAGAACGACAAGGACTTAAAGGTTATGTGAGGTACCTTTGAATAATACTTTACAAAGGGTCCGATTGAGATGGATGCGACGCTTCATAGATCGGCAGAAGATGTTATTAAGATGTTGCGCCGTTCTTAACTTACCGTTTATATGTAATTTAATTCCCTGATCTATTATATGTAATTTCTTTGAATTAAGTTGAAAGAATAATATGAATTATGTTAAATATTGAAATCTGCTCAGACTTAAATTCGCAAGTGCATTTACGAAATCCTCAAACAAGTGAATTCGCAAGTGCACTTGTGAAATAAATCAAACGTTGATGATATTTTCGCAAGTGCACTTGTAAATATTTTAGATTTTTCACCGAGAGTCTAGAAAAAACTCACTAGGTGGAAAAAAATTAAAATTAAAATTTCTTATTAAAAAACACGTTGTAGTTCATTATATTATATATTATTTTTTAATTAAAATAAAAATTTTAAACCGCTTAGCCTCTGTGAGCGGTCAGCAGAAACAAAAACTTGAGACTTCAGTCACTGGCTGACTCCCTTTTTCGTTAATTAATTCGTTAAATCTCACTCGTTTAAATCACAAACTAGACAGAGAAATAAAGATACAAGACAAAACAAACCCGGTATAGAGAGAAGCAAACAAAACGAAGAAGAAAAGAAAGAAACAACCAAAAGCATCTCATTCTCTCACTTTCTCTCTCTAAATCCACCGTTTTCAACCTCTACTTTCTCTCTCTAAATTCTAAACTCTACTTCTTGTATGTAATTTCCATAAGCGCGTGTGTGATTCCAAATCTTGAATCTCTAGCATTTGAATGTGAGAAAGAGTAACTGATTTCTGCCAGATCGGAGTAACGATGGCGGATGTTTCCGGCGACGGAGGAGAAATGGCGACGCCGGCGCCGCTAACGGTGTCTGGATCGTTCAAGGAAGGGAAAAGCTCGTTGCGGAGACGCGGCTCCGCGAGGCAACCGAGTATGGACGCTGATGAGTTCATGAATCTGTTGCACGGTTCGGATCCAGTCAAGGTGGAGCTTAATCGGTTAGAGAATGAAGTTCGAGGTGCGAAAATGTGGCTCGATCCGAAGAATTTTTTGTATATAAATAGTTCAATTCATGTTCATTCACATTGTTCGTTTTTGTGTTTGTGTGTGCAGATAAGGATAGGGAATTATCAGAAGCACAAGCGGAGATCAAAGCGTTGAGACACTCTGAGCGACTCAGAGAAAAGGCCGTTGAAGAGGTCAACTTCAATTCTTACTTGCCGTTATTCTTATAGTTTGATTTAAGATTATTATTGATATTGTTTATCCGTTTTATTTTATTATGTTAATCAATTAATTACATGTTGGGAGTATACGATGGCATCATTTTATTTCCTAATTGGATCATATTATTAGCATATTTGAAAGTCTTTGGCATCATGGGTAGATAAACAGCTTAGTTAAGAGCTTATAGCATATGAAGTCAATGTCTGAAACCGATACTGACTCTTTTGATTACCTTTAATTTATTTGTTTTTTCAAATTATATCTATGTTGACGTGTCAATGTCGGTGTCATATTTCTGGTGTCCATGCTTCATAGAATCTTATGACAAAAGTTAAAACAAAATATGTATATTTTTCCATATGAACTATAAGTTGTTTTAATAAGCAGGAGAGTTTATAGAAATAAGTTGAAGACAACTTATTGACATATCATAATTAAGGTGTTTCCATAGGCTCTTCCAAACACTCTAATAAGTGCTTATGCCCATGAGTAAAACTCAAATAAGTCAATCCAAACATATCCTTAAGATCCTTAGTGTATGGTAAGTTGGTGACAATGTTTGATCATTGAAGTTGCACATGAAAAGTGTATTGAATCTTATCATTATGTGTCTAAGTACACATGGGAATGCATTGGAAACAACAAGCCCCGTTGGCGTTTGCTTTGATACTACTAGTATTACCTTTCACATTTATGCCATGTAGTGTGTAGGAATTTCTCCACCTCAGTTAAATCTGCATTCTCATTAAGTCATTGTGATAAACTCTTGTGTTGCATTGACCATATGCAGAAAATCCACTGCCCCCTTATATTTTTAATTAAAGCCGCTATCCAATAATGGAAACGACAAAACTTTGGATGTTGTAATACATCCCTTGTTGTCCATTGAAGTTTCTGCCTTCATAACCTGAATCTGTGTGGTGGTGGTATTAACTGACTGGGCTATAATTGGGCAGAGAATGCTTCAGATTTATATCTTGGGTTTTGATTTCTAATATATAAAATTAGAAAGTCTTTAATGAAAAATAAGGCATTTGACACATTAGGAACTTAGAATAATTTGTTACCTTTTATTTATCTCGATGCTCTTTGAAAACATTTATTTTAATAGGTCCTCCATTTTCTTTTATCTAGTTTTATATTCTCCTTTTTTTTTTATTCATCAATTTATAAAAACAATCAAGGATAAATTAGTTTTTTTTTTCTAACTTAACCATATGCATGAAGAAGTGAGAGGGAATATTAATATATAATGCTTATAACATTTTGGATATATCAGAAGTGGACAATTTAGTCTAATATAGTTAGTTTTACTCAAATTCGAAACTGTTTAATGTCTTTATCACATCCTTTGCAAATTACAACTATCTAAAATGCAAGATAAAAACAAATTATGGTATACTCATTTTAGGGAATTCTTTTCTCATTCTTTTATGCATGTCATTCATTCTTATCTTTTGGTTTGTGTTGACTTCATGATAAAATTGATTTTTCTTTTGATATATTTTTTTGTCTATTATAAAGGAAGTTTGGAGATTCAATAGTTTCATATTGTATTCAAGGTCATTCTGTAATGTTTTGTTCATAATAAAATTCTTGTCATTTTGACCTATTGGAGAATAGCTCACTACGAGCATTAGAGCGTGAAACTAAATATTTGCATATAACCCATAAATATTCACCAAGGATCAAAATTTGAGCCCTTATTCTTCTATCTGTTCTAGATGTGCTAATTAAATATATCTAAGCAGCAATGCCCCAATGCATACTTTATTTTTTGTTGTATATAGTCTTAGAGTTGAGAGAAGAAATAAAGGGAAAGCTTGAGGCATGGAAACTAGCTCTGGAAGCACACGACTTTTGCTTAAATAGAATTAAAACAAGTATATGGAATGCAAGTCTTAAGACCGAAATCCTAGCTTAGAAGTGAATATTGGACACATATCTCATCACAAGTCCCTCGGCTTGAGTACCATCTGTTCATTATACAAAATGATGAGGAGATAGGAAGTATGAATTGATAAATGAAGAAATGCCTTTAGGGTGATTTGTGATGAAAAGTACTCAAGTCTAAAAGAAGATTTTACTATAGAACTTGCAATGTTATATAGATCTGAACATTGGGCAGTAAAGAGCCAACAAGAGTGTAAGTTCGGTGTTGCAGAAATGCGAATATTATAATGGAGGAGGGGTTACACAAGAAAGTAATAATTATGAGGAATCATTAGAGAATAAGTTGGGACAGCTGCTAGTGTAGAAAAGATGACAGTCTCTTATCTTACGTTGTTCTAGCTTGTTACTAGAGCAGTGTGGCTCATGGCGGAGAGCCAAAATCTTGCAATACCGGAAGCTTCGCGGCGCCATTCTAGCGGATTATGGAACAAAATCTCGCAATATCGGCCGATATTTACCATTGCAGCGAGCCCAAAAACTGCCACGTATATCCGCCATAGCCCCCCAGAAAGAGAGGTTTTTATTTAAATGGTCTATCACTGAACTTGATTCATGGCAGGATGTTATGGGCTTATGTTTGATCCATGCTGTTGATTCCATCTTGTCGGAAAGGAGTTAATTGGTTGTTGTATTTTACCCTAGTAAATTGCTTGATTCTTCAGAGTTATCAATCCCAGACAGCGGAGCGGAGAGTGACCGACCCCAAAAATGGGATAGCGGATAACGGGATAACCGCTATTTGACTATTTTTTAGACTAATTATATGAATTATCTATAAAGCATATATTTAATGTAAAACCAAACAAATAAAAGAGGAAGAAGAAGAATAGACTTATTAAATGACTATTACTTTCTCAGCTCTTAAGAATAACTCATCCTTATTCTTTCTCCCCCCTTGTTCTTACGGAATCCTGAATATTCTCTCTTAATTCTACATGTGTGTGGACTTATTCATAATATCAATTTTTCTTTTAATGGTTTTGTAGTCTACAATAGATGAAGTTATTGGCTTTACTATTTTGTTGCTGATGCGATTACTATTTAGTTTTTTGTAGGATACAACATTTTTGTTTTGCTTTGCTGAATTGCTAGATTCCTTTGTTCTGCTTTGCTGAATTGCTAGATTCCTTTGTTTTGATGTATTTTTATCAGTTCATTTATCCATGTTCTATTATCCGTTTTTTAGCAATAGTTCTTCTTCTATAAGATAGTATTTATATTTTCACTGCCGGTTCTGATTTTTGAGTGGGTTTCGCATTCAATCTGATTGTTAAGATGATTTACTTTCCTTTTATTCAGTTTAATCATTCTTCACATTGTTGTAGAGACGTTTAAACTTTGACATTGAAGCTTTTAATTGTTCATGTATGTTGTGCTAGTTTTACATTTTCTTTGTATTGTACGGTTACTGTTGCATCCTTTATGGAAACTTGAATCATTCTTCACATTTTTTTATATCTGGTTATTACTTGACAGAAGCTTGTATCTGTTCATGTTTTTTATGCTAGCTTTACACTTTCTTCATATTGCTTTGTTGCACGCTTTATGGCAATTTGAAATCTAACGCACCTTTCTTCTTCTTTGCTTTATTTCAGCTGACAGATGAACTGTCAAAGGTTGACGGCAAGCTAAAATTAACAGAATCTCTTCTAGAAAGCAAAGTATTACTTCTAGCCTTTATCCACTTTAGTAGTGGTTTGGTTTCCCTGGTTTAGCTATAGAACGACTAAATTGAATATTTTGGCAGAATCTTGAAATAAAGAAAATCAATGATGAAAAGAAAGCATCAATGGCAGCTCAGTTTGCTGCTGAAGCTACTCTTCGAAGGGTACATGCTGCTCAAAAGGACGACGACATGCCCCCAATAGAAGCAATTCTAGCTCCTTTGGAGGCTGAACTAAAGCTTGCACGGCAAGAGGTATTCCCCTGTTCTTGGAGGTGACGTTGTAATCCTTCAGAGAAAGAATTGATGGAGGGACTGAATCTGTCTTTTTAATAAATGGTTTTAGGTTTAATTTTTTTCTATGTATTCCTTGCAGATTGCAAAATTACAAGATGATAACAAAGCCTTAGACCGTCTTACCAAATCCAAAGAAGCGGCACTACTTGAAGCAGAAAAGACTGTTCAGGTTGCCTTGCTTAAGGCCTCCATGGTGGATGATCTCCAAAACAAAAATCAAGAGCTGATGAAACAGATTGAGATTTGCCAGGTATCTCAATCCTGTATGATTTTTTTTTTCTTTCCCAGCCTAAGAGCACCTTAAATATGTAACTTACTTTTAACTTTTTGTTTCATCACCAATTTCCTCAGGAAGAAAATAAAATACTGGACAGAATGCATAGACTAAAGGTGGCAGAGGTTGAAAAGCTCACCCAAACTGTAAGGGAGTTAGAAGAGGCCGTCCTAGCTGGTGGTGCAGCTGCAAATGCAGTTAGAGATTATCAGAGGAAAGTTCAAGAATTGAATGTAATGTTTAACGTCTTCAGTTATTTGAATCTATCAGTTGTTCTGCTTATTATATCACCTCACATATAGTTAATATTATATTTATTTTAACACTGTCTTTTGATATTTCTTTAGGAAGAAATAAAAACTCTTGAACGGGAGTTGGCCCGTGCCAAGGTGTCAGCAAACAGAGTAGCTGCGGTGGTTGCAAATGAATGGAAAGATTCTAATGATAAAGTGATGCCTGTCAAACAATGGCTTGAAGAACGCCGATTCCTGCAAGTAATGTTGTTTTGTTTTACTCTGCTTTTTAACTTGCTGTGGTTGAGCTTTTATTAAACTCTCCTTTCTTCCTGTGTTTTCTTATTTTACATAAGTTTTTCTGCATTCGTATAGGGGGAAATGCAGCAACTTCGTGACAAATTTGCTATAGTTGAGCGCAGAGCAAAGTCTGAAGCACAGTTGAAAGTAATAATCTGGTTCATATATATAAATATTATAACAGAATATTAGTTCTTAAATTATTCAAGGTATACTTTCTTAAAATTTTTAGGAAAAATATCAATTAAGGCTTAAAGTGCTAGAGGAGAGTTTGAGGGGGAATTCTAATGGCAGTAATCGTAGCACCCCAGAGGGAAGAAGTGTGAGCAATTCTCGTCGGCAATCTCTAGGTGGAGCTGATGCTTTCTCAAAACCAACCTCTAACGGGTTTTTGCCTAAGAGGTTACCATCCTTTCAATTAAGGCCATCTTTATCGTCTAGCGCAGTATTGAAGAACGCCAAAGGAACATCTAAATCTTTTGATGGAGGCACAAGGTCACTGGAGAGGAGTAAAATGCAGCTGAACGGAGCATCTCAAAGCCATTCTTTTAATGAATCTCCTGAAGAAACCAGAGAGAGAGAAGCAGATGTTAATTGGAAAGAAGATTCAGATGACAAGGCAAATGAATTCTCAACAGTGGATACTGAGGATAGTGTTCCAGGTGTTTTACATGAACTCCTGCAGAAAGAGGTCATGGCCTTGAGGAAAGCTGTTAATGAGAAAGATCAAAGCCTAAAAGATAAAGATGATGCTATTGAGGTTAGCTTTCTGTTTGTTAATATTTTCGGATATTAATCCTTGACAAATTAATCTTAGCTAATTATTTCCAATGGTCATGATTTGTTAGATGCTAGCAAAGAAGGTAGATACATTAACCAAAGCCATGGAAGTTGAGGCAAAGAAGATGAGAAGGGAAGTAGCTAACATGGAAAAGGAGGTAGCTGCTATGCGCGTGGAGAAAGAACAGGAGAGCAGAGCAAAGCGGTTCGGCAATATAAAGGGCCCTGTAAACAGTGCTCAGAATCAGCTAATTTCTGGAAGGTAATTATAGGGCCTTCTTACCTTTCTACTTTCCTGATTTCCCACAGGATGACTAATGAAACCTTTCATTTTCACAGAAGTGTTACACGTGGAGGGTTAACACGCAGCACACAATAACATCATGTTTATTACAGTGGCACTTGGTAGTATTGAGTAAACTTTCATAGGCATCATTCTTCTGTCCTACTATGTTTTTATTCTTTTGCTTCTTGTGTCCAATTGATTATAAGATTGTAACTGGCATACCGACAACCAGTTTCTGATGTTGGCCATTGATTGAGGATAAGAAAATGAATTCAGGAACCTGTGTGCATCTGACCTAGACTGTTGCTGCGTCCTCTGCATAGAGAGATCGACAAAGAAGGAAGGCAATAGAAGACAATTAACTTGGTTAACATTTCAGTTTTTCTTGAGTGATTGTGTGTTTGTATAGGTTGCTTTCTCTCTTCACACCTTTTTGCGGTTTATATTTGCAATTCGCAGATCGTGTGGTTGTGTGTTGGTTCAAGTTTCATAATAATATCTTTGTAATATTCAGATCTAAGCATATTTGGTTGTGTTATAAGTTCTTAGTTTCGAGCTGATTATTATAAATTTATTTGAGTGAACCATAAACCTGCTTATGTTTAACCTATAAATTATCACCAAAGAAAATTTAGTTCGCGTCTCCTTTGAATAGTTCAGATTTTTGGATGTGCCTTTCTACGTTGAGTTTTCCATTCTTACTTTCCAAAAGAATTTAGCCATGATTTTGTGAAGCTAGAAATTAGAGCTTTAAAAGTAATCACACGTTGATAGCATGATTTATGGTATGTTTAAAAGCTCTAATTGTCACGATCTTAATATATGTTTTATTTTCAGTAATGCTGGTAATGACAATTGAGATCATGATAATATCTGTTTAATGAGATTTATTAAGGATAAAAATAAGATTAGTGGTAATCAATATTCTTATATTTGTAGTTGATTTATAAAACATGTGAGTTTATCTGATTGAAAAAAAGAGTACTCACAATTCAAGATATTTAAATTGCATGATGAAAAACAAAGTGAATGTAAGATTAAGAATTTGAGAAACTGATGGTGGAGGTGAATATACTTCTATGGAATTTGTAAAATTTTGAAACGGTGAAGGCAATAGACCATGATATCATTGCACCATATACAACTTATCACCAATAGACCATGATATCATTGCACCATATACACTTTATCATATGGAATTTGTAAAATTTTGAAACGGTGAAGGTAATAGACCATGATATCATTGCACAAAGTAGGAGGAGGTGAATATACTTCTATGGAATTTGTAAAATTTTGAAACGGTGAAGGCAATAAACCATGATATCATTGCACCATATACACCTTACCACAATGGAACAACTGAAAGTAAGAGTAGGAGTATGCTAAACATGGTAGGGAGTATGTTTAAAGTTAAATGAATGTCAGAAGTTTCAATAGCAGTGTACATTCTTAATAGATGTTCAACCAAGAAAATAATGAACAAGACACCTTATGAGGTATGGACAAGATTAAATCCAAGTGTTGGTCACTTCAAAGTTTTTGGATCAATGTGTTTGAGGCATTACTTGAACAATTGAGAAGAAAATTGGATGATAGGAGTCAAGCTACGGTCCTTATAAGTTATCACTCAACTGGTGCTCACAAACCGTGTTCACCGAATGGCGATAAGCTAGTGATCAATATAGATGTTCGAGTTGATGAGAACAAGATATGAAACTAGACTTAGAGGTCAGTTCATAATGAACAAGATGCAATCATAAATATGCTTGTAGATGATGAACAAAATGAAGAGATATCCGCTCAGGATGGAAGCACATCATAGCAAAATTTTCTAATATCCACGAGAAAAATAATAGAATAAGTAAGACTTACCAGTTATGAAAGGTTTCCAAACTAGGTAATTAATGCAGAAGGTGATGTGATAGAAGAAGTGATAATGGTTGAATCAGAACCAATTGACTTGAGTCAAGTAATGGAGAGCTCAAAGTGCCTAGTAACTATGCAAGAAGATATTAGAGAAATTTAAAGAAGCAAGACCAGGGAGCTCATGAACAGGTGAAGAAAGAATCCAATTAAGACCAACTGGTTAGATTACTAAGTATAAGACAATACTAGTGGCAAGAGGTTTTCTACAAAAATCTGGTATTGACTTAATTGAGGTCTAAACACTTGTTGTAAGGTTGGATACAATTATAGTAGTTGTGGCTAATGCACCATACAAAGGATGGAAGATACATCATTTGAATGTGAAGTAAACATTCTTGAATGAACCATTGGAAGAAGAGGTTTATGCCAGCCAACCACCACATTTTGAAATCAAAGGGCATGATAAAAATTGTACATATTGAGAAAGACTCTATATGGATTGAAATAAGCTTCAAGATCTTAGAATAAAAGAATATATGACTTCTTGATCAAGGCAGGTTTAACAAAATGCATCTCAGAGCATGAAGTGTATCTCAATGATATGCAAGTAGGAGTTGCCAAATAATTATGTGTCTTTATGTGGATGATTTTCTAATCACATGATCAGATGAAGACAGGAACACAAAGTGCAAGGCTGAGTTGATGTAGGAATTTGAAATGCCTAACCTAGGAAACAATCATATTTCCTAGGAATGGGGTTTAAAGACACAAGTCACAGAGTGTTCAAGACATATTGAAGAGGTTCAAGGTGAGAAATTATAATGCAGTAGTCACAGCATTGGATACAAGAGTCCAACGATTTAGTGAGATTGGTGCTGAAAAAACGGGAATACGTTTCTCTCCTCTTTTCTTTCTTTTGAATCCTTATTTTCTCTCTATTTCTCTCTATCCTAAATTGACACTCTCCACTTAAATAAGTGATACAAACAGGCTATTCATATTTTGGCATTTTCTGCACATAGGAAGGAATCCCAAACTCAATACAATTAAAGAGGTTATTTGGAACCCACCTTTTCTTAATTGGATCAAGTGTAATTGTGAATGTGCTTTCACTAATTATCGCTCTACAGCTGGTTCAAGAGGTACTTTTAAGGATTGCAAATGTGATTTTGTATTGGCCTTTATTGAAAACCTTTATTGAAATTTCTTTTTTCAAGATGAGTTTTGTGTTGTCATGCGAGCTATTGACATTTCTAAGGACAAGAAATAGTTATGGTTATGGTGGTGCATGCAGGCTTTCTCCAAGCACAATTTAATACCTTGGCAGTTAATAAATAAATGAGCTTTTGTCTCAAGATCATTGCAAATATGTATTTCTACATATCTCACATATATAATGAAGGAAATAGTTGTGCGGAATTTTTACTGATATATGTCTCACAATTAATTCTCTAACATTTTGTATTCCTTACTTTGACTATTAAAAATTATTTTCTAAAAAATTGATTTGATTTGATTTGATTTTTTGTAAAGATTCTCTTCTATTTGAATGAGTCTTGGCTTAATCCCCACTTTTTGTGTGCATCTTTTTCCTTCAACATATTGGCATTTTATCCGCACAAAAAATTGGGGAGTTTATTTGGGTTTGGGTATGTTTGGTTCTCTAATAAATTTTTTTAATGATAAATGGATTTTGGAAAATTGATGCAAAATAATTTATGTTTGGATACATAAAATAGAGTTGAATTATAAATTGGGTTAAATATGTTTTTGGCCTCTCTAAATATTGCGGTTTTAAAGTTTAGTCCCTTCAAACATTTACTTTAATGTTTCGTCCCTCTAAAACTTCCCATCCATATCATTAGTCCCTAGCGTCAAGTGGAATAAACGATATTATACATGCCATGATACTTGTAATATATTTTTCGTTTTTCATTATTTTTTGTTGACTTTTGGATGTATTTTAATTTCAGACGTGGTATAATGTTGTTAGATAATGCTGTTTACCAAAAGTACCAAACAAATACCAAGAGTAACCCTAAAAGTGCTATCGTCCCCTTTTGTCGTCAATGTCTTCTTCGTATACAGTTTTGTTGAAGCTTAAGTTGCAGATTTTGTTGTTCGCTCAAAGACTCGTCAGCTGTGGTTCCAAGAGGTTAGTTGTTGTATTTTTTGTGCATGTTAATTTGTTTATGAAATCCACTTGTTCGACAATGTTTATTTGTTTTCAATTTGTGTTGGGAGTGTAACACCCTCTAATTCCCCACATAAATATATTGCACAATCAGAGTAAAATAGAGTGCATATCAAGAGGGCGTCACATATTTATTTACTTCCAAATTAAAACAATACATACACTGGTCAAAATCATAATATCTATTTGAATCTCATGCTATAAAACCAAATCATGCATTTCACAACGGAGTATTTAATATCTCAGATACTATCAATGATTACATCCCATACTATAACCATTAGATAAAATAAAGATGAATTCATAACATAAATCAAATCATAAGAATTCATACATTGGCACCAAGGCCACATCAACATAGTATCTCAACATACAAATCCAACATAGATGATAATACATAACAATTATCTCGTAAAAGCAGAAATTCAAATAATCCCCGTGTTACATGACCAAAGCAATGACTCACTACCTAGTATAAGGAATAAATAGATAAACTCCTCAACTAGTCTCGTGCGAAGCACCGCTATCCTCCGAATCTGCATGTTACCCACATAGAAGCAACATCACAACAGAAGGGTGAGAATTCACATCATTATCCAAAAGTATATAATTGGAAGCAATATAGAAACAACATCTATTCACGAATTCCACACACTTTAAGTAATATTACAAAATAACATGATTATACAAACATTCCAAGTATAACATACTCACATTTATCACAATTAGTATAAATGTCACCAATCCAATTGGTTCAACTATTCATATAATCAAATATCACAATTCTGACACACAATACATATTCATCAATGACTCATGAGACAACAATGCAATGTGACTCAATATGCATGTGGTACCATTAGGAACAATTTGTTCTCATCGCTTCCGATTCATTAACTTAGAACCAAAGCTACGCTTCCGATCCGGACAAGACCAAAGCCACCATTGTGAACTCACTGTTTCACCACTACTTATCCATTCAAGAATCGAGCCAAATGTGAAACCAAAGTTTCACCACCTCAATTTTGAAGGTCATCCATGTATGCATGTGCAATTCATCAAGCAACGTATGCAAATTAAGATAATACACAACCTCAATTATTCAAGCATATCACCATAATTCAACTTATGTGAATTATCCACCAATTGCACAACATCATGTTTCATCAACAACAAGCAATGCACATAGCATATACTATCATCACACATCACAAATAACATATAGTTTTCAATCCAACACATGTTATTCTCAACAATCCATACAAAACATAACATACATACACTAATTATGTCTTGGCCCAAATATCTCAAATGAAGCATTTATTTTTTGGGAAAAACCTATAAGAGAAAAATTTGTAGAGAACGGAATTTCCTTTAAAATGAGATTTGGTTGAGTAATTTCTGATGAAGTATGTGAAAGTTATGCTTGGTCAAAGTTCAGTTGACTTCTCCTAAGAAAACCTAATTTAGTAACTTTTGACTTTTGATGAATCTTGAGTTTTTTTGATGAATCATGATCAACCCTTGATCAAATAATGAATGTAACTTAAAAATCTTTATGTTGACCAAAAATAATGAAGTTTGACTGTATATTGACCACAATTGACTTTTGGTCTAATACAGCTGATTTTCAATCATCTGAGCAATTGATTGAGCAAAGTTGCACTACGAGGCTTGAAATTTGACATGGAGATATTTTGAAACATATGAGGCACCATGAAGTCCACTTGAGGCATTGGCAACTCAATTTCCTTTGAGCAAAGTCAAACCCTAGTTTGAGGTCCATTGATTAGGAGGGTGTTTGTTTGATCAAACCTTGAATAGCCTTGAGCATGAGGATGTATCTTGATCTCAAAAATGGGAGGGAAAATTTTAGGGTACAACAAAAATCGATCTCCTTATAACTTTGAAAACACGTGAAATTGTTGGTCCAAGAAAGGATGCAAATGATCCACTACTGGTACTAGAAGGAGACTCATAAACTCACACTACTAATGGAAAGAACTCTTGGAAGAGCATCGAGAAGAACTTGACTTAGTGAAAAATGCTGACGACTACTATGTTTATTCTTGTTTTGAACTTGTGCATTGTGCACTCTTTTGATTTTTCGTGTAATCTTATCTTGAACCTGTGCATTAAGCGGTCTTTTGAATTATGTGTACTCTTGTTATGCACTTGTGCTTTATACACTATTTTGTACGCTTGTTTGGTACAAGTGTTACCATATGTACTCCTTTTATGAACATGTGCATTATGCACTATTTTCTATTAACACGTTGAGATATGATTTGCAAACAATGTATCCATTTACATAGAATCAAACAAAATGTTTCAATAGAACTCAACAAAAAAAAGCTTATACAACAATGTTTCCATTTACATAGAATCAAAGAATGTTTCAAATTTAACTAAAAATATAGCAAATACAATACTTATAAATCAGAACAACAATACTTATACATTTAACACAAACTGTTACAACAAATACTTATACATTACAATTGAAACACATTAATGTTAACCAAATATTCATCCCATACTTAAACCACTAATCAACACATACATTTCAACACCAAAAAAACATTGAACAACATGGAAACTATGAGGCACGTCTTTTTCATTTTTCCAGAATATTCCTCTTTTTTAGTTTGTTCTTCAAAATTTTGTTCTTCTTCATATCCTCGTACAACTCTTTCAAGTATACCCTTGCTTCCATATCTTCATACTTTGTCTTCAACTTGGCACCATCATCAACTCTAGATTCTCCCATGTCATCATCCTAGATGAACAAATCACAAGTTTCAGCACTACTCCAAAACAGACATCTCCAAAATAATCTCCCTTTATTAGATCCCCTCTTGCATTGGTAAGACGTCATCCTACTATTGCAGCTACATAAACGACCAGCTATGCTCTTCGTACAAGAAGATGACCACGAACCGTCTAATGTTGAGCTTGACTTAGAAACCCCCATGTAATACTAGAAGACAAAAAAAAGATGAAGGAGAAGAGGTTGATGTAAAGGATGAAGAACATAAAAGAGACGGAGGAAAAATTATGTCAAAGAAATTTGGTAAACAACATTATATAACAACATTATGCCACGTCTGAAATTAAAATACATCCAAGAAGTCACTAAAAAAATTATGAAAAACAAAATTATATTACAAGTGTCATGCCACGTATGCTGCCGTTTGCTCTATTTGACGTCAGAGACTAATGATATAGATGAGAAATTTTAAAGGGAAAACACATTAAAGAAAATATTTGAAGGATCCAAACTTAAAAACCACAATATTTAGAGAGACCAAAATCATATTTAACCATTATAAATTTAAGTGTAAAACTCAAATTTACACTCAATCATGACTTATTAGAAATAAAATCAATTCTATTATAGGTGAATCAAAATTGTCAAAATCTATCTTACACCTTCATAATTAATTTTGATTGCCCAAAACATGAAATCAACATTGTCAATTGGGCATAAAATGATTTATGTTTGAAGACTATAAAAGTGGAAATGCTTTATATTGAAGATGATTGGATAATTTGACTAAAATTGCTTTTGGGTGCTTAAAATTATCAAAATGGATTATTTTTAGCTCACCAAAACAGATGTTATGTTCACCAGATTTCATTGAAGTAATGTTGGTGCAATGCTGCCATACTGGTGCAAATTAGATAGACATGATATCATGCACAACCACATAAATTATTGAACAAGAATCCATCAAACATGAAACAGAAACAACCAAACCAAATAATTATTCTTGTTCAGTTTGTACAATAACCTAACATAGAAGTTACAACAATACAAGACTAACAAACTTCATGCATAATGTGTTTCCACCTATGCATGGTAATAATAATGTGTTTCCACTTTCACAGAAACAAAGCCTTATAACAGAGTGAAAAATCAAAAGGATGCCGATGAGAATCCAGTGCCCCATCTAACAGCAATTGGACTCCTCACAATATGAACTCCATCACTCCATTCCAGTGACCCGAAACTCTGAGAACCACCATATCCAATTCTAGTGAATGATACCTCAAAAGCTTGAGTTTTGTTTTCAGAAGTGAAAACAAGTTTGCTAGGTGAAACACTAACATCAACGCCGAAAGGAGCATTCACTTTGACAGTGTAAACAGCATCAACAGAACCACCAACATTAGTAACAACTCTTTTATACTTAACCAATCCGTTGTTTGCACCGAACACGACAGAGAAGGAAGGGTAATTCAAATCACCGGGACTAGAAAATTTCCTTTCGTTTTCACAAACATTATATCTAGTTGGTTCTCTAGTGAAAACCTGAATTTTCCTAGCATCATAACCAATTGAGCAAAGGAATGCTAAATAATCATTACTGTTTATATCGTAAACCAACCCGGGATTAAGTGCTTTGTTAGGATCAACATGTCCAGCTCCATGAACAAATGGATTAGACACTTTACCTGTTCCAAGATCCGTAATTGCTTCGCCGGAGTTATCAACATTATAAGCAGTTGTCATCAAAGCTGACTTAATCGCAGCTGGTGACCAATTCGGATAAGCTTTCCTAAGCAATGCAGCAATTCCACTCACATGAGGACAAGACATAGAAGTACCTGAAATTATGTTAAACTCGACTCGTCTAGGATCCAAATCCAAATCAGTAGGACCAACTTTACCAGTCCACCCTGCCAAAATGTTCACACCAGGAGCAATAACATCCGGTTTAAGAATCTCTGAAGTTCTATAATTCGGACCCCTGCTAGAAAACGAAGCAACTCTAGGAGCAGAAGGCGAATCCGAACCACCGATCACCGTCCCTTTAAACTCAATCGTAGCAGTCGGATTCTCACTCGATCTTATATACTCCTTAATCTTATCACCAGCAATCTGACCAACCATTGTAGCTGCCACAAGATGAGCATCAGCAAGAAGCTCCTCACCGCTATCTTCAGTATTGGCCATAATCATCCCTAACCCACCAGCAGTTTTCACAGCACTACCCTTCTCAACTCTAGCATTCCCTCCTCTATCACAAACAACAATCTTTCCTTTCACTTTCGAAGAATCCAAAGAACCTAAATAACAATATCTACTACCACAATCACTAGCATAAACTAAAGGAAGCTTATAATCAGGCAAATCATCACCATAATACAAAGAAACACCTCCCAAAACTCTGCCATCACCAAGAACAACATCAGCAGGAAACTCTCGATCAATCGTCGAAGCACCAACGGTTAAAATCCAAGGAGCTATGTTAACAGAAGTATAAGGACCAGGACCTGAATTACCTGCAGAACAAGAAACAACAATA
The DNA here is from genome assembly GCA_021764765.1 of Vicia sativa. NCBI lineage: Eukaryota > Viridiplantae > Streptophyta > Magnoliopsida > Fabales > Fabaceae > Vicia > Vicia sativa. The sequence goes on along the minus strand of CM038796.1, from coordinate 116,420,749 downwards.
CCGTGCTGCGCAGCACCGAAAGCACCAATAGCAATGGAATCACGATAATAATGAGGTGCATAGCCATTAGAACCAACAGAGAGTGAAATCACATGAACCCCATCTGCAACAGCTTCATCCATAGCAGCAAGAATATCAGAATCAAAACAACCGAGTTTCCAACAGATTTTGTACGCAGCGATTCTAGCTTTTGTTGCCATTCCCTTAGCTTCACCTCTGGCGAAATGAAACAAGCTCGCGTTTGCAACGACGGATCCTGCTGCGGTTGAAGCTGTGTGAGTTCCATGGCCTTCTGTATCTCGAGGAGATTTGGATTCGACGGTTTCATCGATGGGTCTTTGAAGGTAAGCTTCGTAGCCTTTGAAGAACGACTTTGCGCCGATGATTTTGTTGTTGCATGAAGATTTAGGGAAATCTTTGGTGGTTTCGCAGGTGCCTTTCCAGGAGGAAGGGAGAGTGGAGAGGGAGAGGGAGTGGTCGGAGAAGCTTTGGAGCTCCGGCCAGATTCCGGTGTCGAGGACGCCGACGATGACGTCGGAGGCGAAGTGGGAGTTTGGCCATAGACCGGAGGATTCGATGAGTCCGAGGAAGTGAGGGGTGTGTGTTGTGTGGAGGTGTCGGATTTGGTCGGGTTGGATGGAGAGGATGTCGGGGTGGGATTTAAGGTGGTCGGCTTGGGAGGGGGTTAGGTGGGCGGAGAAGCCGTGAATGGCGGATGTGTAGGTGTAGAGGATGGGAGGTGGGGTGGGGGAAGCAGGGAGGGTGTTGAGGATGGAGGAGAAGTGGTTTCGATGAGTGGAGAAGAGGGAGGAGCGTGGAGATTTTGACACGTGGATGATGTAGGTTTGAGAGGAGGTTGATGAGTGGGAGAGAGAGAGGGAGAGGAAGAAAATGAGAGAGAAAGTGAAGAATGGGAGAGAGTGAGGAGAAGGAGAAGAAGACATGATGATGAAGAATTAAAAAAATTGTGTCTTGGAATGGTCTTTATTAATTTTTGAATGCTGAAGAGGGAAATGAATTTAACCTGTAAAAGAGGGAAAGGGGAAGACTGTGTTGTGTATGGTTAGAGATTTTTTTTGTTGGGTATAGTTATTTTTAGATTTTTTAATCAATGATATGTCAAAAAAATTTATTTATTTTAAATAATTGAATAATTTATCTGCATAAGAAAAAATAGTACTAAATCTGAGAGTGCAGATGTTGTTGGTTCCTTACTAAATTAAATTAGGTGGGGCATGAAAAGTAGAAAGCCAATAATTGAAGGACGATTGTGTGTTGTGGACCACAGAAGATACCAAACCATATGATACTGTATATTTTATGAGATTTAGATTCAACGGTCACAACGATTTAATATAGTTTATGAGATGAAGATAATATATAAAATACAAAAGATTGAATAACGAGACAATGAGGAGATAAACACGAGATTAGGTTAACTTTTATGGCTTAATGTTTCTCGATCGGGATTTGGATTTTATGTGGTTTTCTTATATGCCACGAGATTCCCCACGTATCCACAAGAAAATTAAATGTACGTTCATTCCGGTCATTATTATAATAAATAACAATTCATTTTTAAATTTATTAAATAATTGATATATCTAAACGATAAATGGTTTAATAAATCTAAAAAAGTGAATTTTTAGACTATGTAGAATAAAAAGTGATTGGAGGGAGTACATCTTTTTAGACTATGTAGAATAATTTTATTATTTAATTTTTTTTTTATCTTCTACATCATTATTTCACATAATAATTTAACACTCACTTAATTTTTATTCATTACAATAATTTTGTTTAATAAAATTCAACACGTTATCCCACTTCTTTTATTTTATAATCTTATTTTCTTTTATATTTTTGTTTTTTGATTATATATTAATATCAATTATCAATTAAAATTAAATTAAAATAATTAAAAATTAATTATTTTATTTTATTTTTTTAATTTAATAATTTATTTGAATTTTTTTAATTTTATATTCTTAACTAATTTTTTTCTTGCAAGTAATAAAAATGAGATAAAATAACAAAAAACTAAAAAATGCAATACAATACACTAAACACACAATATAGTTTAATTAGTACAATAGACTAAACTCACAAATAATATATTTAATCATGAAATATTCCGAACTTTGCACGTATGTGTTTGACTAGATGTGCATGCAATTAGGGGTGTTCGCGGGTTGGTTTGGTTCGATTTTGAGAGAATCTGATACCTAAACCGATTAAAGTTATACAGGTTGATTTGGATAGATTTTCAAACTTTTGTGTTGAAATCCAAACCGAACTGAATCAAGAATCAACAGGTTGGTTTGGGTTGGATTGATCGGGTAGATAAAAAATACAAAAATATTTTTAAAAAAAAACTTATTTACGAAAATTTATTTTTCATAATAATATAAAATAATATAGTATTAATAGTATTTAATCGTAAATATTATACTATCAATTTTCCCTAATAGGTTCTATATTATCTAATAAGAAAAATATATAACATCATCAAGTCTTCTGAATCTATAATAAGTCACTTGAGTTACTATGGTAATGAATGTATTTCATAGCTCTACGCTGAGATATCAGAACACACTAACAATTTTCTAATAATAACTTAAAATAAAATACCCTGTCAACATACGACATTTCGCTTTTTTCTTCTTAAACTTGAATGATTGGTAGTAATTTTCATAATAATTAATTATGATTGGTTTGGGTTGGATTTGCGGGTAGAAAATTGAAAATTCGATGCCCAAACCAATTGTTATTGGATTTTATTAGTTTGGTTTGGTTTTTGTTCGAACTGAAAAAATATCCAACTCAAACTCTATGGTTTGGTTTGATTCGAATTTACCCGAACCAATGAATACTCCTACTTGCAATTCATTGTACATTTGAATCACGCATCACTTATCTAGCACGCACATGATTCGTAAATGCAGGTAGCACCTCGGTCGAGAATGACTCCAATGTACTAGAACCACTTGCCTCAGATTGATCATAATATGTCAAATGTTGAGCATATGTATCTCGTTCATCCTCAACAATCATATTATGCAATATGATACATGACCTCATGATGAGAGCCAAATCGGCTATGTCCAACAAATAGGCTGGTTCACGAATGATTTTATATCGAACCTGCAACACCCCAAATGTATGTTCAATATCCTTCTGACACCCCTCCTGATATTTTGCAAATACTTATATGGTTCACTTTAAGGAAATCTAATTGATTTGACGAAAGTCGAATAAGAAGGATAGATACCGTCAACAAGAGTTTATGAGAAGCAAAATAGAAAAATTAGAGAGAAAAAAGTGAATTTTTTATGAGTCCAAATCTAATGAATCAAGTCTCTATTTACAAAGGGAAAAAATGATGAATTTTGGTGAAAATTAAAATAAATAAAAAAAATGTATTTACTATAAAATAATTAATTTTAAATAATTAAAATAAAATAAAATCTAAATAATCACAACATTCAATAAAATTTTGCAAAGTATTACATGTGGTCCACACTCCCGTTATTCAACACGATGAATCTTTTTAACACCAATTAATCCACATCATATTCAACACCCCATTCAACATACCATTGTAAAGATTCAACTATTGAATAAATTATTCAACACCTCCATTGTACATAGTCTAATAAGTTATTTATATTTGTTTTATCATGAATGCTATATTGACATTGGTTTTTACACCGAGTGTTACACTGTTCACCGTATTTATACGATAAACAGTGTTTTTTTAATAAAATAATATTATATATATAGATATATTTTTTTAAAAGTATTTATTTTTTAAAATTGTATCAACTACGAAAATATACGTTATTAGTCAATTATTTTACTTATAATTTATTAATCAATTTTATTTCTTCATTACTATTTAACCATACTCTGACATTAATGTATAAATGTATTAACCAATTTTTAGACTCCATTAACCCACTTTATTTTACTATTTAATATTTTTTTATGTTTGAGAATTCATTAATCAAGTTATAAATTATATTAACCAATTTTATACATAATATTAACCAAAGTTTGTATGATATATATATTAATTTTTTTGTCATAATAGTTATTAACCAAATTTTAAACTGTATTAACTAAATTTTAATATTTTATTAATCAAATTAATTTAAAAAAATACATAAAAAATCAAAATAATATATACACTGTTTATGTATTTATGAACAGTGTTACTGTATAGTGTAAATATAAAAATGGTGTCAAAATAACTTTTTATTTTTGTATTATCTCCTGACATTACAATAATTCACTACTAACCAAAGGGGTTGACATATGTGTTGGGACTTTGGACTATTTAAATTATTCATGTTTGAAGCTCAATTTTATTTTTTTTATGATAAAAGCTCAATTTTTTTATGAGAAAGGGAAGCACTTCATTTATAAAGGAAATTCAAATTTCCACTAAGATGATATTGACTATTCAAAGTGTTATATGGGATTTTTGTAATTATATTTTACAACTAAGATAAGTTGCATGATATGTTCAATGTAGAAAAAAAGAAAAGATAGAGTCTAAGGAGTAAAAAAATAAGAGAATTTTTTAATTCATCTCATGGTGGAAAATTAAATTTATGTATTTTTCATAATATTCATCTAAAATTAAAAATATATTTTTGGTGCACATTATTTTTTAAAATATTTGTGTTAAAATCGAAAATATATTGTCGGTTCTCAATCGGAAGTAAATTTTTAATTCTGAGAATGACAATAGAAGGAAATTGAACAAAAGCAATACTTATAGAAATTATACAAATCAGAAATTGAACAAAAGACCAAAAATGCAAGTAATTCAAATATGTTCCAAGCATATCAATGTAATCCAAATAATCCAAAATGCAATCCAAGTATTACAAATAGTAATAGAAATACGATACAATACAAGACCAATAAAACTAAAACCAAAATACAAGTGCATCATCAGCATAAACTATTGAGTAAGGCGGATGATAAGTCGGCCTGTGACCCTCGAGGCATCCCTCCGTTGCCTCCTATATGACAGAGCACCTTGAGCCTCCACCATGATGGCCTTCAAAACACCTCTAACATCATATCCGTCAGGAAACAACCCTCTATCAATACCATTTCGCGCAAGCTCCATGATACGACAATACCTAAGCAACATGTCATGAGCATGATCCCTCCTAGCCTGCTCCTCCTCTAGGATCTCCTAATGAACTGGCCTCAGTGGGTTCCCTGGAGCATCATCCTCTACCATGTGTGAATGGAACACCTTGAAGAACCATATCATGTAATTGTACTTGTAACTCCAATCATTTGGAGCCACAGTACTCCTGGCCTCATCAGAAACAAGAGTATTCTCAAAATCATCAAATAGAGCATTCATGTCCTCTGCTTCACTGTTGGAGGAGTGTGACACCCCAAATTAATTCAACTATTAAATAATTAGAAATTTAATTATTAATTTAATTAAAGGTTTAATTATTAATATTTTTGGAATTGTGAATTTAATTAATTAATTAAATAGATGGAGTGTTGGAGGTGTAAATAGGAATTGAGAGGTGTGTAGAGTAAAAGATTCTAATTAATCTAATTTATTTATTTCTATTATTTGGAAAATAAAAAGGAATAAATAAAGGAATAGAGGAATGAGAGAAGGATTGGAGAAATTAGGATTCATTCTACGTACTTTAGAAAAGAGAAGAGAAAGAGGAGAAAAAGCCAAATCGTCGGAAATTCGAAGATTCATCGCGAGGTAAGGGGGGATTTGATTATTACGCCTTATAGGTTTTGATGATCAATAGAATAATTCAATCTGTTAGGAATCTCGAATTAGGATTCTACGTTGTGCCCTAACGTTATAATCCGACGTAAAACCTTGATTGAAATTGTTATGAACGATTAATTTATATAAGATGAATCTAGGCTAATGAGAAAACAAAATTTTGTAGTCAATTGAATGTAAAAATACATGGATTAATTTTGTTCTAGTGTACTATGAAGTTTGGTAATGAATGGTATTGAGTGGGATCGCAAATAGTGGAGAAAAACTGATATTTTGATGAAAACCAGCAGTATGGGTCGGCACATGGAACTATGAATCGATGCAAGCAGTGAAAACTTGGAAAACCAGAAGCGTGGAAAATGTATGCATCGACTCATAGAGCCATGCATCGACTCATAGGCCAAAAATCAAACCTATGCATCGACACATACTGAACTAATTTTGAAAAATGCAGAATTTTTAACTATATGCATCGATGCATACGACCTATGAGTCGAAGCAAGAAAGTTATTTATTGACACATGAGATTTTGTGTCGATACATACTGTACTGGGACAGAACATGATTTTCTAAAAACGATTTTAGTCATATCTTTGCGACCGTAGCTCCGATTTAGGCGTAGTTAGTATCGTTGGAAAGCTTAGAACGAGTACTATCTAATAAAAACATTTTCAAAACCAGTAATTGATATCTTTAAGAATTAATATGGTATCTGTAATAAGAATTCGTTGTAATTCGTGAAATATTCGTTGCGCATATGTGCTGTATGTTAATTCCATGTGTTGTAATTAACGTTATATGTTCATGATTTACTGTTATCATGTATTGTTGTTGTTATTGGTTATAATTGGAATAATATTGTGTGATCATATTCTGTGTTTGAATTGTTGCATGTTTCTGATGTGCATGCATAAGCATTTTGGTAATGGTTCATTCTCATTGTGTGGAATTGAACTTGCAGGGCCAATAACCGTACTCAGTGGATAGTGGTGGTGAGGCTAGATTCTTGACCCAGTGGTGTATGGGCGAATCGTTGATTGACGTTGTTTTCCGAGGTGTAGACAGAACAGGGTGTGAACTTGGTTCACGTTTGGTACCACATGCATTGAGTCTGCATTGCATATGTAATTATAACATGTTAGGATGGTTTCCAGTGTTATAATTGCATTGATTGTTGTTATGTGCATAATGAATTGTATGGAATGTAATTGTGGATTGCTAATACGGGTGGAATAATGTATTGACTGTTTTATTGTTTTAAAGAAACGTATAATGCATTTTAATCTTGATGAAATCTCACCGTTACTTTGATGATTTCAGATTGAAGAGTTAACCGCTTAGGAGCTGGTGAGGATAACCTTGAGCTATGCTATTTAATTTATCCGCGTGTCAGTGTCATTCTCGGTAGTTGTAACACTGGGGAACGATTTTTTGGAATCACCGAATTAACTTGTTTCTTTTGGTTTATGTTTTGGAATAATTATGATTTGAATTATTCCGGATTTTATGTTATCTTTCCGCTGTGTAAAACATAATCATTGGTTTAAATTACATTTAATACGTTCTTCAGTAAAAGCATGATCACTGTTATTTTGTTATTTTTGAAATTTTAAATTGTGACGCCCTTTCGTTATGTTAAAACTCTGATTAATTATATAAATCGCGGGGAAATTAGAAGGGGTGTTACAATAGTGGTATCAGAGCATAGTCGGTCGTTGTGACCAGTGTCTTAATGTCATTATCCCTTTGTACGCGATAAGTGTGTACAACACTGTCGGTACTTGTTGCTTTTCTGATTTCTTATTCCAGGAGTAGTGTGAAACTAAGTGGGGGAGAAGAGATGCTTCCCGAATATATTTCGATTGTAAGTCATTGGTACGAGGTACTGCTTGAGAAATCAGTGCAAGAGTGGTTAGAGTTGTTGGAATCGTTTGGACCGTGATTCATAGTTGAAAGTGCAAAAAGGCGAGTACGATTCTGAGAACATAAATTGTTGGTAATAATGGTTTATACTCCAGTATGATTATCGGATGTCTATTGACAAATTGAGGACTTGATCACCCTTAATCTCTTGTTGATAGTAGACGAAATCGTATTGGATGGTATACAAGTGTCTTGCTATCTAAATGGGGCATAAAGTGATGAATATGAATGAAGTTTGGTAGAAGCTTGTGAACTATATGAGTTGACGGAGACTCTAATAAGGATAATGAATTAAGACGGATGATCAAAGTTGCGCAGCTGTTAATGATGGTGCGGTATTATTATGTTGTATTCTTCGATGGAAGTAAGGGGAAAGCTAAGAGCGGTGAATTACCTGTTGCGAATGAATTTCCAAAAGTGTTTCTGGAAGATGTTAGTGAATTTCCACCTGAGAGAGAAGTGGAGTTTACTATAGATTTGATTCCTGGAACTAGTCCGGTGTCGATGGCACCTTATCGCATGTCGGCATCTAAACTATCTGAATTAAAAAAGCAGTTAGAATAATTACTTGAGAAAAAGTTTATTCGTCCGAGTGTTTTTCCGTGGGGTGCTACTATGTTGTTAGTTAAGAAGAAAAAGGGTTCAATGAGACTGTGTGTGGATTACAGGCAGTTGAACAAAGTTACAATCAAGAATCAGTATCCATTTCCGAGGATTGATGATTTGATGGATTAATTAGTTGGAGCTTATGTATTCAGTAAGATTGATTTGAGATCTGGATATCATCAGATTCGTGTGAAGAGGGAAGATATTCAGAAAACTGCATTTAGAACGAGGTATGGGCATTATGAGTATTCTATGCCGTTTGAGTTAATGCACCGTGTGTTTAATGAAGTATATGAACATGATATTCCATCCGATCTTGATAAATTTGTGGTGGTATTTATCGATGATATTCGATCTATTTGAAGAAAATGTTTGAGAATGTAAGCATTCCGAAGAACTAGTGTTCGACCAAATATCTTTTGTGGTGTATTGTGATGCGTTCTTAATAGGATTAGGTGGTGTTTTGATGCAAGATAAGCAGGTTGTGGCTTATGCTTCGATACAATTGAAAGTTCATGAAAGGAATTATCCGACTCATGATTTAGAATTGGCAGCCGTGGTATTTGTTCTGAAATTGTGGAGACATTATTTGTATGGATCTCGATTTGAGGTATTCAGTGATCATAAGAGTCTGAAGTATCTCTTCGATCAGAAAGAGTTGAATATGAGGCAGAGAAGATGGTTAGAATTTCTGAAAGATTATGATTTTGGTTTGAATTACCATCCTGGTAAGGCAAACGTGGTTGCAGATGCATTGAGCAGGAAGTCCTTGCATATGTCCATGTTGATGGTTCGTGAATTTGAATTGGTTGAGCAGTTCAGAGACTTGAGTTTGGTATGTGAGACTACTTCTGATAGTGTTAAATTGGGCATGTTGAAGTTGACTAGTGGGATTCTCGAGGAAATTCGAACTGGGTAGAAATTCGATGTTGGTTTGGTGGATAAGTTGACATTGATTAACCAAGGTCAAGGAGGTGAATTCCGAATTGATGAGAACGGTGTTATGAGGTTTGGTGATAGGGTGTGTGTTCCGGATATTGCAGAACTTCGGAAGAGTATTTTGGAAGAAGGACATCGTAGTGGATTGAGTATTCATCCCGATGCTACTAAGATGTATCATCACTTGAAAAAGTTATTTTGGTGGCCTGGAATAAAAAAGGAAATTGCTGAGTTTGTTTATGCTTGTTTGGTTTGTCAGAAGTCGAAGATGGAACATCAGAAACCGTCAAGATTGATGAAGCCGTTATTTGTTCCAGAGTGGAAATGGGATGGCATTTCTATGGATTTTGTATCTGGTTTACAGAGAACAACAAAGAATTGTGATTCTATTTGGGTTATTGTTGATCGGTTGACAAAATTTGCGCATTTTATTCCGATAAGAATGGATTATCCTAAGGAAAGGTTGGCAGAATTGTATGTTGAGAATATCGTAAGTTTGCATGGTATTCCTTCTAGCATTGTGTCGGATAGAGATTTGCGGTTTACGTCCAAGTTTTGGATGGGGCTGCAAGAAGCTTTGGGTACTAAGTTGAGGTTGAGTTCCGCTTATCATTCGCAGACCGATGGTCAGACGGAGAGAACGATTCAGTCGTTAGAGGATTTGTTGCGAGCTTGTGTGTTGGAGAAAGGTGGAGCTTGGGATAGTTATTTGCCATTGATTGAGTTTACCTACAACAATAGTTTTCATTCGAGTATTGGTATGACTCTGTTTGAGGCATTGTATGGTAGGAGGTGTCGTACACCATTGTGTTGGTACGAATCTGGAGAAAGTGCTGTGATTGGACCAGAGATTGTCCAACAGACTTCAGAAAAGATCAAGATGATTCAGGAGAAGATGAGAGCTTCTCAGAGTCGTCAGAAGAGTTATCATGATAAGAGGAGGAAGGATCTCGAGTTTAGCGAAGGGGATCATGTGTTTATGCGAGTTACTCTGATGACTGGTATTTGCCGAGCTTTGAAGTCAAAGAAGTTGACTCCGCATTTTATTGGTCTGTATCAGATTACCAAGAAGGTTGGAAGAGTTGCTTATCAGATTGCTTTACCGCCATCGCTTGCGAATTTGCATGATGTCTTCCATGTATCTCAGTTGAGGAAGTACATTCCTGATCCGTCTCATGGGATTCAGGTAGATGACATACAGGTGCGAGATAATCTGACTGTTGAAGCGTTACCTGCTAGAATTGAGGATCGAAAGGTGAAGCAGCTACGTGGTAAAGAGATAGCGCTGGTGAAAGTAGCTTGGGGAGGACCGGCAGGTGGAAATGTAACTTGGGAATTGGAGAGCCAGATGAAGGACTCGTATCCCGAACTTTTCGTCTAAGGTATGTTTTCGAGGACGAAAACTCTTTTAGTAGGGGAGAGTTGTGACACCCCAAATTCATTCAACTATTAAATAATTTGAAATTTAATTATTAATTTAATTAAAGGTTTAATTATTAATATTTTTGGAATTGTGGATTTAATTAATTAATTAAATAGATGGAGTGTTGGAGGTGTAAATTGGAATTGGGAGGTGTGTAGAGTAAAAGACTCTAATTAATCTAATTTATTTATTTCTATTATTTGGAAAATAAAAAGGAATAAATAAAGGAATAGAGAAATGAGATAAGGATTGGAGAAATTAGGATTCATTCTACGTACTTTGGAAAAGAGAAGAGAAAGAGGAGAAAAAGCCAAATCGTCGGAAATTCGAAGATTCATCGTGAGGTAAGGGGGGATTTGATTTGATTATTACGCCTTATAGGTTTTGATGATCAATAGAATAATTCAATCCGTTAGGAATCTCGAATTAGGATTCTAGGTTGTGCCCTAACGTTATAATCCGACGTAAAACCTTGATTGGAATTGTTATGAACGATTAATTTATGCAAGATAAATCTAGGCTAATGAGAAAACAAAATTCTGTAGTCAATTGAATGTAAAAATACATGGATTAATTCTGTTCTGGTGTAATATGAAGTTTGGTAATGAATGGTATTGAGTGGGATCGCAAATAGTGGAGAAAAATTGATATTTTGATGAAAAACAGCAGTATGGGTCGACACATGGAACTATGAATCGATGCAAGCAGTGAAAACTTGGAAAACCAGAAGCGTGGAAAACGTATGCATGGACTCATAGATTCATGCATTGACTCATAGAGCCATGCATCGACTCATAGGCCAAAAATCAAACCTATGCATCGACACAAACGTGTTATGCATCGACACATACCGAACCAATTTTGAAAAATGCAGAATTTTTAATTGTATGCATCGATGCATACGACCTATGAGTCGGCGCAAGCAAGTTATGTATTGACACATGAGGTTTTGTGTCGATACATACTGTACTAGGACAGAACATGATTTTCTGAAAACGGTTTTAGTCATATCTTTGCGACCGTAGCTCCGATTTAGGCGTAGTTAGTATGTTGGAAAGCTTAGAATGAGTACTATCTAATAAAAACATTTTCAAAACCAGTAATTGAGATCTTCAATAATTAATATGGTTTCCGTAATAAGAATTCGTTGTAATTCGTGAAATATTCGTTGCACATATGTGTTGTATGTTAATTCCATGTGTTGTAATTAACGTTATATGTTCATGATTTACTGTTATCATGTACTGCTGTTGTTATTGGTTATAATTAGAATAATGTTGTGTGATCATATTCCGTGTTTGAATTGTTGCATGCTTCTGATGTGCATGCATAAGCATTTTGGTAATGGTTCATTTCCATTGTGTGGAATTGAACTTGCAGGGCCAATAACCGTACCCAGTGGATAGTGGTGGTGAGGCTAGATTCTTGACCCATTGGTGTATGGGCGAATCATTGATTCATGCTGTTTTCCAAGGTGTAGACGGAACAGGGTGTGAACGTGGTTCACGTTTGGTACCACATGCATTGAGTCTGCATTGCATGTGTAATTATAACACGTTAGGATGGTTTCCAGTGTTATAATTGCATTGATTGTTGTTATGTGCATAATGAATTGTATGGAATGTAATTGTGGATTGCTAATACGGGTGGAATAATGTATTGACTGTTTTATTATTTTAAAGAAATGTATAATGCATTTTAATCTTGATGAAATCTCACCCTTACTTTGATGATTTCAGATTGAAGAGTTAACCGCTTAGGAGCTGGTGAGGATAACCTTGAGCTATGCTATTTAATTTGTCCGCGTGTCAGTGTCATGCTCTGGTAGGTGTAACACTGGGGAACGATTGTTTGGAATCACCAAATTAACTTGTTTCTTTTGGTTTATGTTTTGGAATAATTATGATTTGAATTATTCCAAATTTTATGTTATCTGTCCGCTGTGTAAAACATAATCATTGGTTTAAATTACATTTAATAAGTTCTTCAGTAAAAGCATGACCACTGTTATTTTGTTATTTTTGAAATTTTAAATGTACACGCCCTTTTGTTATGTTAAAACTCTGATTAACTATATAAATCGTGGGGAAATTAGAAGGGGTGTTACAAGGAGCACATACAACATGATCCCGTTGAATGGTATGGGTAAACTCAAACTGACGCATCACCGACTCAGGCATATAAGGATCAGTCTTGTGAGTCCAACATGTAAACAGTAAAACCATCATCAAATGTTATCGTCTCACGATGGTCGACATATGAACTGAAGTGAATGTCCTCATGCATTAGCCGGTCTAGGTAAACCCGAAACGACTATATCGCATGATTTTCTCTAAGTGGCTCATACGCATAGGCGCACGACTTATCTTTAGTATAATCTGTAACAAGTGAGCATCTTGAGATGCGAGAAAGTGTTGTATGATCCATTCCTGAAATAACAAAATTAAATAGTTAGTTTCAGAACCAAAATAATTAATAAAGACCACAAAGACAAAGAGTTTATACCATCATGAGTCACATGATGTCAGTCATCTGTTTCATCTTCCACTTAGTTCCCTCACCTAACTCGGTATGCAAGTAAACCAAGCAAGAAGCCCCCCAATTCCACCCACTGATCGCCTCAAAATTATTAAAGTACCTCAAGTACATGATGTCGGTGTAAGTGGAACTGGTGTCCACAAATATCTATGTGCCAACAAGATACAATAGAATGCTCTCATGGCATACCCCTTATGAATAGTAACCTGTTCGACATCACTAGCAGCTTCTCGTGCATGCACAATATTATTCGCGAATATCGTAGCCAAGTAGTTATACCTCATGTGGCAACCACATGTCTTATTAACCTCTTCCAGGGCACTATAAAGAGTAACTCCCAGCCTCTCAACCAGCAACTCTATGGCCTCCTCTTTGCCGATCTTCTCATGATTCAGGAAAACCCATCTAATCGGCAAATGAAGTAGACACACAACTTCATCGAGTGTGATCGTCATCTCACCATGTGGTACATAAAACGACGATGTCTCATGGTTCCACATCTCAACAAAAGCGTTAATCATCCCTCAGTTGACCACGCTGTATCCACAGAGGATCAAATTTTTCAACCCTGTAAGATGTAGAAGCTCATCAAACCATGGCTCAACAGGCGTAACAAGTATGTTGATCTTCCGCACATGGTTGATGACCTTTAGTGTATCATACTCCTGCAAAATAAAATTCATAGTTAAAATTCATAATAAACTTTATAACACTAGTAAAAATGCAAATTTCATACTATTCATCCCATATATATCTAGCTACATGGCTGGGATAAAGAGACAACAGTGATAAATAAGAAGGTCCCTGTCCAAAGACCTGAGAGGCCGGATGTGCAGTCTGAGTAGGTCCGACCTCCGTTACCTCTGGTGTCGCCGGTGTATCATCGGGTGTAGCCTCGAGTCTTACCTCAGATGGCGGCTGATGTAACACCCCAAATCTACCCAAGGTTTTATATACAAAATCAGAGTAATTTAAAATTTTATAAAGTAAATACTGAGGCGTCACACCTTTAAAAACAACTCATATTAAACAGTTTGTTTTAACGCATAAATCTCGGATACATAGCATCGCCGGAAAACATAAATTGATTTATAGAAATCAAACACATCTCCTTTATTAAACTTCCACATCAAAATCATGTTTTTATAAATTATGATTCTTATTTACAAAAGGAAAGCAACAAAAGAACAACAACAATGACAACATAAATATTCCCCCCGAGTGCTACGTATCAGAGCGACACCGACACGACTAACAGCAGCTATAAACTCCATCTTCATAACCTGCACGTTACCAATATATAGGTAACGGCGGCGAAACAAGTAAAGGGGTGAGATACTCCAAAACATATAATTAAAGGCATGATAATATATATATATATATATATATATATATATATGTAGTTTCGGAATTATAAAGGTTATAGATTAATAAGTGTAATTCCAACACATAATCAAAACTCACTCACTTTACTCGTCATCCTAATGTGTATAATCTACACTTTATCACCATAATCTCATCGGCATAAAACGTCGCAACAACACATAACCCTCCGTCACCACGAAATCGTCACAAACTAATACATCACTAATTAACACAGTAGTCTTCAAGAACAACGTCAACCAACAACATTAAATAATGCTAGTAATATAAGCAACATAACAAATCATCACAAATTGGCTAAAGCCCATCTTCGCTTTTGGCATAAAGCCCATCTTCGCTTTTGGCATAAAGCCCATCATCACAACATCATCACAAATATCATCACATCATATATCATCACAATTCAATATCATCCATCAATCAACAAAACCCAACGCCAAACAACTCAAACATAAACATAACCGACTCCATGAGACACGACTATGTTATGCATGTGGTATCCATCGCTTTGTCCGTAATTAGGGACACTTGGCATAAAGCCGATCTTCGCTCGGCATAAAAGCCATCATCGCTTGGCATAAAAGCCCTCTTCGCTTATGAAATGTATGTGACTCGACAATAAAATAACACACACCAAAACAACATCACCGCTCATCCAAATTGGCATAAAGCCCACATCGCCATAATTTATCCAAAACAAGATAAATATATCATCGCATCATAATTGCAGTATGCAAACATCACTAATAAATTCACCAAAACTCATGCATTCACAAATCGGAAGCATTTATTAACAACATCAATTTAATCATCGCATCATCATGTACAAAGCATGTATCATCGCATTGCATATCAACAAGTATCCATGAATAAATACACCGTCGCAAATCTTACGTTTATTCACACTGTATCATCATTAATTAATTCACTAAATTCCGAAAATGGAAAAATAGTCAAAACGTCGGTAATCGTCGCGAAAGTAATTCCTAATAACCTGTATTAATCATAATCGTCGACGTCGAAAACGGATTGTCCATACGTGCCTTAAATCCATTAAAACAAAATCCGGTTCAATTTACCGTAATTTAGCCTATTTCGGGTCGCTCCGTAAAAACTCACAATTTCGAAAAACTAACTTCACCACTACGTTCTACACGTCAAACTTAGCTAGCACGTCAATTTTCGTTGAATTCGGAGCAACTTGCTTCGTCGCCGAATTTACCGAAATCGGAAAATCGGAACATAATCGGGTTCTAAATTTAATCGGCTATCTTATCCCCTAATTATATTTTATGGTTACCAAATATTACTAGGTGGAATTAAGGATTTAAAAAGAAACAGAATGTATTTTACAAGTAAATTATGCAGGAATAATTTCCATGACAGAAATAGCAAAAATGCAAGTCACAGCAAAATTGGACAAACAGACAATTTCCATTCTTCTTATCAAGCTAGAGACGCACGTCCCCTTCATTCATAAGGACTTGGAGGCGGCTGCCTCATGGGCTCCCCCCATGCCACTTCTTCATTGCATTAATTTTTCCCTGCATTATTTTCATTCCATTTTTGTTTTTTTTTTCATTTTTGTTTTCTTATTTTTTTTTTTCATATATGTTTTACCGTACATCTTCTTCATGTTTCCTTTAACCATTCTATTTCATTTCCATTTTTTTTTCATTACATGGTAAACCATTCTACAACAACAACACCCCTATAACAAGTTCAATTCCTCTAAACCCTACAACAATCACTCAACACAACTCTATATTTCTAACTCAAATTTTCCAAATCCTTTCAACCATCATACAACCAAACCACAACACCAATTTTTCATCACAATTCCACAATACATGCATCAAACCCTAATTATAGGAAGTGGAAAATCAAACCCCTTACCTCTAGCTATTGGATGAACCAAGATGATTCTTACAACTCAACCTCAAGCTTTTTCTCATGATCATCCTCATCTTCTCCTCTTGTTCTTCTCATGCCAAAACCCTCTTCTTTCCTCTATGTTTCTATTTTTGGTAGTGTAGGTAAAATGGGAAGAAAACAAAGGAAAAAGGGTTTTATAAAGTTGTTTTCTTACTAGCCATCACAATTTCTATGTTTGGTTTTGATATGTAAGAATGGAAGGAAAATGAGGAGAAAGGTTTTATAATGGTATTTCTACTAGTAAGCCAAGGGTGAAAACCCAAACTTCAACAATTTCTCCCCACACCCCCAACTTACTAATTATATCATCAATTCAATTAAAATAATTCCGGGGAATTAAAATATCGGATTCGAATAATATTTTTACCGGACCGAACGGAACGTCGCTAGATAAATTAATAGATATATTAATTAATATAAATATTCTCATCGCAAAATAATTATCGATTGGTAATTCGAAAATATTAATATAATATAATATTAATTAAAACAGGGCGTTACAGCTGAGACTAAGGTTGTGTAGATGTTTGACACTCAGGTGTCACCTGAGTATCTGATGTGGATCTCGCCTCAAATACTCTCGGTGGGGAAGTGCGTCTGCAGGAAGACGGGGGTGGCGAAGCATGAACAAAAGAATCTCTCCTGTTGTGGGACGACGATGTAGAAGGTGTAGAAGTAGATGCACCAGAAGATGAAGCACTAGGAGGTGCATTCGGTACGGCCTGTCCAGAGGCAGGAGGGGTCTTAGTTGCTTGACTCATTTATCTCTACATAGAAGCATGATGTCTAACCCTGTCATGCTTCAATCGTGACGGTCGGTCATCCATATCTCCTGTAGAAGTAAGAAAGAAATGTTAACATCAGGTCCAGTGTGCAAAATAAATCTAAAACAAAAACAAATAAAAATCAGAACTATACTTCCGATTTTTTTCTTCCCAAAATCGGAACTTTACTTTTGGTTCCTGCTGCGATAACATAACAACAAAAACCAGCGTCTCAATGCCCCAAATGTGCTAAAAATAGTGCTTTGTTCATCAAAAAAAGTTTACAAAAAGTTATCTAATGAATCCTAATGATGGAAACTAGATATATTATCACATTTAGAAACCTATTTCTCTAACTTGTATAGAAATTACAACTCTAAAAATTTGAAAAACAACTTGATTGATTGGTAGTGATTTTGTTTGATTGGTTCCGTTAGAATGGTATATTTATCTAATGCTTAATAATTTCTATTGATTTTTTGACAAAAAATTGGTCTTTTGAAGAAGGGTTTTAGAGAGTTTGAGAATGTTGTGTTTTGTTTTTTAAAAATGTTGTTGTAATGGGAGGCGAAGAGGCATGAAGCCTTTAAGTGCGTCTAGGAATCAGAAGTATATTTATGGTTTGGAATTTGAAGTATACCTCCAATTTGCATCTAACCCTTTCAACTTATTTTACTTATGACAAGGTGCAAACCAAAAATATACTTCTAATTTTGAAGGACATTTGTGGAATTTCACGTGATGTGTAAGAAGATTATGTGGTGGGTTAAAAAATCCCAAAAATAATATATATATATATATATATATATATATATATATATATATATATATATATATATATATATATATATATATATATATATATATATATATATATATATATATATATATATATATATATAAAAGGACGATTAAAAGCAAAATCCTATTTATGATAGATAAGAAGGGGATTTTGAGAAAATCTATCTAAAGATGACAACAACTCTATATTGGTGAATAGTGATGCAAGATGCAACTAACAAAGAATCAATGATGGAGATAAATTTTAATGAAGATAGACACTATTGGGAATGCTAATAACAATATTAAAATTAAAAATGTTAATCAAGTTATTCAAATTGAACTTAATATAAATAATGCCGCAACAGGATACTTCAAGTTCACTATATAAGTGTGGAGCCTAATACTAACCTATAAAATACCACAAATGAACAAATGAAGATACTCTAAGTTTTCATGATTCAAAATTTGTAGAAGAAACACAAGAAAATGAGCATGTGATCCAAGTACTTTTTAGAGTGGGTTTGTTTCAAGGTTAAAAAAAAGTTTTTGGAAATATGGTTATGGGAATGTAATATTGTCATATTTGATTCAAGTTTATAAAAAATTTCTAAGACATCTTTTATTTCAAAGAATTTTTTTACACATGATACTTTTATATTTATTCCAAGATTTAAAGGAAGGGAATAAAAGATTCTCATAGAAATGTATTTAACTAATTATAACTTTCCACTAACATTCACATTTTTTATTTTTTTTTATTATTTTAGGGTTTAGGATTTAGGGTGTAAATACATTTATTTCTCTAAGATTAAAATATATACACATGACCAAAAAATAATTTTCTAAAGTAGTTCTTTCAAAACCTCAAGATATTTTTGAAAAAAGGAAAAATGTATTTTAACTTGGATAATCAATTATATTTTCTGTGCCTATATTACCGTGTATATATGAAGCACATCTCGTGACATAGCCGACTATGGATGTGTTATAAATGGTTATGCATTTATTTATATTTGACTAATCGATTATGAATGTTATATAATCAATTATGATGTGTATCAAGTCGAATGTTTCTTAAAATTATTTCAATTAATCTATTAGGGATATGACAATTGATTATGGACCGTTTTCCATCCAGGAACAATAATTGTTGGTGTAGATTATTGATGTGGTTGTGCAAATCCCCGATGCAGTTGTGCGGGATAGATTTGTAAGGTTAGCTCTTTAACGCTTAAGTTAGTGAACAAATAAAAAGGAATAAAGTGAATTATGAACAAATCATACAATAGATTGCACACATGGTGAATTATATGATGGATTTTAGTTAGGTCTATTTGTAATTGGCCATGTGTCGGGTCCATAACAGATTCCCTAAGGCTTGTTGTGGTGTTACATATGGGAAGTTTTTGAAGAAATTAGGTCAGAATCTTTATGTCGGGATCCTTGTCCAAAAAAAATAGAAGATAATTGGGGAACATGCGCATTAAATGCTAGTCTCATCATTAAGATGTTTTGTGTGATTCTCTTACACGTGGC
Organism: Vicia sativa; assembly: GCA_021764765.1. Classification (NCBI taxonomy): domain Eukaryota; kingdom Viridiplantae; phylum Streptophyta; class Magnoliopsida; order Fabales; family Fabaceae; genus Vicia; species Vicia sativa. Next base: position 116,401,131 of record CM038796.1, on the reverse strand, counting down.
TTTAGGTTCATAGGTTAGGGTGTGACATTTTCCTCTAGGATGCTCGAATGCACTTAAGTGCCATTATATTTAAGAGGCGAGATCTGACTGTTTTTTATCTTACCATTTTCTTTTGTTTTGATTCGTTGATTTATCTCTATTATTCAACACATTTTCAACAGTCCTTATGATTGATTCGACGTACAAGACCAACAAGTATAGGCTTCTGCTTCTTGATATTGTTGGTGTCACCTCTACGGACAAGACATTTTTGGTTGGATTTGATTTTTTGGAATGTGAGAAAGAAGACAACGTCAATTGGGCGTTGGGTATATGCAAGACTTTGTTGAAGAATCTACAAAATAAGCCTAAGGTCATTGTTATCGATCGAGATAATGCCCTTATGAATGCGGTTGACAATCTGTTTTCCTACATCAACCATATTACTTTATCGGTATCATAATTAAAAAATGTGAGAGCTCGGCTCAAACCCGCAGTTAAAACAAAGATAAAAGGGTGAAGACGAGAACATGATCAAATCCAATGTTGTGGTTGAGAAGATAATGGATGCATAGACTGATATTCTAAATTTTACTACAGAAGAGTTGTATACTGAGAATGTGGTACACTTCAGGAACTTGTGTGTCGAGTATCCTAATATCTTGAAATACGTTGAATATAATATCCTTGATCAGGTGAAAGATAAAGTTGTATGTTCCTGGACGTACTGGGTTAGACATTTGGGTAACATAACAACTAATAGAGTAAAATCTGCACATACATCGTTGAATAATTGATTGGGTGATAGCAAGGGAGACCTATGTAGAGAATGAGACACATTGAACCAAATGCTCCAAAACCAACATGATGCATTCAAAAAACTTTTGGTATGAGCAAAACTGTATTAGAACACTGATTCAAGAACAACACTATCTAATTATATATATATATATATATATATATATATATATATATATATATATATATATATATATATATATATATATATATATATATATATATATATATATATATATATATTACAAAGTAATATTTTATTTAATAGATTTAATTTAAATTTTAATATACAATTTCATTATTACAACTACAAAAAAAATTGCATCATTTTTTATTTAAGTATATGCTTTATTTGTTAAAAACTAATAAAAGAAATTTTGACAATAAAAAACTTTTGCAAAAAGTTTAGTCACTAAATCGGTCATAAAATTTCAGTCACTAAATCAGTCTTTAAATTTTATATAAAAACTTTTATAGAGACTGAAATTTTGGTCACAAGATTTCAGTCACTAAATCGGTGGCTAAATTTATTTAGTGACCAATTTAGTGACATCTAAAAATTTACTCATTAATATTAAATTTCGATGGCTATAGTGACCGAAAATATTTGGTCACTAAAAACGATTTTTCTAGTAGTGATCACAAACATAAATGACACACATATATCCACACTTTGCATTTGTCTACTTCACTGGTGCGGAGTTGCTACTTCAATTCAGTTTCTCGCAAGAGATGTCGTTCGTCGAACTCATTACCATATTGAATCCTCTCTTGCAATATCCAGAGAGTCGAAAGGTGGTCAAATTTGAGTATCGTTCACTTTCACTTGACACTGAAGAAAACATAAATTTCAACATGTTTGAGCTCAAGAGCGACGACGATTTAGAGGTTATGTGGTGTACTTTTCAACGATACTCTTCTAAGGATTCGATTGAGGAGGATGCGAAGCTTCAAAGATCGGGAGAAGATGTTATCAAGATGTTGCAACGTCTTCAGCTACCCGTTTATAACAATATGTAATTTTAAATTTCTGTAGAACTATTTATATGATGTAATCGAATTATGTTGAGTCTATGTTATGAATTATGTTAATTGTTATGCCCCAGAGATAAATTCAAATATTCATTTTTGAAATAGACCATCAAGTGAATTCAGATATGAATGTGCGAAATAAATTTAATAAAAAACGTTGGTAGTGCGTTTGAATATACATATATGAATTCTAGGGATATTTTAGATTTTTCGTCAGAGATCTAAAAAAAAAATACTAAGTGTAAAAAGAAATTCCAAAAAATATAAATGCAAAATGAGGGGAACAAGAGCCTAAACCTCAAACTTAACGAATTCTAAAATTACAAACTCTTCCTAATAGGAAGGCCTAGTTTGTTTTTAATGAAATCCATACATACATCATAAGAATTTTAGTTTCTCAATATTACAAGTAATTTGATTTTATATTTTAAGTGATAAAATAAATACATATAAATTTACAAATACCTTTTTAAATTTATTTTCTAGAATTTGGCTTTTTTTTTTAGTTTCGATTCAAAACAAATTTTCAAGCATAATTTTTTATATTAAACATCACTTCAAACCTTCTATTTTTTCCATTAACACTTTTCACATACTTTTCATTCAATCAAACAAAAGAAGCTAAAGTTCTTTCTTTCAGCTTTCTCCCTATAATCTAAAATCAAAAGAACAGTTAAGTAAGCTGTTTTGTTTAGTCTTTAATAAAGAATTTGTGAAAAACTAACACATGTCAGGATGGCCGAGTGGTCTAAGGCGCCAGACTCAAGTTCTGGTCTTCGAAAGAGGGCGTGGGTTCAAATCCCACTTCTGACATTTTATGCTATTTTTTTGTAATTTTGCATTTTATTTTTGAATTTTGGTTCATGATGTTGTGAGTTTCCTTCTTGAGTTTGTGATATATTTCAGTTAATAACTAAATTTTAAAGCATAGCTCCACATCAGTTTTACAAAGAATAATACAGACAACATCAAACACAAGATGTGTCTAAGAACTTCAAAACTTAGCAACAATTTTGGACAATCTAGAAGTCTTCAAGCAACTGCTACCAAAACATTTGGAGTTTGATGATGAACAGCATGAACAAAAACAACTCTTTGCAGCTTTCTTATGAACATAGCACTTGCAGGAACAGCATATCCATGGAAGACTAATAAAAAAGAAAAAAAATTAACTCGTGATTAATTTGAAACAAAAGCATGTGAAAGAAATATTTCAAAAACTGAGTACCTTATCTGCTTCTTGAAGTAATGAGATTCAGAGATTCTGTGCTTTCCTCTACATTAGATGCAGTGGTAATTATTGAGTTAATTAGAACTTATAGCATAAATTAATTGATAATCTAAAGATTAAGATAAAAAGTTGGAGATTCATACGTGAGGTTGAAGGGATCTAAAATAGAGCCTACGAAATCATCAAGCCTGTTAAGGAAAATATTAATTTTCAAATATAAAATAGTTAACTATAATAATACATATATGACAGGACTTATATGAAAGGGTTGAGGCCTTACTCTTTGCAGCATCTTGAAGCTGAGTGAAGACCTTCTAGTGATTTTAACTCTTCCTATGAGCAATATAAATCTCAAGATCATTACTACGATTATGCGGTTAAATCAAACCGACATACATAAACACCAGATCGATACATAGTAGAAGTGATTTTATGTAATAACAAGTGTTATACTATTTGTGTTGGTGTCCAATATTGACGATATTCGGAGAGAAGAACAAGTTACAATATAAGTTAATTGTAGACATATGCACCTGAAGCAAATTAATCTCTCTTTCCAAAACTTGAATCTTCACCATCTGTTTTCTCTTTCCATGAAAATCTACAAACCCTGGAAGTGGTGATTTGGGGCTCATTTGTTTCTCCAATGAAGGTTTTGATGTTAAGGACATTGAAGAAAAGTTGTATTCACCCTCCATTTGAAATTTCTACAACAATGAACAAATGTAGTGTGGCTATGGCTAGAGAGTGAACAAAATTTGAAACTTTATGGTTGGTTAGTGGAAAGTTAGAAACTTGAGAAATGGGTTAACTTTGTTCTTGCACATGAGCACTTAAAATTGGATTGGTTGAGATTTTCCAGAGAAAGTCACAAAAGGGTAACAAAGCACACGTGACTGTCATGTAGGAAAGTGAAAACTGGAAAAAAGAAAAGAGTTTTCAGATTTTGCTTTTTTTGTTTGTTAAAAGAAGGTTTGGAAAATCTGATAATAGAGGGACATATAGTCAAATTGGGAATTATAAAATGGTAGAATTGTTATTTTTAGATGAAAGTGTCAGAGATGCTCTGCCCTGCAGTATCGAAGTTGCTGAAAGATGTAATGTGACAACACCTATTAGAGCCATGCAAATGGTCTTTGATTTATTATAAACTAGGTAAAACTATATTCAATGGTTTCACTTTCATCACTATGCTAACTTTTTTTGGAGAGCATGCTTATGTAGATATTCTTGCAAATTGGAGAGAAAAGTGTTGAGATTATCTTTTGTTATGGTTCATAAACCCTTGTTACTTTATTGCTAAATACCAATACAAAATTAGAACAATTTTTCATCGAAGTGTTTGAATATACAACTAGAGCAATAACACATTCATACTACAATACAAGTGATGGATTTTTTCTTTCCTGAATTTCTGTCCTATACTATCAGCTACCTGCACAACAGAAATTACAGCTCGTGGCTCAAAGGGCCGAGATCTGATTACAACGTAGATCGGTCGCTAAAAAGTCTAACTCAAACCAGCGACTGTTATTAGCCCCATAGATGTACATACTCTGAAAGAAAGAAAAAGCATGTAAAGGATGATGAGACCCATTCCAAACATTCTGCTAGGATGCATGTTGTTGCGCGGTAAAACAACAAGTGCCCATAGCAGTCCAGTGATAAGAAATCCCATTGTGTAGAATAAGCTACCGTCTTTAGGTACCACGTACAAAGAAGGTTTCTTTGACCATGCACCAAGCAGCAATGAGATTCCCAAACCAACAAGTGTGTTGAACATAGGACCTGCATAGGATCCAGATAAAGCTATCTGAACTCCATCATCTCCATCCAATGCCAATGCAACGTTTGACATTAAATCACCCATTGAATTTCCCCATGCTAATACGGTTAATCCGAGAATCGATGGATTAATTCCGAAAATTACACCAAATGCTACTAATAAAGCCACAAGCTCATTTGCTATTATGTAGAACCATACTATGCTCATAACAAATCCTCCGAGAACCCATGGAATCAAATACTGAGACGGTGGACAATCAAACACGGTGTATTTATACGCAAGAATGCCAAGTGTGCTTCCAAGAGAAACGCCAAAACAATAAGCAAGTATAATACTCGTATAACTCACATTATCTTGGGTGCTCCACAAAAAGGCCAGGAGAATGGGAGCCAATGAAGCACTGGCCACGGCGAAGGACTTTGACCATACTTCCTCGTGAACCATTGGAATTGTTAGCCGTCTAGGTACTGCCAGTGGCATCTCCATGAGTAAAAAAAGCTTTGAAGCGGAGAACGAAGACCTGGTGTTTTCTGTGGATCCATCACTCCATCCCCAAGGAGGCCTCTCGTCCTCTGAAAAATTGATTTTATTTGCCTGGTTTGAGTATATTGCCACATTTGAAGACCACATCCACTGAGGCAGGGAAGGAGGGAGACGAGGAGGATCAGTCTCAGTGTCAAAGTCAAGCAAAGAGCTATATATTGTTGTATCCTCTTCAGAACCACCAACAGAGAATACACTTCCTTGGACAGGGAGCAAAGGTGTTACAGCATCCAGTTTCAACAATCGTGCATGTTTCCGCAATAGCTCATTGGCAGCAACAATGAACGCATAAACCACATAAATTGATACAAATGCAATGGCTGCCCCAATACCTATCTTACCAACAAACAAAATCACAAGCAGCACAAAAAGGGTGAACAGAAAGAAACTCAGGTCCCTTACAAAGCATCGTTGATCAATTTGAACCTTCCTGTCCGCAACACAAAGAGAAACAGTTCCAACAACAATAGTGGTAACAAACAGAGCACCACCTAATACACTGTTAAGACCAACTTCACCCGTATCAGTCCCAACAAACGAAGCTATACTAGCAAACACATCCGGTGCACCATTTCCAAGTGGAAGCAAAACAACACCAGCCACAGTTGGAGGCAATTTCAAGAGCTTCGAGAGATGCTCAAGAGAAGGACAAAAATAATCCGCTGCAGTATTCCCCAAGAGATAAAACAAAGCAGCAAGCCAAACACCTAATACTAGATAACCAAGAACCCTAAAACCTTGACATTTACAATAGAAAAACCTCAGGTAATCAACATACCCTTCAGAAGTACACTGAGGATTCACCTTTAAGAATTCACAAGGACTATCAAAACCATCATGGTGAAGCAATCCAACACACAGTCCAGGTTTAATCACATCCAAATCATTCCCAGCAGCTACACTTGAAGTGTTAGCACTAATCTCATCCATTCTCCGGCGAATCACCGAGACCGAAACCCCATCATTCAAAATTGAATTTTGAGACAACCCATGATGATTAACCAAATACGCGGATTGTCTAAGAAGCGGATTACGAATTATATCTTCCCTATTATAAAAAAAGAACAAAACAACCATGGCACACAACCCATTGAAAACCCCATGAATTTTCCTGCGTCTCAAACCCAATAACCCATTCAGCGCCTTCATTTCCAACCGTCCTCGAATCAAATCTCAGCTCCCAATTACTTGAAAATCGTCTAGGGTTTCAGTTTCTTGAACACGAAACGAAACCCTAAAAATCAGAACTAGCACAATTCGAAGCAGAATTTGATGGGGAAAATTTTGCATTACAAATAATCAGCGTGAAAATTGATGAAATTTGGAACTTACCAGATGAATCGAACAAAAAAAGTATCGATTTAGGGTTTTCGAATGTGACAATGGGAAACCTCGATTTGGGTATTTGAGAATTTGAATTTACACGACGAAACTTCTTCAGAGCTTGGAGTTTGCAACGATAACTTGGTTTGATATGATTTGGAATTTAGATAAAAGCCAAATTCACACGTAAATTTTTGTTTCTATCTTGATGAACAAATTTTGGTTTTTTCTTTTCTCTTTTTCTTTTCTATATTTTGTTATAATAAGGAAGTAGTAGTATAATTTTGTCTAAAAAATGTTTATATTCACTTGTTTTTTTAGTATATAGTACTAGATTAATTTAACTTGCTAACTGTTTTTTTAAAAAGAAACTTTACCAGAATAACTGATTGTGTTATAAGATAACATTTTTTGATAAAATCTTTATTGCTATATTGGTTTCATAATTGATCATTCATACAAAAATAAATAAACATGTTAGTAGTTCATCTGTTAAAAGCTTTAATTGGAACTAGTTTGCGATGCACGATATTGTTGATAGATATTATATTTATATAATAAAATTATGAATGTTTAAAATAACAAATATATATATATATATATATATATATATATATATATATATATATATATATATATATATAAAAGAAAAATAAATTGCTTTTTTTTTTTTTACTTTTCTTATAATTGAACAAAAATAAAATAAGTTCATCTTTGAGATTTAAAAGTAAATAATAGTTTGAACAAACTTATAAAATATACAGAAGTTGAAAGTTAATTAAAATAGCAATTTAAACATACTTACACAATATACAAATATTAAAAATGAATTAAAATAACAATTTGAAAAAACTTACATAATATATAATGTGCATCAAAACTTTTTGAATTTGTAGTTGGCACTATCCACTAATGTTAAGAAAAGTAAACATCACATAAATTAATGAAGTTCATATATTTATTTATTTATTGAGATATGAAGTAAAAAAATTCTAACCATTATAATATCATTCGATATCATAATCAATCAATGAACTAAACTTATGAAGGAAAATTAACTCTATAAAATAATTTGTTAAATAAAAAATGAAATCAAATTTAATAATAATTTAGTATAGAATATAGATAACGTACGTTATTCATATTTTGGAAGACCTTCTTGTAAACAACGTTTGAAGTATTATTAATGGCATTACCATCATCTTCGGTGATAATAATAGAGTTATTAAAAATTGCATCGGAAGTTGAAAAACACGTGGAATTAAAATTATAGAAGAATTGAAGAGTTAGATTCAAAGAACAGGGAGAAGAAAAAGTAGAAAAACATTGGAGATTTTTCGTTCACGGAACCGTCTTACTAAAAAGGTGGTGGAGTAATTACTCTAACAATAATATAATAATAATAATAATAATAATAATAATAATAATAATAATAATAAAATCACATTTTATTAGAAAGAAAAGTAGGATAGTTGGTTCAGTAAAAAGAAAAATAAATTGTATTCAAAATATTGACAGTGAATTGGTTGATTATTTAACTTATATAATTTATTTGGTATAAATTCATTAATAATTTTATATGGCATGCTATAATAACCTAATATTTATAAAAAAATATATTTAATATTCAATATAGTATTTAATTTGTAGATTTATTATAATATTAGTACTATGTAACAATTATGAATGTGAAAAATAATGAAATGTTGTTTAATAATATTATTAATTTATTTTTAGATGAAAAAATATCTTATTTAATTTGAGATTTATTTTATGATAATGATTTTATAATAAATCAAATGTTCAATAATATTTTAGATGTAAATTATTTTACTATTATTTTTAAAATATTTTATTTTGAAGGAGAGGAGGAAAAAAAATTGAGTCATAGAAAAAATGGTTAAATATGTTTTTGGTCCTCTAAATATCTCAAACTTCGTTTTAAGTCCTTTAAATTTTTTTTCAAAGAATGATCCTCCTAAAAATTTAAATTTTAACTTTTGACCCCTCATAATAAAATCGTAGCTAAAATGGTCACTCATTTCGTCACTAAATAAAAAATTATCGCTAAAATCATTGTTAAGTTGTAAAAATTGTCGTTAAATTACAGAAGAGACCAAAAATTTAAATTTAAATTTTTAGAAGGACTATTATTTAAAGGAAAATTTTAGAAGAGTAAAAATAAAGTTTGATATTTAGAGGGAAAAAAAATATTTAACTTAGAAAAAATATTGTTATTGTTGTTATTGTTGTTATTATAATTATAATGTTATTATAATAACATATTATTATGAATGTTATTATCCTCTTATAAAATATGCTTATTATTATTACTATTATTATTATTATTAATATTATTATTATTATAATTATAATAATAATAATAATAATAATTATAATTATAATATATAGGAAATTGGAATCAGGAAACGTCCATTAATAAAATTATGAAACACTCGTTATCATTTATTATTATTATTATAACATAGAAAATATACAGTTATTATTATAACATTATAATATAGATAGAAGTGAGAAATATAAAAAAGTAAAAAATACTAATCAAAAAGGTTTAGGCGGGATATGAAAAATTTTAGGCGCTTAAAAGAAAGGCTTAATATTGTGTTTTAATATATTAAAGATTTTATAAGATTTTGAGAAATTTCATATATACACATGTTTCTATTATTGATGCGATGAGATGAAATCTAATTGAGTGATAATTAATGAGATTTAATTGTTTAGATTTAAAAATAATTGATGAAATAAAATAAAATATGATGAAATATATTTTATTATTTTTAATATTTTTTGTTCAAACTAATTTAAAGTATGTATAAGAGAAATTGAGTCGAGTCGAATTCGTCTCAACTTGACTTGACTCGTAAAAATGTAGTTGAACTTTTATTTTGGTCTTTTGATTTTTAATAAAGTCTTAATGATTGATATCAAATGGCACTTAATAATAAAATCCACACACACATTAAAAATGGAGAGAGAGTGATTTTAAAGTCACTAATTTTATTTCTAACTTGATATATTAATGCATCCAGGTAGGGAGAGTGATTTTAAACTCACTAATTTTATTTCTAACTTGATATATTAATGCATCCAGGTTGTGTACATATTTATAGGCTAGAAATAAGAAACATTTAATGGCTAAGTAATTATATGGCGATGATGAAAAGTGATACAACTCATCCACATGAATTAATCCACTTGAGTTATCCACTTGAATTTTACTAGCTAAGCAAGCTCTTAATTAGCTTTGTTTCTTAACTTATAAGTTTAATGCTAGATAAATACTTTTATCAACTTCTAATGGATAACTCATTGGCTTCCAAATTCTTCTAGTCAAGTCCACTTAAATTTCCCATAATTTTCTATCAACTTCCAGATAATACTTGATTTAATTAATTCCATCATTGTGTCCCTTAAATCAAGCTCTTATCATTCCAAGTATTTTCTTCAACTTATAAATAATTCAATATTTAATGACTTTGTAAAAATATCTGCAATTTGTTCTTCAGTTGGATAATATTCGATCACCATTTTTTTCACAGCAATCAACTCTCTTATCTTGTAAAATCAAATATCAATATGTTTGGACCGTCCATGAAAAAACTAGATTTTTACTTAGTGCAATAGCCGATTTGTTGTCGCAAAATATCTTTGTAGTACTATTATGCTTCTGATGTATCACTTCTAAAATTCTTCTAATCCATACTGTCTGAGTGGAACAACTGATTGCTGCAATATATTCTGCTTCAGCAGTAGAAAGCGCAACAACATATTGTTTCTTCGAAGACCATGAAATTTCACCTGCGCCCAAATGAAATATGTATCCTGACGTGCTTTTTCTTGTTTCTATATCACCAGCCTAATCACTATATGTGTATCCAACAAGCTCCACATCAGTATTATTAGCATAAAAAATACATTCGGTTAGAGTACCTTTGATATAACGGAGAATCTTCTTTGCTCCTTGCACATGACTAACACGTGGCTCTTCCATGAATCTAATGAGCAATCCAACTCCATATACTATATCTGGTCTTGTCGCAGTCTGATATCTCAAGCTTCCGATTAAACTTTTATAATAGCTTGAGTCAACCCTTTTGACATCATTTTCTCTTGTTAGTTTCAACTTTTCTTCAATGGGTGTGTAAACCGGCTTTGAATGTTCAATCTTGAACCTCTTCAGAATATCACCTACATACTTCTTTTGGGAAATAAAAAATTCATCATTTTGTTGAACAACCTCAATACCAAGGAATATGACATTAAGCCTATATCAGTCATTTCAAACTGTCTAATCATAACTTCCCTGAATTTTGCAATCATCTTTGAATTATTTTCGGTGAAAATCAAATCATCAACATATAGGCACACAATAAGGACATCTTCAGTATCAACGTATTTGATATATAACGTGTGCTCATTAGGACATCTTTGAAAACCATTCTTCACAAAATAAGAATCAATCTTGTTATACCAAGCTCTTGGTGTCTGCTTCAAGCCAAAGAATGCTTTGTTCAATCTATAGACTTTATATTCCTTTCCTTTGACAACATATTCTACGGATTGCTCAATGTATACTTCTTCTTCCAGATTACCATTAAGAAATGCAGACTTAACATTCATTTGATGTATTTTCTAACTATTTTGAGATGATATCAAAATAAGCATTCTAATTGTATCCAATATTGCAACATGAGCAAATACCTCAAAGTAATCAATACCTTGTTTTTGTTTGTATTATTTTTCCACCAACCTTGCTTTAAAACGATCAATCTCACCATTGGGTTTGTACTTTTTCTTGTACACCCACTTCAATCTTATAGGTTTCTTGTGTATTGGTAACTATGTCAGCTCCCATGTTTTATTGTGTATTTAGTGGCTCACAATCTCCAAATAAAGAAAAGTTGATAATCTCCTCATCATATGGGTGATTATCATTACCCAAGAGACAGTCTTGCAATCTGGCTGGTAATCTACGCAGCCTTTGTTGTCTGTTGAATATTTTTGGCCCATCAGGTGTTGCTTGTTGTCTGCTGGATGTTTCTGGCTCATTAGGTGTTGGACTGTATTCAATCTCTTCTTTGTAATCATTTAAAGTTACTATTGGATCCTTTTGTGACTTTGAGGACCAATCCCACACTCCCTTCATTAAAAGTCACATCTCAATTGATAATCACCTCTTTTGTCTCTAGATTGTAAAGCTTATAGGACTTTGAGATTGAATTGTAACCAACAAAAATACATCTTTCTCCGTTGTCATCTAACTAATTTATCAATTGATCTGGTACATGAGCGTATGCAATATATCCAAAAACTCAAAGGTTTCAGATTAAAGGTATTCTTCCACTTCAAGCTCCTTCAGGAGTCTTTTCTTGAACACTTTTTGTTAGACACCTGTTTAAAATATAAACGACAGAAGTAACGGCCTCTTCCCAAAATTCCCAAGGCATTTGTTTGGCCTTTAACATGCATCTCACCATATCCATGATTGTTCTATTATTTCTTTCAACAACTACATTCTGCTGAGGTGTGTATCTTGTTATTAGTTGATGCTCAATTCCATGTTGCTCAAAGAAACTTGTACCAACGAGGTATTTTTGCCCTCTGTCTGACTCAATGCTTTGATTTTACAACCACTTTGTTTTTCTACAAATGTCTTGAATGTCTTAAAGGCACCACGTGCTTCTAATTTTTGTTTCAAAAAATACACCCAAGTCTTTCTACTGAAATCATCAATAAAATTAATAAAGTACTTACAGCCACATGGTGTTGGTATTTACACTGAACACAAGTCTGAATGAATTATCTGCAATGACTTCTTCGCTCGCCAAGATATTTCAGTTGGAAATGAATCTCTATGCTTATTTCCTATTTCTCAAGTATCACTTACACCATTTGGAATATTCATAACAGACAATCCAAAAACATATTCTTTTCACGACAAGTAAATCAAGCCAGAAAAATAAAAGTGACCAAATCTCATGTGCCACAACCAATCATCATTTGGAATGATAGGACTCAAGCAAGAAACTTTTTCATGCTAAATTTTCAAAGGAAATAGGTGGTTCAATGTCATTCTTACCTTTGTGATAAATCTACCATTTCTGTCAATTAACATGTAAAAACCATTGTGAATATAGATGTTGTTACCCTTCTCTGATAGTTGTCCCATACTCAAGAGATTATGATGAATACAAAGAGCATAGAAAATATCACCAATAAAGTTTTGAGATCCATCTTTCAACCTGATAGAAATTCGAGCTTTCCCCAAAATTGAAATATTTGAATTGTTTCTAAACTTCACGGTAGATTTTACCGTTTTGTTTAAAAATGAAAATAATTCCTTTTTTTCCACACATATGATTACTACATCCAGTATCCAGATACCAAATATTCTCTTCTTCAGAAAATATATTACTTGCCAAAAATCAATTTTGAGGATTTTCAAAGTACTCATCGGTATTTTTATATGAGCTTTCTGCCACATTTTCCTGATGCTTGTATCTGCAATCAGCTGCTTTGTGTCCAAATTTTGCACAGTGATAACAACTATAATCTGTCCTTTATTGCTTGTAGTTACTTCTTCCTCTACCATTATATATAGATCCAAAATGATGACCACCTCTTCCTTGATGTGTTGGATTGAAACTGTTGAAGTTGTTGTCTTTTCATTAGTTAAAGTTGCCACGACCTATTCCACCATAATTTCCTTGGCCCCTGCCTTTATAATTTACTCTTCCTCTATTATTGTAATTATTTGACCTCTTTTTTCTACATTATGACTTGACTCAGAAGTGTTGTTGAAACTTACCTGACTTTTGAGAGCTTCTTCTTTGACCAATTTCTCGGTCTTTTCTAATATTTTGTTGACATGAATTTCAATGCTTCCCTGTAATTCTACTACAAAAAAAGGTGTTTGTGTCGTGTGAGTCAATTATTGTAGTCACCACATGGTCAAACTTCATCGGTATCGTACGTAGAATCTTTTCTACCACTTTACTATCTGGAATATCTTCTCCATATACTCTCATCTTGTTGACGAGATTTATAACACGAGAAAATATTGTTCTACTGTTTCTAAATTAGACATTTTTTGCATTTTCTATTCTCTACGCAACGATTGTAATTTGGACTTCTGAGCCTTCTCTACTCCTTTATGTGATAACTTCAATATGTCTCATACTTCTTTAGTAGTCTTGATATTCGCCATTTTTCCAAATAATGAGTAATCAATTCCTTGATGAATTTGTGAAAGTGCCAACTGGTCGTTTCTTCGAGCGACTTCATCAGCTCCTTATTGTAAACCGAGATCCACAAAGCTCCAAATATTGTAAGCTTTTAGATGTGTTGTCATAAAAAATTTCTCAATAACTAAAATCTAACTCCGAAGTTAATTTAGGATCAGACCAAACAAAGTTGTAATTTTTTACCATATCTCTCTCAGAAAATACTCACAATTTTTGACACAATGAGAACTCTTTTGTTCATCATACACTCAATAATATTCTTGACACTCGTACTAGAAATACCTAAAGCAGATACCAATTTGATATCAAATGTAACTTAATAATAAAATTTTCACACACATTAATTCAAAATGGAAAGAGAGATATTAAACTCACTAATTTTATTTCCAACTTAATATATTAATGCATCCAGGTTATGTACATATTTATAGGCTTGAAATAAAAAAACACTTAATGCCAAGTAACTATATAGCGGTGATGAAAAGTGATACAACTCATCCACATGAATTAATCCACTTGAGTTATCCACTTGAATCTTAGCTAAGCAAGCTATCAATTAGCTTTGCTTCTTAACTTGTAAATTTGATGCTAGATAATATTTCTATCAACTTCTAATGGACAACTCATTGGCTTTCAAATTCTTCTAGTCAAGTCTACTTAAATTTCCCATAATTTTCTATCAACTTCTAGATAATACTTGATTTAATTAGTTCTGATCAATTCATTTGAAAAAGTTTCATTCAATTTCAAATTCAAGTCATGTTTCAAAACCCATTATCATTCTCAAGTTTATTTCTTTTAGCCATTCTCATATGCCATTTTTAAACTAATGTGCGACATTCTCAAAGCCATTTTCAAAAGGTTCACGTGAGCAATTTCATGTCATTTGTTTCAAGCCTTTTAAGCCAATTTTTGAGCCATTAAAAACAAGTGCAAATCATGTTCACTTTTAGCCATGTTTCTAACCAAATATCCAAGTAAATTTTTGGAGCCTTTTTTAGCCAAGCTTGTGGGAGGGACCACATTCACAACAAATGGCACGGTTTCTCATTCACAGTATGCTAAACAAACTTTCAAGTTACAATTTTGCATCTCAAAACAAACTTCAATTTTCAAATTCACAATACATTCACACAATCTTCATTCGGTTTGTTGCGCTTTTGCATTGAGAAACTTGTCTTCTCATTGTGGTAATTTTTGAATTCGGTTTTTTTTCTCCATATTTATTTTAGGGTTAAATAAGTTTTTGGTCCCTATAAATATCTCAAATTTCGTTTTCAGTCCCTCTAAAATTTTCCTTCAAAGAATGGTCCTCCTAAAAATTTAAATTTTAACTTTTGATCCCTCCTGCAATTTAGCGACGGTTTTTACGACGGTTTTAGCGACGATTTTTAATTTAGCGACAGTTTTTACGACGGTTTTAGCGGCGGTTTTTAATTTAGCGACGGTTTTTACCACGGTTTTAGCGACGGTTTTGCCACGAGGGACCAAAAGTTAAAATTTAAATTTTTAGGAGGACCATTCTTTGAAGAAAAATTTTAGAGGGACTAAAAACGAAATTTGAGATATTTATAGGGACCAAAAACTTATTTAACCCTTTATTTTATAAGTAAAATTATTATTAATAGAGTACAAAGGATACTCTTGCCCATTACAAAGTTAGTGATACAGTCTGATTTTACAAAAAGTCCAATGGACGATGTAACCAATTATACATAGAGGTGTGTTTATTCACTTTAGTATCAATGTTATGCCACCACCATGTCACCAGCTTGATGTTAACAACCAAATTGTCCGTGACCAGCTTTTCTTCTTTGAAAATTATACCATTTTTTAAGTTCCACTAAGACCATAATGTTACAAGCCATATAAAACATAATTTCTTCTTCTTAATCTTCCCTTGTAGCGCATGAATAAAATGGTTGTAGTGCATAATTCCTACTACACTCAAGTTATCCTCTATATCAAGCCAACAAGATATATTCCTCCAAACTGTTTTACTAACCTTGCAATTGAAAGAGATGGTTTGAATCTTCATCCTCTTCTAAACATAACACACAAACCTTCTCTTGCACGTTGTGAATTATTCCTCGCTTTGCTAACTGGTCTTTTGTTGCTAATCTGCTCATCACCAACCTCCATCCAAATACCTTTAGTTTGGAGGGAATTTGTGTTTTCCATATACGTTTCAATATGCCAATTTTTGTGTCATCCTCTGTGTCCTCCACATCTCTTTCCCTCAAGATATTATAACATCTTTTAACTGAGAAAACTCCTTCCACGGCTGGCCACCAAACACATTTATCATCGACATTCCACACCATTTGAATTGGCCTTAGAAAATTGGACAACATTACTAGATCCGTTGCAGCTTCAGATTCGCCAGGAGCTGGGCAGCAGTTACTCGCTATGTTCCACTTCCAACAATTGTCTAAAAACAAGCCCAAATACCCGACCTTCACAAGCGGATCAATTGATGTTTGGAACAAATTTGGGAATAACTCATTTAATGTTGAATTTCCCAGCCACCTGCAATGCCAAAACAAAATTTTCTTCCCTGTTCCTAGCTTGTGTGTTAAATTACCTACAAAACAGTCAGATTTGTTAGTTTTGTGGATGTCTGCCTCATGAATATCCTTCCACCATACCAAAGCTTTTTTCAATTTGTTTGTATCAATTCCCTTGAGCACATCCGTTTGCAGATCACCATATCTCGCGCACAACATTCGTTTCCATACAGAATTCGTATCTTGTAACATTCTCCATTTCCATTTACGTAGCAATACTTTATTGAATACTCCCACATGCCTAATCCCCAAACCACCTTCCTACTTTGGTCTACACTGAAAACACTGGCGGAACCTCTGACAATGATAACTAGTATCAAATAGAGTCGCCATCGAACGTCTTTTATCTCACGAGGGAGAAAGGAAAACATCGAGTAAACCTGGGAGAGAAATCGCGGTCCTATAACCGTGAAATCGAGAGAATCTAGGTAAGGGAGTTAGTTACGCGAGGGGAAGAGATTAACACCCCACACGCCCGTAGTACTCTACGGTATCCACTTTCTACTTCTAGCTAAAGGGTGTGTTATATCTATGCTTAATCGCTAATCATGCATGGAAAAGAAAAGGGAAAATAAGAAACCACGGGGAAAAGAAGGAAATATTTACAAAGTTTTGCTCGATCGAGCCCCGTGACAAGATGCCTACGTATTACCGTGTGCAATGGGAAAGTCAGAGCGCCGTAGTTCGGCTCACTTGTTTTGGTGTGTTTTGTGTTTTTTACTTGTGAAAAAGGTTTTAAACACAAAAGAAAGAAAGCGCGCAAAGGTGAAAAGAGTTGGTGTTGGTTGGTTGTTTTTATCTTGAGAAAGGAATTTAAACCATTATTAAGTGTTTTGAATTTGAAAGGAAAAGCAAGTTTTAGTTTTATTCACAATGCAACATGCAAAAGAAACTAGCAAAGCAAAAGGTTAGACCTATGGTTTAGGATGCAAGGGAATCTCTACCTATGTTGACATGCAAAGGATGGGGATCCTAATGTCTAGGCTAAAGAACCAAACCTAACCAAGGGAACCTGCAAGAAACAAACAAGCAAATATGCACAGATCACAAGTAGAATTGCCCTAAACGGGTCTTTAAATAAACCGAGGGTTCCCGAACATGCTCCACTACGGAAGCCCCATCATGCATCTCTATTCCTACTTCTCATAGCAAAAGAAAGCTATAAAGCCCTACTTCTCATGATATCTAGGAAAGCTGTAAGAGAATGCGGTAAACAATGTAGCAAGTACCGAACGGATATAGAATCCGAAGAGCAACACGAGCTAATGGACTGCTCCGGAAAAATTCAAGTACTGCAGTCATACAATGAAAGTAAACCGGTGATAATCACTCAAAGCATCGAAACAAGCGGAATACGCGTCGATACGCATCCGAAGCGACAATGCCTGCAAGAACGGGGTAAGACAAACAAAACAAGCTAAAGGTGATGCACACGTGGGTGTACAAACTCAACCAGAACAAGGGAGTTAGACCCAAAAAGCAAATAACGGAAAAGTGCGCGAATGTCGAAGAAACGAGCCGCATATGCATGCGTCGTGTGTCCCTGCAAGAAAAGGAGTGCAAACAGTAGCCAAGCATGTCTAAGGTGACTGCTGTTCGCCATTAGAATCAAGAAAATTAGAAAAAATAAACTAGAAGACTGCGCTTAGCGCAGTATACCGCGCTAAGCGCGCCATACAACCCAAAAAGTCAGAACATTTGGCGCTTAGCGCTCGACACGCAAGCGCGACCGCAACCCGCAGAAAACCAGATTTTGATCCGAACCACTGCTTATGATGTTTTCATACAGCGGTTCGATCTGTCGTCGAGCAAAAATCCAAAGAACGAATGAGAGCTAAATGAACATGTATGGAATGCGAATCGATCGATAAAACCAACGTTCATAGCAAAGTAATGAATGAACATGCGAGGAATGCGAATCGATCGATAAAACCAATGTTCAAATACATGTGGAAGTGCATGAACATGCGAGGAATGCAAATCGAATCGATAAAACCAATGTTTAAATACATGTAAAAATGCATGAACACGTGAGGAATGCAAATCGAATCGATGAAACCAATGTTCATATCAAAGTAATGAATGAACATGCAAGGAATGCGAATCGAAATGATAATACCAATGCTCATATCAAAGTAATGAATGAACATGCAAGGAATGCGAATCGAAATGATAATTCCAATGTTCATGTGACAAGTTAAATGCATGAACATGCAAGGAATGCGAATCGAAATGATAATTCCAATGTTCATATCAAAGTAATGAATGAACATGCAAGGAATGCGAATTGAAATGATAATTCCAATGTTCATGTGACAAGTTAAATGCATGAACATGCAAGGAATGCAAATCAAAATGATAATTCCAATGTTCATATGACAAGCTAAATGCATGAACATGCAAGGAATGCAAATAAAAATGATAATTTTGATGTTCATATGACAAGCTAAATGCATGAACATGCAAGGAATGCAAATCAAAATGATAATTCCAATATTCATATGCATAATGATGCAAGCTAGTCATGGCATTTTGGAGTTCTCTTTCAAAGAATCTAAGTCAAGTATTAACACAAACACTTGGAGTGCACATGCAACAAGTTTATGTACAATCCACTAGATGCTTGAATGTCTACATGTTGAATGCAAGTTATGTTTCATATCATCATGAATCAATGAAATCAATCAAGCTAATCACTCACCAAGGCATGAACATGTAATGGATGATGCAAAGTGTATGAGTTCATGTCCTATATGCAAGGGGAAAACAAATGCACAAGTGTATATGCATGCTATGAACCAAAATCCAAACTCCGACACAAATAAGGCGGCAAAAATCAATTCAAATCAAGGAATTAAAGACTACAAATCCTAGAATCAGAATCTACATTGAATTTGCATGTGATTTCAATATTCAATTTTGTTAGTGTTTTAAGTTGGCATCAATTTTGGTAAAACTAGGCTTTAGAAATGTCTTGATAGATGTCATGACATTCAGAGATTGAAGATAAATCCTCTTGGACAAGGATGGTAAAAGCACACCGAATCGGGAAGCTAAAGGTCTGGAAATTTAGGCGATGTCATAACGGATGTTATGACATTCGTGACATTCGCTAGAATCGCTTTTCCTGAGATTTTTCAGGAAGTTTGTTGAGCCTTTTATTTATGCTTTTCTATTATTAGAAAGCATGCTCACGTGGCTGCTAGGTTAATCTTAATTAAACCTAAATTGGTTGTTGAACAAACCATGTTTTTAGGAGAGAATTAAGTGAACCCTAGCTATCTTTATGGAAGCCCAAAACTGAAGATTCAGAATTGCTTCTATATAAAGAATTCAACCCTTATTCTACAGCCACGCCTCCAGATTTTATTAAAGACATTGAAGGCTTTTATTTGTGTACTGTTAAGGAATTTAACAGTTGTTTTGTGTACTGTTAAGGTTAGTAACAATTGTTATTGTGTAATTCTAGTTTCTCTTGTGAGCCAAGCAACTATCAATTGAATAGTGCATTGGACTAGGATTTGCTGTAAGGGTAGTTTATCACTCAAAGCTTTAAAGCACGAGTGTTTGTCTCTTGATTAAAGCTTTGAAGCAAGATCAAGATATTTTATTGAAGTGTGTCTTCACAATTCAATTAAACAATAGGTTGATATCACTGCGGTGATTGAGGGGGAGTGAGTAGGAACTCATATCTAAGTAGGACTTAGGTAAAAGTGTCATTGGGTAGTGATTAAGTGAGAAGGCTGTCAACTGTGAGTTGGCTGTAGGGTCTTTGAATTGATACTACTAATAGTGAACTTTATCCACGGCTTGGTAGCCTCAGCACGAGGTTTGTTAGAACCGAACGGGTGAACAACTTATTGTGTTATTTGCTTATTTTATGTGTGAATTGTTAAAGCGTGTCGATCTCGTGTCATAACATTCTCTGTGACATCAAGTATCTGCTGCCAGGAATTTCAAATTTCAAGAAAAGCTGAAAATCAGAAACAGCTTAAAATAAGTGCTTATTTGAACCTAACACTTACTTGCACTTGAAGTTTGAGTCAAATTGAAGAGGAATTCCTTGTGCTCTTCAAAGAAAATACCAAATCAATGAGGAAATATGGATAATCTTCAAAATTAGACTTGAATCCTTGAAGAAAAGCTTGAAATCCAATGGAGAATTGGGAAAAAGATGAAGAGAAACTCTTGAATCTTGAACTTGAGGAGAAAATCGAGATTAAACCGTTCCTTCCATGTCAAAGGTGAATAGAAGGAGGAGAGAGTGCTCTAGATTGAAGTAGGAGAAGCTATAATGAAGAAAAATCAGAATTCGCAAATCGCTTAGCCGGAGGGCCTGTTGAGGCCAGAACGGAGGTCCGGTGGTGGCCTGCGGTGGTTGCTTGGAGGGAAAATTGAAGTTTGAATTTTGTTGAGTTTTTGTACTTTGGGATTTGAGAGAATTGGAGTGTGTGTGGTAGTGGAAAATTAAGCAAATGAATGTGTTGTTGTGATTTGTGAAGAGGGAAATCTATTTATAGCTTTGGATCCTTAATCGACGAGCTAATCATGATTATCCGAATAATTTTCGTAATTAATCCAAAACAGCCAAATCCGTGCGGAATTCAGAGTCGGAATGTAAACGAAAAGCGTTCAGAATGCAATTTTGCTTGCGTGAATCAAAATCCCGACTTGATCCGATGAATGGTCAAGGAAATAGAAATTTTTGAAGTTTCAACATCAATTTTGGACCACTGACACGTGTAGAATTTCGTTCGCGCTCTGTGGGGAAAATGCCTCAGACGAGGATCTTCTGATCGAAATTTGCACATGCGCATCTCTGGGACATTTGAAGCTAACAAGATTTGTGAAATTTTGGCGCCAGTTCCGTCCCGTTTCGATGAAAATCGAGTGAGATATGAGTTTTCGAACTTCGCGTATCAGATGAAAATTGCTCAGTTCAGCTCAAAAATCAAACTCAGAGATTAAAATTCTGGTACCGATCGGTGAAGAATTAGCTCTCGAGTTGCAAATGGAAGTTGAAGAGGACCTTGATACGGAATTTTAGAAATTGATCCCGCTCAATTCCGAGCTTCCAGCTAGAAAATAAAGCCCTTTCGGCGAGCCAAAACACACGGTTCAACATTAAAATCCGCTTGATATGCCGGGAATAATGACTCTTTTGAGAGCCTTCCTCACAAAATCCGTTCTCGACCTCGAAACGAAAGTCGCAGATAATAATGAAAGGAAAATGCCAGTCGAAAATCAACAGAAAATACCCGAGGAGATGAGAGATACGCCTTCTAGAGTGTCCAAAATGCGCTGAAAACCGAAATCCTTCTTATGGAGAAATGAGCTCTTTCTGGGTGCCATTCGGAATACCTGGAATCTGATATTCCTTATGATGGATGCTATGCATGGTATGGCATGTATTTTTATGCAATGGAATTATAAGCCAAAAAAAAAATGCGGAAAGAAGAGGGTAAATTTTGGGGTACAACAGCTGCCCCTATTCAATCATCCTCAAACTTGAGAGCAAGGTTGGCGTTTGCCTTCCGGGCGACGAGGTAGGAGGTGATTGAATACCGAAATGAACTCGAAAATTTACGCTCTGAATTTCGATGTCTGCTGAGGAAAAGATATGTTGCGCCAGAGCTTAACTGGGTCACAACAAGAAGGGACACAGAATAAACGCTGAATTCTGCGAAAAATAGGTACAGGTGTATTCCTGACCCGGAAGAAGAATTGGCCTCTACCCAATTCAATCCACAATGTCAGGGGAGAACTGACATGCAACCGGAAACGAAGACTAGATACGCAAACCAGACTAACCACATTTACGCCGATAGCTTGGGCGGATGTGTGATGCAAAGACCGAAAGACGCCGATTAGACTCTGCGGAGGACAAAAACAAGAGTATTCTTGTTCTCGAAAGACCCACAATGCCAGGGGGAACTGGCATGCAAGTGGAAATAAAGACTAGATACACCAAGTAGACTAACCACATTTACGCCGACAGCTTGGGCGGATATGTGATTCAAAGACTAAAGGTGCCGATTAGGCTTTACAGACTCAGAGTGCTGAACTCTGAGAGGGAAGACAAGTGTAGGGCTTGCTTTCGAAGCTGAAGATGTGTTGCACCAGGGTAAGGGCTGGCCGTTTCAACACTATTCAGAAGAATATGGATATATTGCGTCGGAAGAAATCGGGACACAACGGATTCCAAAAGAAACATGACACCGCTGGGGATAGGAATCGCGCTTCTGGCTTATATTCCTATGAGATGTATGACTCGCTTGGGGAGTAATGTTAATGTAATGATGCATGCTTGCAAGAAATATATAAAGTGAATGCAATAGGATCTCAGCCGGGGACTAGAGCATTAGAGAATGCCTGAAAACCATTCAAAGCAAAAGGTTCCTGCTTGACATGTTTGTTGAGGACATGATGCCATAGGAAGTTTGTCAGTTAGACAACAAGTCTGCCGGGGAGTAAAGGAACACCTGGAGAAAATCTTCCACCGTTACCCTTCATAACCCTGGCTGGGGAGACAAAGATATGTTGACTGTTGGGAAAACTGAATGGCCAAACGACAACCACCCTTCGCATTCCGGGAGAATCGGGGGGAAAATACCTCAATTCTACTGGGGATAACCATTCCGAAATCGAGAATTCAGAAACAGCCTCTGCAGGGGATGAGCAGGAGTAACTCACTCGAAATTCTAGCGAACACTTGTTGGGGAATTTCTGATAGAAAGGATATGACGAACCCATGCTGAGGATAACCGTCTGCTGGGGCAACGAGAGGACTCCGATGGGGGATGAAGCTTCTGGAGATCCTTTTCCAAGCAGAAACGGTCTTACGGGGAAGACGCAGCTGGGGAAGTATCAAGGAGAATCCTGGTCTATCTCCTCATTAGCGCAATTGGATATCCTGCAATACAACATTAGCGGAATGACCCTGGCATGATATGACAAGCGCGTCTGCCATCCAGATCACTCAAGCCTTAAAGCAATATTCAAACGTTTCTGATCATGGTAAAACCAACAATGCTTATATGTGCAAAATTTTACCACAAAACTTTGAACGTCTTTTGCAAACAAATCAGTAAATGCAAGAAATTAATTGACAAGCAAAAACTCATTTTATTAATTGCAAGTGTGCCTGTAAATAGGCAAGTACAATAGGAAGCAACTCCTGAAATGAGGCAATTGCAGAAGTAAAATAAGAGGAAAACTAAAACGCGTGGCAATGCGACAATGAATCCTCATTGGGTTTCAACCCTGCTATCAGTCTTATAACTCCAACTATCTCATCACTTCGCTTTTCCCGAAAAAGGTGATTGGCTTGATCACTGCCCTTTGGAGTAGCTCGAGATGCTTCTGCAGAGTGCGACCACTGATCTGTCAAGCATGTCTATGCATAGTATCTCTTGACTACGTCCGCGTTCACGGGTAGTGGGAAATCTTCTCCGTCCATCGTTGTGAGCATCATGGCGCCACCCGAAAACACTTTCTTCACAACGAACGGCCCTTCGTAGTTTGGTGTCCACTTGCCCCGCGGGTCTCCTTGGGGAAGGATTATCCTCTTTAGCACCAGATCACCAGGTTGGTAATTCTGAGGTCGCACCCTTTTGTCAAATGCTCTTTTCATCCTCTGTTGGTAAATCTGCCCATGGCCGACAGCTTCTAGCCGCTTCTCATCAATGAGGCACAACTGATCTAAGCGGTTCTGTACCCACTCGTCTTCATCACGCTCGGCGTCTTTCACGATTCTTAATGAAGGGATCTGAACTTCAATTGGAAGCACGACCTCCATGCCATAAACAAGAGAAAACGGAGTTGCCCCTGTTGAAGTACGAATGGTAGTCCTGTAACCATGTAAAGCGAAAGGCAACATCTCATGCCAATCTCGATAGGTTACTACCATTTTCTGCACAATCTTCTTAATATTCTTATTCGCCGCTTCGACAACTCCGTTCATCTTCGGGCGGTATGGGGACGAATTATGGTGCTTGATCTTGAAGGACTTGCAAAGCTCCTTCATCATATTGTTGTTAAGATTCGACCCATTATCTGTGATAATCTTGTCGGGAATCCCATAACGGCAGATGATGTTGTGCTTGATAAAACGAGCGACCACCTGTTTGGTGACGCTTGCATACGATGCTGCTTCAACCCACTTGGTGAAGTAATCTATAGCGACCAGAATGAAGCGATGTCCGTTGGACGCTGTCGGCTCAACCTTTCCGATCATATCGATGCCCCACATAGCAAATGGCCAAGGAGAGGTTAAAACATTCAGAGGCGACGGTGGCACGTGCACCTTGTCAGCATATACTTGGCATTTGTAACAAACTCGGGCATGATTAAAACAATCGACCTCCATGGTTGACCAATAATACCCAGCTCGCAAGATCTTTTTAGCCATAGTATGCCCACTGGAATGAGTTCCGAATGAGCCTTCATGCATTTCTTCGATGATCTTTGCAGCTTCATCTTTACCAACACACCTAAGCAACAGCCCGTCATGATGTCTACGGTATAGCACACCGTTGTTGAGGAAGAACTTCGCTGAGAATCTTCTCAAGAAATTCTTATCTGTTACAGAAGCTTCATCAGGATACTCTTGAGTCTCAAGATATCGCTTGACATCGTAGAACCAAGGATTACCATCTTTCTCTGCTTCAATCTCAAAACAAAAGGCTGGCTCATCCAATCTCTGAATAGTTATCGAAGGCGCTTCATTAGCCCATTTGACTTTAAACATGGATGCTAGAGTGGCCAAAGCATCAGCTAGGTTGTTCTCTTCCCGTGAGATGCGATCGAAAGTGATTTCCTCGAAGTAAGGAATCAACTTCATCACATGCTCTCTATAAGAAATTAGATTTGGGTGACGAGTCTCCCAATCTCCGTTAATCTGGAAAATCACAAGTGCAGAGTCTCCGTACACTTTCAGATGCTTGATTCTCAAATCAATCGCCGCCTCGATACCAAAGATGCAAGCCTCATACTCAGCCATGTTATTGGTGCAATCAAAGCAGATTCGAGCTGTGAACGGGATATGATGACCGTCCGGAGTAGTAATTATTGCACCAACGCCATTGCCTAATGCATTGGAGGCTCCATCGAAGACCAAAGACCATTTGGATCCTGGTTCGGGTCCCTCATCTGGACCTGGGATGTTACAATCCCGAATGTACATTATATCCTCGTCAGGAAATTCAAACCTCATCGACTGATAATCATCCACTGGTTGGTGGGCAACACAGTCTGCCAACACACTACTCTTGATTGCTTTCTGAATAGTATACTGAATGTCATACTCTGTTAAAATCATTTGCCACCTGGCGATCCGGCCTGTCAAAGCGGGCTTCACAAATATGTACTTGATCGGATCCATCTTGGATATCAACAAGGTTGTATGGGTCAACATATACTGCCTTAGTCGGCGAGCAGCCCACGCCAAAGCACAACAAGTTTTCTCGAGCAGTGAATATTTTGTTTCACAGTCGGTAAACTTTTTGCTTAGGTAGTATATTGCATGCTCTTTTCGACCAGACTCGTCATGTTGGCCCAGCACGCACCCCATTGAGCTTTCAAGCACTGTCAAATACATGATCAATGGCCTGCCCTCCACGGGAGGCATAAGAATAGGAGGTTCCTGCATATACTCTTTTATCTTATCGAACGCGACTTGACAATCGTCATTCCACCTGACCATCTGATCCTTTTTAAGCAACTTGAAGATAGGTTCGCACGTGGCAGTCATGTGAGAGATGAATCTAGAGATGTAGTTTAACCTCCCTAGAAAGCCACGGACCTCCTTCTCAGTCCTTGGTTCAGGCATTTCTTGGATTGCTTTTACCTTAGCAGGATCAACCTCAATACCTCTTTCACTTACAACAAAGCCTAACAGCTTGCCAGATCGCACACCGAACGTACACTTGTTCGGGTTCAGCCTAAGTCTGAATTTCCTCAATCTATCAAACAACTTCTGTAAGTGTACCAGGTGTTCTTCTTCGTCCTGAGATTTAGCAATCATGTCGTCGACATATACCTCAATCTCTTTGTGGATTATATCATGAAAAAGAGTTACCATTGCACGCTGGTAAGTTGCCCCGACATTTTTCAATTCGAATGGCATCACCTTGTAACAGAAAGTTCCCCATGGGGTAATGAAAGTTGTTTTAGCCATGTCTTCCGGCGCCATCTTGATCTGATTATACCCGGAAAAACCATCCATGAATGAAAACACTTTTGCATGAGCCGTGTTATCCACCAATATGTCAATATGGGGAAGAGGAAAGTCATCCTTTGGACTTGCTCTGTTCAGATCCCTGTAATCCACACGCATTCTAACCTTGCCGTCTTTCTTGGGCACAGGAACAATGTTGGCAACCCATGGGGGATAAGAAATGACTTTCAGAGGAAACCTGCATCAAGCTGCTTCTGAACTTCCTCTTTGATCTTCTTAGACATCTCAGGGTGAGTTCTTCGAAGTTTCTGCTTAACAGGAGGGCATTCCTCTTTCAAAGGCAGCTTGTGCACCACAATATCGGTATCCAACCCAGGCATGTCTTCATAAGACCAGGCGAAGATATCGGAATACTCTCGGAATAATTCAATCAATCTCTGTTTCACGCTGTCTTCCAAAGCGGTCCCGATTTTAACCTCTCTGATCACATCAGCATTGCCCAGATTCACTTTCTCAATCTCTTCCTGATGCGGTTGGATAACCTTTTCCTCTTGCTCTAACATTCTCACTATCTCTTTAGGGAGTTCACAATCTTCCTCACCTTCTTCTTCAGCTTGGTTGATCGGATTATCGAAGTCATAAAGAGTGATAGCAGAGTTGTTATCAAAGGGATCCATTAGGAGTGTGGGATTATATCTGCATGATTGATTTTAATGCCTATTTTAGTTTTTTTAGATGATAAAAGAAAAATAAAGCATTGCCATTTTGCGTTTTAAAATTGTGATGTAAAATTGAAGGAAAAGGAACAAAACATTTGAATGAAAAAGACGTTCTTTATTTCATGGTAAAAATGTTGCATATGCAAACAAGGTGGCCCTACATATGATTCACTGTGCCTTGGGCAGAACACGGGAATTATTGCATGATAACAGAAACAAAAGAAAATTACTCTTCGGCCATCGTGACTGGGACGCAGTCTTCCGAGGTCCAGTTGTTGAGCTCCATGCTAGGGACACTGGGACGGATCAATCTGTCAATGTCAAACTCGTTGTCAGAATCATCCACGACGTTTGCTTGCCCGGAATCGATGCCAGCACTAGAGAACCTCACAGGAGTAGCCAAGTTGGGTGCTTTCAGAATCTGACGGTGCAGAACAGGGTCAAAACCCAACCCAAAATTGTTGAACTTAGGTGCTACCTCCACCACACGACCCCAACCTTCAGGGCGTCCAGCCTCGATCACAGCTTTCGCATCTTTCAAAGATGCCATGGAAGATTCGGGTTTGTCTTTCTTATCCTCCTTCTGTTGAGGAGTCTTCAGCATGTGCACCGTCTCAAAGCCTTGAAACGGGGTTTCATGAATCTCACCATCAACCTTAACATAGCGAAAGGAAGCAAGATGGCTCACGATATATTCTTCTTCAGCACAGACTGTGATGGTTTTCCCTTCAACGGGGTATTTCAGCTTCTGGTGAAGAGTCGATGTGACCGCTCCAGCTTTATGGATCCATGGACGGCCTAGGAGGAAACAGTATGCAGGTTGAATGTCCATGACAAAGAATGTTGAAACGAAAAGCTGAGGGCCGATTTTGATGGGGAGATCCACTTTCCAAAAACAGATCGTCTTGAACCATCAAATGCTTTGACAACCAGATCACTAGGGCGGAGTTCGAGACCTCCATAGTCAATCTTCATCAGTGCGGATTTGGGGATCACATTGAGTGAGGAACCAGTATCAACCAACACTCGGGACAAAGTGGTGCCCCGACACTCTATGGAAATATGCAAGGCTCTGTTATGGTTCCGACCCTCTGGCGGAAGATCACAATCAGTAAAACCCAAGCCGTTATTCGCTGATATGCTAGCACACACATTCTCAAATTGCCCAACTGAGATCTCTTGTGGCACAAAAGCGGTGCTCAATAACTTCATCAAGGCATTGCGGTGCACTTCAGAATCTCGAAGCAAAGGGAGAATAGAAATCTTCGCAGGTGTTTGAGCAAGCTGATCAATCACACGGAAGTCACACTTGCGGATAAACTTCATGATCTCTTCTATATCCTTTTCTAGATCAGGATTGGCATTTTGCAAGTCTGGTTGCTTCATAGGCTGCTTGCCCCTAGCTTTGGCAGCGGCATCCGCCTTGAGTTGTATTGCTGGATCGGAGAAAATTCGCCCGCTTCGGGTCATACCACTACCTCCAGCAATATTATCAGCATTAGCAACATCCAACACATCACCCATCTCAGCTGGGGAAGAAACATCTCCCTGTTTCACCCCATGGTAATAAACATCTGATCCATAATGCCATGGCACAGCTTTATCACTTTCGTATGGAAAAGGACCAGGCTTGGTAATTGCTAGGGGAATGGGCTTTGTTGGTGCAGATATCACAATTGGAGTATAAGGAATGGTAATCACAGACATAACCCGTGTCTCAACCCTTCCATCCTTTCTAACCCAGTCAAACTGTAACCGACTATCATCAATCAAACTCTGAATACCAGCTTTCAGATTTGCACAACCATTAGATCAATGCTCACACCTATCACAGACAGTTTCACAACCCGGAAAGACACCTCTTTCAATCAGACACTTCTTGACAAAAGGCAGAGGTGTTTTCACCGAACCAACATTCGTTACCAGATTGGAGATCTCCCCATCTTCTATTACATCTTGAACAGCCCCATGACGCGGCATCGGGTTCTGTGTAACATTGGGTCCAGCAACTTGTGGTCGAGCCTCTAATTCAATGGTCTTTGAATCAATAAGGTCTTGCACTTTGCACTTGAATGCGTAACAGTTTTCGATACTATGCCCCAGGTTTCCGGAATGAAACTCACAGCTAGCATTGGCATCATAGTTTCTGGGCCATTTAACCAGAGGAGGAGGTGCAAAAGCAGGCTTGGGAGTAACCAGCTTAAGGTCATTCAAGCGGACAAACAAA
Source organism: Vicia sativa (assembly GCA_021764765.1). Classification (NCBI taxonomy): domain Eukaryota; kingdom Viridiplantae; phylum Streptophyta; class Magnoliopsida; order Fabales; family Fabaceae; genus Vicia; species Vicia sativa. The sequence continues at coordinate 116,371,481 of CM038796.1, read as the reverse complement.
TCAGCATAACTCATAGGAATAACATTAAATCTCCTAGGAGTACGGTTCTCTTGTTGCCTCTGATTATGCTGACGCGGTGCTTGTTGATTTGGAGGTTGAGAAGCGGATATGGTCACTGCATTGACCTGAGCCTTGCCTCTACTACCATATACAGCGCTGGCCTCTCCCTTTTCCTTCTTGGGATAACCACTGTATGCTTTCTTGACACCAGAAGAGCTTCCTTCAACCTGTTGGATTTTACCAGACTTCAGCCCACTTTCAATTCGCTCACCATATCGGACCATCTCAGCAAAGCTTGCAGAAGTACTGCATGCAACATAGTAATGTACTGACAAGGTACTGGTGAACATATCAATCATTTCTCGCTCGACCATAGGTGGTTGAACTCTAGCAGGAAGTTCTCTCCACTTCTGAGCGTACTCTTTGAACGTTTGCCCCGATTTCTGAGACAAACCCAACAGCTGTGTACGATTTAGAGCCATATAAATGTTAAACTAATACTGCTGGAGAAAGGCATTCACAAGATCACGCCATGTCCTGATATGGCCTCGTTCCAGATGCATATACCACTCTAGAGATGCCCCAGTAAGACTCTCTTGGAAGAAGTGCATCAGCAATCTCTCATCTTCAGTATAAACCGCCATCTTGCGGAAATATGCAGTGATATGAGTTTTGGGACAAGTTGCCCCATTGTACTTGTCGAACACTGGCACTTTGAACTTCGGGGGAAGCCTTACTCAAGGTGCCAAACCCAAATCAGACAAATCCAACCCAGATAACTTCTGACCTTCAACAGCCTTCAACCGCTCTTCAAGCAAACGATATCTGTGGTCGTCTGCGGGGAAGTCAACTTCACTGCCATTCACAGAATAGGCTTCATCATTCTGACCAAAATCAGCGCCCTGAGAACGAGGACGACCCCGAACACGATGCCCTTGAATCCCATTGTTCGCGTTAAAAGGTGACGCGCTAGAGGATTCGAACGTGAATTCGGATCTTCTGGCTCGAAACGATTTACTCTTTTGATTTGTTTATAAAGATGCCGCAAGCATCAAGCTTTATTATTTTCAACACAAGAAAAGATGATTTAATGATTATGAAAAGGGGAAAGCTGCAATACCCTCAATCGATTTTGATATGCGTAATGACTAGCGTAAACTAGACGCAACGCATTGGGGAGATTCTGAGTAAGGGGGTTTGTTATATAAAGGGAATAGATGGAGCACCCTAAATATATATGGTTATCCATAGCTTTATATATGAATATGTTTGATATGTTTGTGTGTTTTTTAATTGCTATTTCTATGATTGGGAAAGTTTCTCCTTTGGATTTTTAAGAAAGATAGATTATGTGGGATCCTAGGTTTTGTTATTATTGTGCTCGCAAAGATCTGTGGATCTTCTGCATACATATCCCCTAGTGGGAATCAGAGCATTTGTAGCTCGGATCTACAGGGATCTATGGTTTGTTTGGTCTGAGGGAGAAAGAAATTTGCTCGGCAAGGATGAGACCTTGTGCCTACGTATTCTCAAAGGGATGTTGAGAAACTCAGAGCAATCGTAGTTCCCACTTATGCTAGTGGAAAGCAACGGGATGTTAGTAAGAGATAGACAAATGTCATCTTAATGAAAAATGTATCTAATCTATTTCATCACATACATTTTTGAAAAGTTTGACTAAAAATCTTTCATCGTAAGTTATAGGTGTTTTGCTTGAGTGTACAAGCGTTACAACTTACATGTTTAAGAAAGATGTTTTGAAAAAAGATTGAATCTTTTAACTGTAAGCATTGGGTGTTTTTCTTGAGTGTACAAGCGTTACCACTTACGGTTAATAGATGTTTTTGTTTAAAAAGAGTTTGAAAAAGTTTTGAAATTTTTTTGACTGTATGTGATATGATAGATGAGATACTTCTTCCATAGAGATGATAGATGTCTAAATCTCAAGGAGAAATTGATTGGATTAAAGGAATGCTTTTAAGAAGCCCGTGGGTCCTTGTATTGTTAGCCCAAGAGGAGGCATTCAGAGGGTCATCGAGGGTCCTTGTATGAAGCTCAAGAGGAATCTATAGGGTATGGCTGGATTTGGCTTTAAAGGGATTTCACCGGGAAACCATCCTTTTGGAATTTAGAGCAATTTCACCGGGAAATTATACTCTCATGGTTCTATCCTAACGCGGGTGATTCTTTGTATTGGAAGCCCAATAGGAGGCTGTTAAGAGATTTCCTATCCCTTTTATTGTATGATGCCCAAGAGAAGGCTAAACTCAATAAGGAGTTCTTTTGAACGAAGCCCAAGAGGAGGCTGACTCAACAGGGGAGTGTTGTCTTATATGAAGCCTAAGCGGAGGCTAAACTCAGATGAATGAGTTTTCTTATATGAAGCCTAAGAGGAGGCTAACTCTGTGGGGAGAGTTATCTTGTATAAAGCCCAAGAAGAGGCTAACTCAGCAGGGGATGAGTTATCTTGTATAAAGCCCAAGCGGAGGCTACAACTGTGGGGAACCTATTGGTTAGACTAATTGTTACGTTATAATTAGACAGTTGTATAAACAAGTGTGTGTGTGATATGTATTCACAGGAGTTTATGAAGGAAATATAAACAATGCATGATGTTTATTTTTAAGAGTTTATGAAGGAAATATAAACAAGCACCTGTGAAACGAACGTTTAAAACAAGCGTAACTTGAGTATTTACAAGTTTAAACTGTGTACAAGGAAGTAAATATGTACACGAACGAGTTATTTATGTACAGACAATGATGGATGTACATAGGAGGGTTGGGACTTACACCATAAGGGAGGCCCATTGATTTGAAAGCAGTTTCACAGGGAATAATGCTCCTTTCAATACCAATGGTATTCAGTGTATATACAGACGGAACGGAAACAAATGACCGAAATTTATCTGTACTTGAGTATTTACAAAAAGTATCTGTGTTATGTACAGATAAAAGTTTGTATGAAAAGAATTTGATATGTACAAAAAAAATATGTATGTACATAAAAAAATGTTGGTTTGAGTATACACAAGTGAAGTGAAAACAAACGATCGAAGTTTGTCTGTACTTGAGTATAAAAAGTATCGATATTATGTACAGATAAAAATTTGTATGTATTTGAAGAAAGTTTGATATGTACAAAGAAATATTATGTACATAAAAGAATGTTATGGGACTTACACCGTGAGGGAGGCCCATTGGTTAAAAAGAAGTTTCACTGGGAAGAATTCTTCTCTTAATACCAATGGAATTGGTGTATAAACAAGCGACATGAAAACAAACAGACGAAGTTTATTTATGCTTGGATATTGATTGGATTATGTACAAAGAAATATTTATGTACACAAAAGGATTGGGACTTACACCGTGAGGGAGGCCCATTGGTTAAAAAGAAGTTTCACTGGGAAGAATTCTTCTCTTAATACCAATGGAATTGGTGTATAAACAAGCGACATGAAAACAAACAGACGAAGTTTATTTAGCTTGGATATTTATTGAATTATGTACAAAGAAATATTTATGTACACAAAAGGATTGGGACTTACACCGTGAGGGAGGCCCATGATCGATTGAGAAATTCGAGAGAAAACGAATTCGGTTTTATCGTTTAAATTAAATCGATCATGGTAAAAAGATGCAAGTTTGATGAAAAGTTTTGAAAAATGATTTTGAAATGTGAAGTTCATTTATGAGAAGTTTTGAAAAGAATCGGAAGTCGAAAACTTGAAAAATTCACCTTTTAAAGTGGTTTGAAAAACTGCTCAGAACGTCGTTTTCGGCTCGATTAAAATATAATCAGATGAAAGTTTTTTCTGAAAATTTTTGCACTATCATAAAATAGATGTATTTATTGACAAGTGTACAAAAAATCACCTCAAAATGAGGAGTTTTGGTTGGTTAAAAAAAATTGTGAAGTTTTGTAAAAAAACATGAAAAATATGAAAGTTTTCAAAAAGAATGGTCTTGTGGAGAGTTGAACCCATGACCATTGGGGTGCATACGTGGCAAAGAGAACTAAAGGCAAGCTAGCTACCACCGGGACAAACGCACCTTGGTGTTTAATGGATCAAAACACGTGTTAATAAAAGATTGGAAAGTTTAAATATTCAAACTCAAGAACACGCGCGCAGTGTTCTTCGTCCTCTTTGATCCTCCGATCCTTCAATCCAGGCTAAAGTCCTTGTTTCTCAACGAAATTGGACGAAGTAAAAATGAAAATTGCTCGGTTTTGAACAACGAACACGATGGTAGATGTTAATTGCATTTATTTTTAGCCTAACACAATTAAATTTCCAGAAATCGTGATGAACCCTAAAACTGAATTTTTCAAATTAAATGATGCATAGTTGATGATTTTTCAGTTTGTTTGAGGGTTTATGATCGCGATGAGTGCAGAAAGAGATTGGCCATGAGCTTTTTCATTTAAGTTCAAATAATTGTGATATCCAAGTTCATGTTCATACCTGTTCAAGTGGAGATCGAATTCAGTGCAAGAGTGTTTCCAGAACTTGTTTCTTGATTGCTACAGCATCATCGGCTCATATGGAAGCTATGTGGATGGTCTGCTTGCTTCGAGCTTGCTTGGATCGTGCTACACAAGTTCACCTGCACAGTTCAAAAATGGAAGCTCGATTTTGATGTTAAACCTGTTACAGTTGCTTGCTAATGATCTGGATCATGTACATGAGGTATATGGAAGGTGTTAGGATAATTAGAACACAACTTGTTCCATTAAAACCATGAATTCGAGCTCTTAGGCAGTTTTGGCAAGCATGATGAACATGAAATGCAATTATGATTTCTAGCCTAGTTTATGTTGATTTTAAGTTCTAAACAAGTTTGTTATTGATCATGGAATGTGTTTGACACCAAAGATCTTATGTTCATTCACAATTTTTCAAAATTGCATGATCTCTCCATTTTGAACTATGATTTGAGAAATTGGAGAAAGTGGAAGGAAAGTATGTCTTGGCATTACTTTGGTGTAGTTTTGAACTTGAAATCATGATCTATTTATAGGCCAATGGTTCTGAAATGTTAGGCAAGAGTACATTGCTTTTTGGAAATTCAAAGATAACTTAAAGGGTAAGAATGACTTTTGCAAAGAAAAAGGAAGTTTCCTCTTTTTACCATGTGTGAAAAATCTTCAAATTGATTCTATCTCATCTCAATCATATCTAGCTGATATTTATCAGCTCAATGATCAAGTTGGCAAGGTTGTATTGCTTCTAGATGAAGAAATCTCAAAATGACCTATAATGTGATGTTTTGGATTTTGAAAATCAAGTTCATGGAGCCTTATGTTTCAATTTCAAAAGTATAGCTAGACTCCATGGATTTGTGATTTCTTGGACATTTTGGAAAGCTTGTTTCAAGAGCTACAACTTTCATGTTTTGAGTTTTTTCCAATTCAAAATGGAACTAGGTGAAAAAATGGCATGAAGTTTGGAAAAAATAAGAAATTTCAACACTTAGAAATTTTTCTAAGTGTTAGAACTTTTGACTTTTTGTTGACTTTTCCAAATTCTTTGATTTTTTATGATCATGATGGATCATTTGAAGTATTTTGATGATGGAAAAAGTTTTGTTTTGAAAAATTTGACCAAAAGTCAAAGTTTGACTTTTTGTGCAGATGAATTTTCATCAGACGTTTTTGAAATTGACTGATGAAGTCTGTGAACTTCTGTGATGTTTTGAATCCAGAAATTAGGTCAAGATGTTGTATCTAAGATATAATGACCAATCTCTAATAAAAAAAGTCATTCATTGGTCAAAAAGTCAGAGAATGCTCATGCTCGATCAAAACCCTAATTGGTCGATCCTCGATTGATCAATGAGAAAAATGGATATCTGAGGATTGAAGGTTGATGATTTGATCAAGATAGATCAAATGAGGTGAGAAAAACTCAAACCCTAATTTGTTGCCTCTTGAATCAGATAAAAATCTGATGAAACCCTAATTTTGACCTGAGAATGCTACACCGATTAATCTTTCGAATTAGTGATGCAATGATGCAAATGTAAGGTGGTATATTAGGTCAAAAATTGGGGTATGACAGATGCCCCTATTTAAGTTTCTTTAACCTGAGAGATGAAGATGAATATCTTTGTTTTGATAGGTGTAAAGAGACTTAAATATCAGAATACACAAATTTTGGACCTAAGATACCAAAAAATGCGGATGATGCAAAAATGATTGTAGAAAGTTTCACCCGGATAATATCAAAGAAATGACATGGTGGGGGGAAATTTTGTGAATATGTCCCTACTGGGGAAAGAATGATTCACAAAATATGTGAATGTATGTCTCGCTTTGGAAACAGAGAGAGTACCTTTTGTCAGCCTTGTGACACTGTTTAAGGCAAGTGAAAATGATATTACCAATTATCAGCCTTGTGATAATTTATGGTAATGAATTCTGAAGATGTTACCAATTATCAGCGAAGTGATAACTATAACAAGGTAAATCTTTTGAGAAAATTTACTGAATATTCAGCTTTGTGAATAACAGACAGTAATGGAAACAGAACTTGAATGAGCTTTGAAGATATTACCAATTATCAGCAAAGTGATAACTATAACAAGGTAAATCTTTTCAAGAAATTTGCTGTGTATTTAGCTTTGTGAATAACAGACAGCGAAGGAAGCAGAACTCAAAAATGAGTTTCTATTTTCTTGGATACAAACTTGCCAGGGATTTCTCTTTCGAGAAGATGCGGGCATTTTGATCGGAAGACACAGGTTTTCTTTTTAGACAGAAAGACAACCGTTGGGGATTTTTGAATTGTCACGATTTTAACTTTGTTGAGAAGAACAAAATTTCATGACAGGTTTAGGAATGCAAAGAGAAATAAGCGGCTCAAATGAAGAGGCTATTGCTTATTGCTTTGTTGATTATAGACAGGGTTCCATCCAGGAATGAATTGGAAAGAAAGAAGTCAATCAAGACATTGTTCCAAATGAGGAATGATCTCAGCTGGGGAACATGATAGAGAAGAGATGTATTTCTCTGTTTGGGGATACTCTGCCGGGGATAAAAAATAAATGTATCTTTTCTGTTTGGCGAGACTCTACTGGGGATAAATTTGTACTTACATGAGTAAGTGTGATTTACATCAGTGATATGGAAGCAAACATTTCGAGGAATGCAAAAAATGCAAAGAACGATGCTATTTATGTATGAATGCCATGAATGTTATATGCATGCTAACAATACTTTGACAAAGACACTAAAGAGATATTTGGGAAAAGGACCACGTCACAGTTCGAACAAATATTCAGTGAAAATTACAGCAATGGTGCAGACGTTCACTGATGAAGAATTTGAGTTGCATGCTTTAAACTTTCTGAGAAAGGCACTTCTTTGGCAACCTTGTTGGGAATTCTTTTTTGGATAAGAATACCGTCCTTTGATGATTTCTGCTGAGGAGAAGACTTTTTTCGAAGCAGCTAATCCATCCTTCGGAGATTGAAACACTTATGGAGAAAACTGTTGAAGTTCTTTCTGTGTTCATAGTTCAAAGGAAAATTTTGCTTTTTGTTTCAAAATTTTGAATTAAAAATTCATTTAAAACATTTTAGTTTCAAAAAGCGATTTTCACAATAAAAAGCGTTATTTTGCAAAACAGAATAAAGTAGTAATTGCAAACAAAAGGCATAAAGCTCAAATTTATTGATAGAATGGTAATCAGCCAAAGGCGTGATTCCATGAACTATTTACAAAAGTTGGAAATGATAATTTATTGGGAAAAGGCTACATTGAAAGCAAATAACCGCTATTATCCCTAACAACTTTGAATTCCAACTGTGCTTGTTGCTTTAGAAAAGTTGATTGAAGATCTGTTGATGGAAGATTCTTCAGATTGACGAAGTACGGACTGATCGCAGTTACTTTGTCATTTTTTTTTGTATCCTTGTTTTTGCCTAGATTGCCTTTTCAGGTTTTCAATCTATCAGGATATTTTCTATTTATTGTCTCTAATTTTGCTGGATCGCTTTTCGGTTTTCAATCCACCGAGACGCTTTTTGCATAAGCCGCCTTTTCGGTTTTCGACTTACCGAAATGTTCTTTTGCTTTTTAGACAAAGTATTTCTTGACGCATCAGATTCACGGGATGCGGGAGTTCATCGTCCATGGTTGTGAGAGTCATAGCCCCTTGAAAAGCTTCTTTGACGATGTATGGGCCTTCGTAATTAGGAGTCCATTTGCCCCTAGAATCGGTTGAAAAGACGAGAATCTTTTTAAGCCAGTCGCCTTCTCGAAATTCACGAGGTCGGAACTTTTGTCAAAAGCTTTTTCATTCTTCTTTGATATAGTTGTCCATGACACGAGCGGTCAGCGCTTTTCTTCGATTAAGTTCATTGGTCGTACACTTTGACACCATTCGGCCTCAGATAGCTTAGTTTCCATGAGAACTCTCATTGACGAATCTCAACTTCTACGGGAGCACTGCTTCCATGCCGTATACCGAGAAAAGGAGTTTGTTGAAGTGCCTCAATACGATACCCATGCGAGCAAATGGCGCATTTTGTGCCAATCTTTGTAAGTGATGACCATCTTACGGACGATCTTTTGATGTTCTTGTTGGGCACGGCGCCATTCATCTTTGGCCGGTAAGGAGATGAGTTATGATGCTCGATCTTGAATTCCTCACACAGTTCCTTCATCATTTTGTTGTTCAAATTCGATCCATTGTCTGTAATGATCTTGCTTGGAACTCCATATCGGCAAATGAGGTTGTTCTTGATGAACCTCACAACCACTTGTCTTGTAACGTTGGCGTAGGATGCCGCTTCGACCCATTTGGTGAAGTAATCAATAGCTACTAGAATGAAGCGATGTCCATTGGACGCTTTCGGTTCGATCCTCCCGATCATGTCGATGCCCCACATGGAGAAAGGCCACGGAGAAGAGAGAACGTTGAGTAGAGTCGGTGGCACATGGATCTTATCTGCGTAGATCTGGCACTTGTGACATCTTTTGACGTGTTTACAGCAATCAGATTCCATTGTTATCCAATAGTATCATGCTCGTAAGATTTTCCTAGACATTGCATGCCCATTTGAATGGGTTCCAAAGGACCCTTCATGAACATCATGGATGATCGTGTCCACTTCTTGTCTGTCGACGCATCTAAGCAGAACCATGTCGAAGTTTCTTTTGTATAGCACATCCTCGTTCAGGAAAAAGTTTCTAGAAAGCCTCCTTAGAGTTTTCTTATCCTTGTACGATGCCCCGAGTGGGTACTCTAGTGTTTGAAGGAAACGTTTGATGTCGTGGAACCACGGTTTGTTGTCGAATACTGCTTCAGTTGCGAAGACATATGCAGGTCTTTCAAGGCGTCTGATACGGATTTTGGGCATATCGTTCCGATGGTTGACTTTGAACATGGAAGATAGAGTAGCCAAGGCGTCTGCCATTCGATTCTGATCTCGAGGGATATGATGCAGTTCTACTTTGTTAAAGAAGGTCAACAAACGTCTTGCATAATCTCTGTAGGGAATCAGACCAAAATGATGAGTTTCATATTTGTCTTTGATTTGGTTGATCACAAAGGCTGAGTCTCCATATACGTCAAGGATCTTGATCCTCAAGTCGATGGCTTCTTCGATACCCATGATGCATGCTTCATATTCAGCGATGTTGTTGGTGCAATCAAATAGCAACCTGGCGGAAAATGGTATATGAGAACCTTCGGGAGTAATGATGGCCCTGGCGCCAAATGTTAACGCTCCATCAAAGATAAACCCCAGCAATTCTTCCGGTTAAGCGGGCTTTTCAAATCATTTGATTGGATCCATTTGGAGATTAACCAAGTCGTGTGATTGATCATGTCTTGGCGGAGCGTTTTGAAGTCCATACCAAGCGCAACATGTTTTCGAGACATGAATGAGTTTCTCGAGTCTGTGAACTTTTACTCAAGTAATAAATGGCATGCTCCTTCTTACCGGTTTCATCTTGTTGTCCAACACTGCCCATGGAATCTTCTAGCACGGTAAGGTCAGGATTAACGGTCTTCCTTTTGGAGGGATCAGATTGGTGGTTACGGCGGGTATTCCTTGATCTTGTCGAATGCTTTTGGCAATATTCTATCCACACAACCTTTTGATCTTTGCGGAGAAGCTTGAATATCGACGGTGTGATCATTTGAGAGATAAATCTGGAGATGTAATTCAACCGTCAGAAATCCTCTTACTTGCTTTTCCGTATGCGTAGGGATTTCTTGAATAGCCTTGACTTTGTCGGGGTCCACTTCAATACCTCTTTGGTGACGATGAAACCGGAGTTTTCGGACCTCACCCAAAGGTGCATTTGTTAGGATTGAACGAAACTTCCTTAGTCGTTGAAACGACTTTAAGAGATATTCTATATGCTCTTCTTGATGTCGACTTTGCTATCATGTCGTCCACGTAGACTTGATCTCTTTGTGCATCATATCATGAAGAGAGTAGTCATTGCCCTTTGGTAAGTTGCTTTGCATTCTTTAATCCAAATGGCATTACTTTTTAAAAAGTGCCCATGGCGTGATGAAAGATGTCTTTCCATGTCTTGAGCCATTACGATCGATTGTGGAGAAACCATCCATGAAGGAAAAGACGTTGAATTTTGCAGTGCTATCCACCAGCATGTCAATATGCGGGAGTGGGAAATCGTCTTTTGGACTTGCTTTGTTTAAATCCCGATAGTCAACGCACATTATGACCTTTCCATCTTTCTTGGAGACGGGCACTATGTTGGCTAGCCATTGAGGATAATCAGAAGTGACTAGGAAACCAGCGTCGAGCTGCTTTTGACTTCCTTTTTGATTTTCTCGGCCATGTCAGGGTGAACTCTTCTCAGTTTTTGCTTAACTGGCGGACACTCTGGTTTCAACGGCAAGTGATGCTCCACGATGCTGGTATCTAACCCTGGCATGTCCTGGTAGGACCAAGCGAAAACATCCACATACTCTTTGAGAAGATCTATCAGTTTGCTCTTGACCTTGTTGTCGAGTGAAGCTCCGATATTTACTTCTTTTTTATCTTCCTCAGAACCCAAGTTGATTGCTTCTAAGGGTTCTTTGTGAGGTTGAATGATCCGTTCCTCGTGCTTTAGTAATCGAGAAATCTCATCTGGGACCTCTTCTTCAACTTCTTCCTCGGCGACTTCACAGGGGATTTCAAAGTTGGGAGAGAGCGTAGAATTATTGCTTTCAATGGATTTGTCCATCTGTTTAATCTGCATATTTGATTTATGTCTGATTAAGCAATTTTTTCGTCATTTTTTTTGAAAGTTAATGTGAAAGTGAATGCAGATTACTTTTTTTTTGATTTATTATTGATGATTTTTTTTATTGTGTTTTTTAGGATTATCATTTCCAAGAAAGGGTAAATGCGAAAATAAACACAAAGTGTGGAATCAAAACAACGCATTTTATTTATAATTCACAATATGAAACAGGGCCCTAAAATACAAACTCATTTGTCTTGGGCAAGACAAAGAGAGATTATTTAAAAGCTAAGCCCTATAAAACATCTCTTCACTTTGGGCGAAGTGAGAGTTCAAAACAAAAGCAAAGATAAACTACTTAGAACTAGGAGCGTTAGTCCGAACTTCAACAGGTTTCTAGTAGTGACGAACTCCTTGGAAGTTGATGTACTCGGGTAATTTTCCGCTTGGCTTAATCCTCGAGTATACTTTGGTCATTGGCCGAGCAGGCTTTGAAGACTCTGGATGATGGCCTTTGCCTTTTGTGCTGCTAAAGCGATCTTCTTCGGCTTGGTTAACAGATCGGGAAACACGAGATACAGCATGTGTACTTCCTGTTGACCTCTGTGTTGAGTTTTGAGGATGTACCCTCTAATCCTCTGAGTGAAGAGACTCGTTGTCGGCGACACTTTCCAAATCGTATCCCGAGTCATACTCTTGATCTTCAGTGATCATGTTGATGTAGTGGTAATCTGGATCTGATTTAACAAACTCTACAGGCGCGTTAAAGCAGAAGTCTTCATTTGGAACTTCGATCTGCTGATGAGATCGGGAAGATGTATACACCTCTTCTGGATGACTGGGATACTCAAAAGAATCTCCCCATCCTGTGGGCTGGATATCTTCGATTCTGATTCTCGAGCTTTCTGGTGCAGTATACTTTACCATGTAATCGTACTTGCCACTTGGTTCTCCCAAGGTATCCCAAACTTCAGCGGGGACAGGCGGATTCTCATGTTGCTGCAGGGACATGTCTTTGAATTGATCAGTCGGTGCGTGCAACTCTTCTTGAGACACATATTCAGGGCTGTTTAAATAAGTGCTCCATTCTCCCGGATTCAGAGGGATCATCTTCATCCTCTTCATTGGTGACAACGTTAACTTCTTGCGGAACAGGGTTTAAGAAACCCCCACTGTGAAATACTTCCTTGATCGGACGAAGTGCTTCATCTTTTTTGCCTATCTTTGGAGAATACAGGTGTAAATCCAAGTCCGGTCTTTGTTTCGTTCTTGACAGGTTTGATTATTTGTCCCCATCCTTCAGCATTGCCGTCTTTCACTATCTGTGCCGCTTCCTTATACGAAGAGATAGATGATCTATTTTTGCTGGTAGATTCATCTTCTAATGGATGTCCGGGGAGATATGTCCCTTCAATGTCATTAGCCGTGATAAAAGAGAAACTGGACAAATGGCTTATGAGCAAAGCTTGTTCACCAAGGATAGTCACCAACTTTCCATTTACTGTGAATTTCAATTTTTGATGGAGAGTGGAAGTCACTGCTCCTGCCTCGTGGATCCAAGGTCTTCCTAGTAGACAACTGTAAGCAACTGGTACATCCATGACCTGGAAAGTGATTTGAAAAGTGTGTGGACCAATTGTCATCGGGAGATCAACTTCACTAATAACTGACTTTCTTGATCCGTCGAAGGCTCTTACTACTATGTCATTGAACTTCATTGGCGTCCCTCTGTAAGCCAAACGAGCGAGTGTCGTCTTCGGCATTACGTTCAAATATGAATCGGTATCTACCAATACATTGGATAGGGAATCTGATTGGAAAACCATCGAAATGTGCAGGGCCAAGTTGTGATCTTTCCCTTCTTCTGGAAGTTCCTCGTCGCTGAAACTTAGGTTATTACAAGCTGTTATGTTGGTGACAATTCCTCCAAATTGGTCTGTAGTCACATCATGATCTACATAGGCTTGGTCTAGTACCTTCATCAGAGCTTCTCGGTGAGCTTCGGAGTTGAGGAGTAAAGACAGTATTGAAATCTTGGAAGGAGTCTGCATCAGTTGATCCACGACTCGGTATTCATTCCTTTTGATTAACTTCAGTATCTCATCAAAATCAGCGTTAACGTTGGCTCTATCAGGAGAACCAATATTTGTGTCTGGATTAAGGGCGGGAATCTTTGCAGGATTCTCGGAAGTTATGTTAACTGGATTTTGTTTGACAACAGGAACTGCAGGTGGTCTTGGTGGCATTGGAGTGTGCACTCGTCCACTTCGTGTCACTCGTCCGATTTCTGTTATATTGACATTAGCTGGAAGAGTAGGCATGGGTTTCTCCTTCCCATCCTCTATCAGGGTTGCATTGTATTGGTAAGGAATTGCTTTAGTAGAACTGTATGGAACAGAACCGGGTAGGCAAATCACCAAAGAAGATGCTGGGACATTTGAACCATTGTATTCTATCTCCACATGCTTGGGTATATTGAAACAAGGGATGATAACGTTTACTTCGGGATTTTCCGAGTTGATATCTGAGACTACAAGCTCATGCGGAAAATGCCCTACTGTATTTACGTCATGGTCATCTCTATTTCTGTAGATCTACAAGTCACCAATATCTAGCAAATGCTGGATATCTGCTCTTATGGTGGAACATCCTTGAATATTCTTGGAGCAGATGTTGCAAGCTGAGTAATCGTGCTTAGTAAAAGCGCTCATTGCACTGTATGATTCATGGAGATGTACCAAGTTTCCTCTGATCAGATTCACATTTGTGACTGGATAACGATCCGTATTTCTCAATATCAAATTCACTGTATGTCCACTGTGACTGGGAAGTGGATTGACTTGTACATTCGGATTTGTATTTCTGAAGGAAAGAAGATTAGATCTCACCAATCTCTGCACTTCTGCTTTCAACGCTATGCAATGCTCAAGGTCATGGCCTGGTGCCCCTTGGTGAAAAGGGCAAGATACGTCCGCTTTATACCACCATGGTAATTTTTCAGGAACCGGAGGTGGTGACCTTGTTTGTATCAGATTCCTTTCTATTAGCGCAGGGTAAAGTTCTGTGTACGTCATTAGAATTGGGTCGAATTGCGTAACCCGAGGCGTACGGCTTTGATTGTTAAACTGCTGAGCCTGTTGACGAGGCTGTTGAGTTTGTTGATTTTGTTGAAATTGCGGAGCAATTCCTGTGTTTGGAGTTGTGTTGACGGCTGGTGCTATGGCAGCTACCTGTCGTTGTTGATTGACATTTTTTCGTGGTTTCCCTCGGGATACCATCCCTATGTCGTGTTCCTTTTTCTTTGGAAAACTGGTCCCAACCTTTCTAGTTCCACTAGAAGATCCTGCTTCCCTGGTTAGGCGTCCGGTTCGAACCCCTTCTTCTAATCGCATTCCCATGCTCACCATTTTGGTGAAATCTCCGGGAGCACTAGCGATCATTCGCTCATAGTAGAATGAGCGAAGAGTGTTTAAGAATACCTTAGTCATCTCTTTCTCTTCCAAGGGTGGGTTGACTTGGGTAGCAATTTCCCTCCATCGCTGTGCATATTCTTTGAATGTCTCTCTTTCCTTTTGAGACATGGAACGAAGTTGATCCCTATCAGGAGCCATATCCAAGTTGAACTTATATTGCTGTACGAAAGCTTCACCTAAGTCATTGAACGTTTGGATATTCGTGCTGTCTAATCCCATGTACCACTTCAGTGCGGCACCGGTAAGGCTATCTTGGAAGTAATGGATTAACAACTGGTGATCGTCGTTGTATGTGGACATTTTCCTGGCATACATCGTGAGATGACTTTGTGGACAAGAGTTTCCTTTGTACTTTTCAAAGTCAGGGACTTTGAATTTTGCAGGTATTCTTACGCGAGGAACTAAGCATAGATCCTGGGCGTTTTTCCCAAACAATTCCTTCCCTCGAATCGTTTTTATCTCAAGCTGCATTTTAAGGAGCTGTTCCTGGAGATTCTCCATCGAGCCACGTGAATTCGCGTTATTTCCTAGAGTATGGTGAACTTCTTCATCTATGGTAGCGTGTACTACGGAATCTGAGTTTGTCATGATCGGTTGAGAAACCGACATTGTTACTTGAGGAAGAGTTACTCCACGTTGCGGAGTAAATGTAGAGTTTTGCTGCAAAGTAGGTATTTCAAGCGGGGTTGTTTGCGCTTGAGAAGTCGGTTGGCGAAATCCGATGCCAAAGTTGAAAGGCATTCCCCATGGATAGCCTTCTGGCATGCTGAAAGGTGAACTACTAGCTTCGACAGCTGAAACTAGAGTAGTAGTATCCTCTGAAATCGCTGCTTGGTTTTGACTGCTCGATGCTGCTTGTTGACTTTACGCTGCGGTAAATGAGTTGACTAAAGACGTGAGTCTCTCCACTTCTTCTCGTAGTGTTGTTACCGTGCTACGGAGTTCAACATTCTCTTGCTCAAATCCCTCCATCACTTTTCTTCTTTTTGATCTTGTATCGTATGTTCGAGTCGGCTGTGGACGCAGTCGAGAAACTCTAAGACGCGACAGCTTGACGATCTATTCCTATCTGTTCAAGTTGTTTAAACTGTTCAAGCCTGTTCAAACTGTTCAAGCCTGTTCAAACTGTTCAAAGATCAGACTCTAGACAATAGACTTAAATGCAAAGTATGATGCATGATTATGATTGTAAAGAAAAGGAATTTCCAAAGAATTTATGCTAAAAGAGAAATTTCTGGCAAATATTTGGATGGAAAACACACATTTATTAATCATTGAAAGAAGATTACAACAATATTGTTTTTTGGAGCATTGCTCACACAAATGATAAAATAAATGATAAAAATTACAAACTAAATTGAACTAATTAAAAGTCTTCGTCGGATGAAGATCCAAAGGCTTGATGCAGCTTCAACTTCAGGATTTCCTTTCCATAGTGAGCTTTTAGTTCAGCTTTCTCGGCTTTTAGCTTGCTGATGACTTTCTTCCATTCATCGGGAGCAGGATCGCTGGTTGTCATTTCCTCAAGCTTTCTTTTCCTTTCTTTGACGTATCTTTTGATCGCGTTATCTTTCTGACGAATCTTCTCATCTTTCTCCATGAGCCATTCATCCTGGAAGTAAAGCGTCTTTTCATGATCTTTGACTTGCTTCTTAAGCTTCTCATTTTCGAGATTAGTCTTAAGGAAATTGTTTTCCAAAGCTTATTTCTCAAGCTTTTCCTTGGTCAATGCTTCTTGGTATTCTCCCACAGTTTTGACGGGAAAATTTGTTGATTTGGAAGTGATTGAGAACATGGGATCTTCATAAGCGTAAGGCATTCGGAATTCCTTTGCTCTTTTCTTCACCCAAGAAGTGTAGGTTTCCATGGCTACACAATTCTTTGCCTTACCTTTTTCTTTCCTTCGGATGTGATGCCACACTTTGATCATCCTGGCCTTCAAACCTTGGGAATCTTCTCCTTCATGATAGAAGTAGCTTTCTACTATAAATCCAAGAGGTTTATCAGAGTTTGCGTATCCGAGTTGACGTCTCGCCAAGAATGGGTTGTAGTTGATTCCTCCTTTTGTTCCAATGAGAGGTACGTTAGCAAATTCTCCACAACTCTCAATGATTTCCATCTCATTGTTTGCCAAAGTATACCAATGGATATCGTCGTTTGTAAGAGACATGAGTCTTCTGGACCAATGCCACTCGTCTTTGTTTTCACGGAAGATAGGAGATTTAGGTAAGTGTGAAACAATTCATTTGAAAAATAGAGGTACACAACACACGATAGTTCCGTCTCCTTGACGATTCCTATGAGGAATAGAGACGTACGTGTCACCAAGTAGAGTGAGAACGGGATTTCCAATCAGAAAGATCCTTATGGCGTTGATATCAACGAAATTTGGGACGTTGGGAAACAACACCAATCCATAGAGGAGTAAAGCCAAAATAGCTTCAAAGGCTACCATGTTACCGGCTTCAGAAAATTTAAGAGCCTTCTCCATTAGGAACTTTGAAGTTAGTCCTAAGAGTTTTCCTCTGGTAGTTAGGTTTTTGTCTATCTCAGATTTCTTTAAGTGAGTCATTGTTGCAATGACTGGTGACTTGGGAATGGCTTTCAAACCATTGAAAGGCACTTTGTCCGATACTGAGATACCTAGGATATGCGCGTACTCTTCCAAAGTAGGCATTAACTGATAATCAGGGAAAGTGAAACAGCGATAGACTGGATCGTAGAACTGGACGAAAGTTTTGAGAAGTCCTTCATCAACGTTAGCGTTCAGAATAGTTAAAAGAGTTCCATAGCGTTTTCTGAAATCCGAGGGATCTTCTACCAAGGATGCTAACTCTTTCAACTTCCCTACGTCAGGAATTCTAAAACTGTATCTCTTGGTGAATCTTCCTCTGACGTCCATCACTCTAACCTAAAATATTTAAGAGAAAAATCTCTAAATTCTTTGGAAATGGGAAGATAAAAATGAAGTTTTTGAATGAATGAACGCATGAATGCGGCAAACATGGTTAGTAGTTATACACACGGTCAAACGTTCGAAGTCACGAGCATGAGGCCAACGATAAGAATCAAATGTGGGTAAGTTCTATGGGCTTATTCATCTGTGAAACGGGTTCTACTGATAATACAGGCTCAACACTCCTCTTTGAAATATTATCGAATTTGTTGAATACTCGATGGTCCAATAATATTTTTCAAGAGAAACTCGCCTGATCGTAGTCTCGCATGACAATTACTCTAGGCTTACACCCGAATAATCTCTGCACTACATCCTAAATGGCCAGGATGGGTTATGTGTTCTACAGCCCACTCAGCTTCTCAAGTTCCCTTGAAAGCACCATGTCTTCGCAACTACTTGCTAAACACAAATACCCCCAAGACAACCTCCACTGAGAGGGGAATATTAACTTCGTAAGCATTGAGACTTCTCACGTATTAATACCCCCACCTAGATCTTAAAATGTTTCTTAAATCCGGGTTAGGATTTCTTTCCATCAGATGAAATCGCGAAAACACGCAATAAAGAAAACAAACATATGCACAATATGAAAGCTTAACCCCTTTTTTCTTTTTGAAAACAAAAAAAGCTTGGTGCTCTTGAGCAGAGTCACATTTTTTTGAAAATCAAAGTTTCAGCGTACTCCCCAACAGAGTCGCCATTTTTCCTGTTCGCGTTAAAAGGTGACGCGCTAGAGGATTCGAACGTGAATTCGGATCTTCTGGCTCGAAACGATTTACTCTTTTGATTTGTTTATAAAGATGCCGCGAGCATCAAGCTTTATTATTTTCAACACAAGAAAAGATGATTTAATGATTATGAAAAGGGGAAAGCTGCAATACCCTCAATCGATTTTGATATGCGTAATGACTAGCGTAAACTAGACGCAACGCATTGGGGAGATTCTGAGTAAGGGGGTTTGTTATATAAAGGGAATAGATGGAGCACCCTAAATATATATGGTTATCCATAGCTTTATATATGAATATGTTTGATATGTTTGTGTGTTTTTTAATTGCTATTTCTATGATTGGGAAAGTTTCTCCTTTGGATTTTTAAGAAATATAGATTATGTGGGATCCTAGGTTTTGTTATTATTGTGCTCGCAAAGATCTGTGGATCTTCTGCATACATATCCCCTAGTGGGAATCAGAGCATTTGTAGCTCGGATCTACAGGGATCTATGGTTTGTTTGGTCTGAGGGAGAAATAAATTTGCTCGGCAAGGATGAGACCTTGTGCCTACGTATTCTCAAAGGGATGTTGAGAAAGTCAGAGCAATCGTAGTTCCCACTTATGCTAGTGGAAAGCAACGGGATGTTAGTAAGAGACAGACAAATGTCATCTTAATGAAAAATGTATCTAATCTATTTCATCACATACATTTTTGAAAAGTTTGACTAAAAATCTTTCATCGTAAGTTATAGGTGTTTTGCTTGAGTGTACAAGCGTTACAACTTACATGTTTAAGAAAGATGTTTTGAAAAAAGATTGAATCTTTTAACTGTAAGCATTGGGTGTTTTGCTTGAGTGTACAAGCGTTACCACTTACGGTTAATAGATGTTTTTGTTTAAAAAGAGTTTGAAAAAGTTTTGAAAAGTTTTTGACTGTATGTGATATGATAGATGAGATACTTCTTCCATAGAGATGATAGATGTCTAAATCTCAAGGAGAAATTGATTGGATTAAAGGAATGCTTTTAAGAAGCCCGTGGGTCCTTGTATTGTTAGCCCAAGAGGAGGCATTCCGTGGGTCATCGAGGGTCATCGAGGGTCCTTGTATGAAGCTCAAGAGGAAGCTATAGGGTATGGCTGGCTTTGGCTTTAAAGGGATTTCACCGGGAAACCATCCTTTTGGAATTTAGAGCAATTTCACCGGGAAATTATACTCTCATGGTTCTATCCTAATGCGGGTGATTCTTTGTATTGGAAGCCCAATAGGAGGCTGTTAAGAGATTTCCTATCCCTTTCATTGTATGATGCCCAAGAGAAGGCTAAACTCAATAAGGAGTTCTTTTGAACGAAGCCCAAGAGGAGGCTGACTCAACAGGGGAGTGTTGTCTTGTATGAAGCCTAAGCGGAGGCTAAACTCAGATGAATGAGTTTTCTTATATGAATCCTAAGAGGAGGCTAACTCTGTGGGGAAAGTTATCTTGTATAAAGCCCAAGAAGAGGCTAACTCAGCAGGGGATGAGTTATCTTGTATAAAGCCCAAGCGGAGGCTACAACTGTGGGGAACCTATTGGTTAGACTAATTGTTATGTTATAATTAGACAGTTGTATAAACAAGTGTGTGTGTGATATGTATTCACAGGAGTTTA
Organism: Vicia sativa; assembly: GCA_021764765.1. Taxonomy (NCBI): domain Eukaryota; kingdom Viridiplantae; phylum Streptophyta; class Magnoliopsida; order Fabales; family Fabaceae; genus Vicia; species Vicia sativa. The sequence continues at coordinate 116,351,479 of CM038796.1, read as the reverse complement.
TGAAGGAAATATAAACAATGCATGATGTTTATTTGTAAGAGTTTATGAAGGAAATATAAACAAGCGCCTGTGAAACGAACGTTTAAAACGAGCGTAACTTGAGTATTTACAAGTTTGAACTGTGTACAAGGAAGTAAATATGTACACGAACGAGTTATTTATGTACAGACAAAGATGGATGTACATAGGAGGGTTGGGACATACACCATAAGGGAGGCCCATTGATTTGAAAGCAGTTTCACAAGGAATAATGCTCTTTTCAATACCAATGGTATTCAGTGTATATACAGACGGAACGGAAACAAATGACCGAAATTTATCTGTACTTGAGTATTTACAAAAAGTATCTGTGTTATGTACAGATAAAAGTTTGTATGAAAAGAATTTGATATGTACAAAAAAAATATGTATGTACATAAAAAAATGTTGGTTTGAGTATACACAAGTGAAGTGAAAACAAACGATCGAAGTTTGTCTGTACTTGAGTATAAAAAGTATCGATATTATGTACAGATAAAAATTTGTATGTATTTGAAGAAAGTTTGATATGTACAAAGAAATATTATGTACATAAAAGAATGTTATGGGACTTACACCGTGAGGGAGGCCCATTGGTTAAAAAGAAGTTTCACTGGGAAGAATTCTTCTCTTAATACCAATGGAATTGGTGTATAAACAAGCGACATGAAAACAAACAGACGAAGTTTATTTATGCTTGGATATTGATTGAATTATGTACAAAGAAATATTTATTTACACAAAAGGATTGGGACTTACACCGTGAGGGAGGCCCATTGGTTAAAAAGAAGTTTCACTGGGAAGAATTCTTCTCTTAATACCAATGGAATTGGTGTATAAACAAGCGACATGAAAACAAACAGACGAAGTTTATTTATGCTTGGATATTTATTGAATTATGTACAAAGAAATATTTATGTACACAAAAGGATTGGGACTTACACCGTGAGGGAGGCCCATGATCGATTGAGAAATTCGAGAGAAAACGAATTCGGTTTTATCGTTTAAATTAAATCGATCATGGTAAAAAGATGCAAGTTTGATGAAAAGTTTTGAAAAATGATTTTGAAATGTGAAGTTCATTTATGAGAAGTTTTGAAAAGAATCGGAAGTCGAAAACTTGAAAAATTCACCTTTTAAAGTGGTTTGAAAAAGTGCTCAGAACGTCGTTTTCGGCTCGATTAAAATATAATCAGATGAAAGTTTTTTCTGAAAATTTTTGCACTATCATAAAATAGATGTATTTATTGACAAGTGTACAAAAAATCACCTCAAAATGAGGAGTTTTGGTTGGTTAAAAAAAATTGTGAAGTTTTGTAAAAAAACATGAAAAATATGAAAGTTTTCAAAAAGAATGGTCTTGTGGAGAGTTGAACCCATGACCATTGGGGTGCATACGTGGCAAAGAGAACTAAAGGCAAGCTAGCTACCACCGGGACAAACGCACCTTGGTGTTTAATGGATCAAAACACGTGTTAATAAAAGATTGGAAAGTTTAAATATTCAAACTCAAGAACACGCGCGCAGTGTTCTTCGTCCTCTTTGATCCTCCGATCCTTCAATCCAGGCTAAAGTCCTTGTTTCTCAACGAAATTGGACGAAGTAAAAATGAAAATTGCTCGGTTTTGAACAACGAACACGATGGTAGATGTTAATTGCATTTATTTTTAGCCTAACACAATTAAATTTCCAGAAATCGTGATGAACCCTAAAACTGAATTTTTCAAATTAAATGATGCATAGTTGATGATTTTTCAGTTTGTTTGAGGGTTTATGATCGTGATGAGTGCAGAAAGAGATTGGCCATGAGCTTTTTCATTTAAGTTCAAAGAATTGTGATATCCAAGTTCATGTTCATACCTGTTCAAGTGGAGATCGAATTCAGTGCAAGAGTGTTTCCAGAACTTGTTTCTTGATTGCTACAGCATCATCGGCTCATATGGAAGCTATGTGGATGGTCTGCTTGCTTCGAGCTTGCTTGGATCGTGCTACACAAGTTCACCTGCACAGTTCAAAAATGGAAGCTCGATTTTGATGTTAAACCTGTTACAGTTGCTTGCTAATGATCTGGATCATGTACATGAGGTATATGGAAGGTGTTAGGATAATTAGAACACAACTTGTTCCATTAAAACCATGAATTCGAGCTCTTAGGCAGTTTTGGCAAGCATGATGAACATGAAATGCAATTATGATTTCTAGCCTAGTTTATGTTGATTTTAAGTTCTAAACAAGTTTGTTATTGATCATGGAATGTGTTTGACACCAAAGATCTTATGTTCATTCACAATTTTTCAAAATTGCATGATCTCTCCATTTTGAACTATGATTTGAGAAATTGGAGAAAGTGGAAGGAAAGTATGTCTTGGCATTACTTTGGTGTAGTTTTGAACTTGAAATCATGATCTATTTATAGGCCAATGGTTCTGAAATGTTAGGCAAGAGTACATGGCTTTTTGGAAATTCAAAGATAACTTAAAGGGTAAGAATGACTTTTGCAAAGAAAAAGGAAGTTTCCTCTTTTTACCATGTGTGAAAAATCTTCAAATTGATTCCATCTCATCTCAATCATATCTAGCTGATATTTATCAGCTCAATGATCAAGTTGGCAAGGTTGTATTGCTTCTAGATGAAGAAATCTCAAAATGACCTATAATGTGATGTTTTGGATTTTGAAAATCAAGTTCATGGAGCCTTATGTTTCAATTTCAAAAGTATAGCTAGACTCCATGGATTTGTGAGTTCTTGGACATTTTGGAAAGCTTGTTTCAAGAGCTACAAATTTCATGTTTTGAGTTTTTTCCAATTCAAAATGGAACTAGGTGAAAAAATGGCATGAAGTTTGGAAAAAATAAGAAATTTCAACACTTAGAAATTTTTCTAAGTGTTAGAACTTTTGACTTTTTGTTGACTTTTCCAAATTCTTTGATTTTTTATGATCATGATGGATCATTTGAAGTATTTTGATGATGGAAAAAGTTTTGTTTTGAAAAATTTGACCAAAAGTCAAAGTTTGACTTTTTGTGCAGATGAATTTTCATCAGACGTTTTTGAAATTGACTGATGAAGTCTGTGAACTTCTGTGATGTTTTGAATCCAGAAATTAGGTCAAGATGTTGTATCTAAGATATAATGACCAATCTCTAATAAAAAAAGTCATTCATTGGTCAAAAAGTCAGAGAATGCTCATGCTCGATCAAAACCCTAATTGGTCGATCCTCGATTGATCAATGAGAAAAATGGATATCTGAGGATTGAAGGCTGATGATTTGATCAAGATAGATCAAATGAGGTAAGAAAAACTCAAACCCTAATTTGTCGCCTCTTGAATCAGATAAAAATCTGATGAAACCCTAATTTTGACCTGAGAATGCTACACCCGATTAATGCTGTCTGAACTGTTAGTGATGCAATGATGCAAATGTAAGGTGGTATATTAGGTCAAAAATTGGGGTATGACACCCATCATCAAAGAAAAACTGCCCTTGAGGTGGAGTAGGTGGTGGAGGTGGAAACCGACCAGCGAGATGTACACCTGGACCACGAAGGTGGTCGTTGACACCCAAATCAACATTATTGGCTTCAAAACGGGGCTGACCCACAGAAGCATCGTCAAACGGATTGCGTCGAACATCCTCTGACCGAGTCCTCTCAACCAAAGCCCTCAACTCTTGTTGTCCCTGATTCATATTGGTGATGACTTCCATGAATTGAGTCATCTGCGCCTCCATCTGCGCTTTCATCGCGGCCATGTCTGCCTGAAGTTGTTCCATCTGTCGTTTCTCGTTGCTCCGAGTCGGGTAACGGTGGAAGTTTGCAATCTTTCTGCTAAATAAAAGCAGAAACCGAGGATGAGAACTCTGGACAAAACCTGTTATGCATGGCATGTATATATATGAATGATATGCATGTTATGCATGTAATGGCATATTTTTGCATTTCCAGGACTCTTAACACTTTGACTCAAGTTTTAGGATTTAGCAAAATAATGAATACTTAAAAGTCTAATATCATTGAATCAAAGAAGATTACGAGCAATTGAATCAATCATTTTTGTAAATCATGAAAAAGGAGTAATCCCACCAACAGGCCTGATGGTGATTTCCACATAAGACAAATAAAGCATAAATCTAGACATCGAACACGGGAAATCCTTCTGCCTCTGGTGCACCCGATTGAATCTTGAGACGTTCCAATTCTCGAACAGCAAAGGATGTGACACCCCAAAATAATTCGGTAATTAAATAATTATGATTTTAATTATTAAATTAATGGAGAACATAATTTATTTAATATATTGAATTATTGAGATTAAATATGGATTTATTGGAGGTATGTTGAGTAAAGTGGGGTGTGAGGAGTAAAAGACTCTACTCACATTAATTGATTTATTTTAATTATGTTAAAAAGGAATAAAAGGAATTAAATAAGGAAAGGAGGAAAAAAGGAATCGTTTTTGGAGAAAACAAGATACGTGAAGTGAGAAGAGAAGGAAAGAAGGAAAAAGACCTAGAAGTGTCAGATTTCCAAGAACCCACAAGGTAAGGGGTGATTTTGATTGGTTATTACATATTATCGGTTTGGATGTTAATAGTGTGGATCATAGTGTGGATCATAGTGTTTTAGGAATCCCGGTTTGGAATGGTAGGGTTCCGTGGTATAGTCCCTATTGTGTCGGATTATAGGTTGAAAATGATTAGAGTGTCAGTTGATGAATAAGAATGATGGAATATTGTGGTTTGATGTTATGATGGTGCAAAATAGATGTATTTTGGTGTTTCTCATATAGCAATTCATATGGGTATGTTTGAGTTTGATTAAAAATGGATGAATGCTGTCAAAAGTGCAGGAAATGGTTTTTTAACACGTGGGAACCGGTTCCTGTATATGTAGGAACCGGGTTCTACTTTGAAATTTTGGTAAAAACTGGAAAATTGCACTTAGGAACCGGTTCCTGTATGGGTAGGAACCGGGTTCCCATACATTTTTCCAGAAACGAGGTTTTGGAACTTTTCAGGAACCGGTTCCTGTATATGTAGGAACCGGGTTCCACCTTTAATTTTTGAAAAATGTCAAACTTTGAAAATTCATAACTTTCAAACCGTAAGTCCGTTTTGAGCGCCGTTTTGGACGTTATTTTCTAAATTTAATGCTCTATTTTATGAAATGAAAATATTTTCCAAAACTTGAAGTTATTTTGAAAATGAGCCAATTTCCGAGATAGGCGACTTTGACTGACGCATATTTAATTGTATGTAGCAGAAATCCTGTGTTGATGGATGTACTGATAATGTGTAGATGTAATAGCATGTTTATGCTGATGTTAGATGTATGCATGATGGGTTGATATATCATGTTGATTGGTTTGCATGTTTATGCTGATGTTGATTATATGCATGATTGGTTGAAATATCATGTTGGATGGTTTGTTTCAGTTATGTTGAATTGATGTATTACATAGACTGATTAATGTTGCATGCTATTGATGTGCGTGCATATGCATTGTTTTGGTGAAGTTAATTCCCATTGTGCGGAATTTGACTTGGATTGCCGATAACCGATACCCGAGTGAGGATGGGTGGTTTGGCTGGATTCGTGTCCGAGTGGTTATGGACGAATCGATGGAACTGTATCCGGTTGATGATGGATCAGTGTTGGGTGACTTGGTCACATGTCGGTACCGCATGCATTGAGTCTGCATTGTATTTGTATGAAGTGGTAACATGTTAGGATGTCTTCCAGTGTTACTCTTCGTTGATTGTTATGATTAAGCATGATGAATATGGTTGTGTGTGTGAATCTGAATTTATGTTAAGTGGGTGAAATAATATGCTTGTGATATATTATTGATTGAAAGACTTATAATATGCTTTAATTATGAGAAGTCTCACCCTTACTTTACCATTTCAGATTAAAGTTAGCAGTTGAGGAGTCGGTGAGGATGGCTCTAGAGCTTATCGTTTAGTCCGCGTGTCAGTGTCATGCTCTGATTAGATTGTAACACTGGGGAACGTTAGATGAGGACTTAGACTTGGTTTATTATTTATTTAAAACTTTGTGGGAATAATGTTGATTGAATTTATTCCGTTTTTGGTTATGTTATTTTTCTGCTGTGTAAGACATGGTCTTAGCTTGATTGAAATTAATTGGAAATATTGATCCTCAGTGTAGCATGGCTACTGTTTGAATGAAGGTTATTTTATTGATTAATTGTGACATCCCTCATTATACTGTGTTAACTCTGATTAAAAGTTGATTTAGATATTAAATTAATCGATATATTCGGGGTATTTAGATGGGGTGTTACAAAGGACAATTGAGCTTCTCCCTCTTGAATACGGGACTCATACACCAACTTCTGATTATGCATTTGCTTCTTCAAGTCTTCGATTTGAGCCTTGTATTTCTTTTCCAAGCTGATGACAACCTTTCGGTGCTCTTCCATAGGAACGGAGAAATCTTCAATTCTGGACCTCTTCTTGGTTGAATCAGATGCTTCTCCTTTAAAATACTTGAGCTCATGAGCCAACTGGTTCTTTGTCTGAGTTGCAACAAGACAATTCACCGCTAATGTCTCCTTCTCTTCAAGAAAAAGGAGATTCTGAGCAAGTACACGCTCATAATCTCCTTTAGAAACAACATCTGGAATTGACTCTGGGGGATAAAAAGCCGCTTCTCCGGTAAGGGAAGGCCACTGACGATCACTATTCTTGTCTTTGATCCATTGGATGTAAGAAGCATAGGCCGTAGGGTCTTTCTTACCAAAATATTGACCACCTTCAAGACGGATGCTCTTCCATGCTTGGACAACTCTAGTCATCATCCCGGTAGCATCAGGTACATCATAATATAGAGTTTCCCGCATAAAACTCGCATCAGGAGGTCCGACCAAAGCATAACCCAATTGTCTCAGAGCAAGAGTCGGATTGTAATTGATACCTCCCCTTATGCCCATGAGAGGGATATTAGGAAAGTCTCCGCACCGGATAATAATCTTCTCACTCTCAGTCTTGGACATCTCACGTCGACTCCAATTGATATCGTGAGATGTGAGGCCCATCAATCTAGGAATCCACCTCATGGTATGCCGAGTGTCGACAAAAGCACCGTTTCGAGGAAGAAAACCTTGAAACCAATGGTATAGCAATGGCGCACAACAATTCACAACTCCACCTTTCCCTTTGAAACTCCGGGCTTGGATGGAATGATAACCATCTCCCAACAAAGTCAGAATTGGATTCCGTTGGATCAAAATAGAGATCGCATTTGTGTCGACAAATTTTGGCTCACTTGGGAATAAGCACATCCCGTAGATACAACAAGCTAGAACGGCGTTGAAGCCCTTCCAATCCTTCTTGACAAATTTGGCATTACCTTCCCGAAGAAGAAAGCCCAAATGAAAGCCTTTCACGGCACCCTTGGTTGCAACATTGGCGGATACCACAGATTTTTGCAAATGAAGAGCCCTGGCAATCTTATCATCGGTCGGTCTCTCCATGGAAGCATGAAAAGGCACCTGATGCAAGATAGGAATGTCTAGGATACTAGAATACTCTTCCAATGTGGGCATCAGCAAGTGATCGGGAAATACAAAGCACCTCAACTCACGGTCATAGAACTGGAAAAGGGCCTGGAGCCCATCCTTCTGATAATCGGTCAAAGGAGCTTTCAACCATGTCAGAATCCTTCCATAATCCCGGGTAAATGTGAGAACATTCTCAGGTGGAGACCTGTTGGCAAGCAAGAGGATATTCTCAAGAGCAGGAGCGGGAAATTTGTATATCGGATGACGTCTTTGATTGTTCTTCTTTTCAGTATCCATCTTCCAAAATGACCCGACAACTAGACTCAAAGGTAAGAAATCCTGGAAATAACAAATATGCGTGTTAAAATGTGCAAAAGTTAAAAAATTTCATGAATGCAATGTTTTGAATCATGTATCCTGTTCATCGGAACCACCGCTGTACTGGACTCTCAGATAAGTATCACCAAGTCTGAGACTTGTCACACAACCAAGATATCCTATAGAACTGGATCTGAATGTCACAAGTTCAAAGGTCCGACATCAAACTGGAATCCCATAGAAAATACCAAGAAATACCATAAAATACCAAGTCACCATCAATAACAGAGTCACCGGTAGTAACAAGTCACCAACAGTCACCAACAGTACATGTAGTAATGATATCCCGCCCCAACTCACAGGGTAATTCTAGACTCAACAGGGTATCCCTAATGATAGTCAGAGTCGACGATCCTTTATCGAGTACTTCGCTGACTACACAACAGGGTGTAGGGCGAAAGCACCGTCAATCGAATCTCGTCTGAATTCGGTACTCCATGCCTCCTCACACGCACCACGGGATGCGGGATTCGACATGGACATCCATCTAGCCTATGTGTCACTGGCCGGGGTAGTTGGCCTTTTACCTCAAGTAACACCCACCCAGATCAAGAGATAAAACCAGCACAGCAGCAGTCCAGATACAGGATATATGAAAGTAGTAAACATGCCACATAGAATGCAATGCAAAGCATACAAAGGATGATAAAGCGATAAAGTAGATAAACACCCAATAGACATGAGAAAGAAAGCTAGGATCAACTCCTGATCGGACCAGCACAGGTCTGTACGATCCCCAGCAGAGTCGCCAGCTGAAAACACCGGCGGAACCTCCGACAATGATAACTAGTATCAAATAGAGTCGCCATCGAACGTCTTTTATCTCACGAGGGAGAAAGGAAAACATCGAGTAAACCTGGGGGAGAAATCGGGTCCTATAACTGTGAAATCGAGAGAATCTAGGTAAGGGAGTTAGTTACGCGAGGGGAAGGGATTAGCACCCCACACGCCCGTAGTACTCTACGGTATCCACTTTCTACTTCTAGCTAAAGGGTATGTTATATCTATGCTTAGTCGCTAATCATGCATGCAAAAGAAAAGGGAAAATAAGAAACCACGGGGAAAAGAAGGAAATATTTACAAAGTTTTGCTCGATCGATCCACGTGACAAGATGCCTACGTATTCCCGCGTGCAATGGGAAAGTCAGAGCGCCGTAGTTCGGCTCACTTATTTTGGTGTGTCTTGTGTTTTTTACTTGTGAAAAAGGTTTTAAACACAAAAGAAAGAAAGCGCGCAAAGGCGAAAAGAGTTGGTGTTGGTTGGTTGTTTTTATCTTGAGAAAGGAATTTAAACCATTATTAAGTGTTTTGAATTTGAAAAGAAAAGCAAGTTTTAGTTTTATTCACAATGCAACATGCAAAAGAAACTAGCAAAGCAAAAGGTTAGACCTATGGTTTAGGATGCAAGGGAATATCTACCTATGTTGACATGCAAAGGATGGGGATCCTAATGTCTAGGCTAAAGAACCAAACCTAACCAAGGGAACCTGCAAGAAACAAACAAGCAAGTATGCACAGATCACAAGTAGAATTGCCCTAAACGGGTCTTTAAATAAACCAGAGGGGTTCCTGAACATGCTCCAGCTACGGAAGCCCCATCATGCATCTCTATTCCTACTTCTCATGGCAAAAGAAAGTTATAAAGCCCTACTTCTCATGATATCTAGGAAAGCTGTAAGAGAATGCGGTAAACAATGTAGCAAGTACCGAACGGATATAGAATCCGAAGAGCAACACGAGCTAATGGACTGCTCCGAAAAACTTCAAGTACTGCAGTCATACAATGAAAGTAAACCGGTGAGAATCGCTCAAAGCATCGAAACAAGCGGAATACGCGTCGATACGCATCCGAAGCGACAATGCCTGCAAGAACGGGGTAAGACAAACAAAACAAGCTAGAGGTGATGCACACGTGGGTGTACAAACTCAACCAGAACCTGCAAGAAGGGAGTTAGACCCAAAAAGCAAATAACGGAAAAGTGCACGAATGTCGAAGAAACGAGCCGCATATGCATGCGTCGTGTGTCCCTGCAAGAAAAGGAGTGCAAATAGTAGCCAAGCATGTCTAAGGTGATTGCTGTTCGCCATTAGAATCAAGAAAATCAGAAAAAATAAACCAGAAGACAGCGCTTAGCGCCATACAACCCAAAAAGTCAGAACATTTGGCGCTTAGCGCGCTCTGGACCGCGCTAAGCGCGACCTGCAACCTGCAGAAAAACCAGATTTCGATCCGAACCACCTGTTTATGATGTTTTCATGCAACGGTTCGATCTGTATCGTCAGGAAAAAATCCAGCAACGAATGAGAGCTAAATGAACATGTATGGAATGCGAATCGATCGATAAAACCAACGTTCATAGCAAAGTAATGAATGAACATGCGAGGAATGCGAATCGATCGATAAAACCAATGTTCAAATACATGTGGAAGTGCATGAACATGCGAGGAATGCAAATCGAATCGATAAAACCAATGTTCAAATACATGTAAAAATGCATGAACACGTGAGGAATGCGAATCAAATCGATGAAACCAATGTTCATATCAAAGTAATGAATGAACATGCAAGGAATGCGAATCAAAATGATAATTCCAATGTTCATGTGACAAGTTAAATGCATGAACATGCAAGGAGTGCGAATCGAAATGATAATTCCAATGTTCATATCAAAGTAATGAATGAACATGCAAGGAATGCGAATCGAAATGATAATTCCAATGTTCATGTGACAAGTTAAATGCATGAACATGCAAGGAATGCAAATCAAAATGATAATTCCAATGTTCATATGGCAAGCTAAATGCATGAACATGCAAGGAATGCAAATCAAAATGATAATTCCGATGTTTATATGACAAGCTAAATGCATGAACATGCAAGGAATGCAAATCAAAATGATAATTCCAATATTCATATGCATAATGATGCAAGCTAGTCATGGCATTTTGGAGTTCTCTTTCAAAGAATCTAAGTCAAGTATTAACACAAACACTTGGAGTGCACATGCAACAAGTTTATGTATAATGCACTAGATGCTTGAATGTCTACATGTTGAATGCAAGTTATGTTTCACATCATCATGAATCAATGAAATCAATCAAGCTAATCACTCACCAAGGCATGAACATGTAATGGATGATGCAAAGTGTATGAGTTCATGTCCTATATGCAAGGGGAAAACAAATGCACAAGTGTATATGCATGCTATGAACCAAAGTCCAAACTCCGACACAAATAAGGCGGCAAAAATTAATTCAAATCAAGGAATTCAAGAGTACAAATCCTAGAATCAGAATCTACATTGAATTTGCATGTGATTTCAATATTCAATTTCAAGAAAAGCTGAAAATCAGAAACAGCTTAAAATAAGTGCTTATTTGAACCTAACACTTACTTGCACTTGAAGTTTGAGTCAAATTGAAGAGGAATTCCTTGTGCTCTTCAAAGAAAATACCAAATCAATGAGGAAATATGGATAATCTTCAAAATTAGACTTGAATCCTTGAAGAAAAGCTTGAAATCCAATGGAGAATTAGGAAAAAGATGAAGAGAAACTCTTGAATCTTGAACTTGAGGAGAAAATCGAGATTAAACCGTTCCTTCCATGTCAAAGGTGAATAGAAGGAGGAGAGAGTGCTCTAGATTGAAGTAGGAGAAGCTATAATGAAGAAAAATCAGAATTCGCAGGTCGCGCTTAGCGCGGAGGGCGCACTTAGCGCGGTCTGTTGTTGAGGCCGGTGGTGAACGGAGGTCCGGTGGTGGCATGCGGTGGTTGCTTGGAGGGAAAATTGAAGTTTGAATTTTATTGAGTTTTTGTACTTTGGGATTTGAGAGAATTGGAGTGTGTATGGTAGTGGAAAATTAAGCAAATGAATGTGTTGTTGTGATTTGTGAAGAGGGAAATCTATTTATAGCTTTGGATCCTTAATCGACGAGCTAATCATGATTATCTGAATAATTTTCGTAATTAATCCAAAACAGCCAAATTCGTGCGGAATTCAGAGTCGGAATGTAAACGAAAAGCGTTCGGAATGCAATTTTGCTTGCGTGAATCAAAATCCCGACTTGATCCGATGAATGGTCAAGGAAATAGAAATTTTTGAAGTTTCAGCATCAATTTTGGACCACTGACACGTGCAGAATTTCGTTCGCGCTCTGTGGGGAAAATGCCTCAGACGAGGATCTTCTGATTGAAATTTGCACATGCGCATCTCTGGGGAATTTGAAGCTAACAAGATTTGTGAACTTTTGGCGCCGGTCCCGTCCCGTTTCGATGAAAATCGAGTGAGGTATGATTTTTCGAACTTCGCGTATCAGATGAAAATTGCTCAGTTCAACTCAAAAATCAAACTCAGAGATTAAAATTCTGGTACCGATCGGTGAAGAATTAGCTCTTGAGTTGCAAATGGAAGTTGAAGAGGACCTTGATACGGAATTTTAGAAATCGATCCCGCTCAATTCCGAGCTTCCAGCTAGAAAATAAAGCCCTTTCGGCGAGCCAAAACACACGGTTCAACACTAAAATCCGCTTGATATGCCGGGAATAATGACTCTTTTGAGAGCCTTCCTCACAAAATCCGTTCTCGACCTTGAAACGAAAGTCGCAGATAATAATGAAAGGAAAATACCAGTTGAAAATCAACAAAAAATACCCGAGGAGATGAGAGATACGCCTTCTGGAGTGTCCAAAATGCGCCGAAAACCGAAATCCTTCTTATGGAGAAATGAGCTCTTTCTGGGTGCCATTCGGAATACCTGGAATCTGATATTCCTTATGATGGATGTTGTGCATGGTATGACATGTATTTTTATGCAATGGAATTATAAGCCAAAAAAACGCGGAAAGAAGAGGGTAAATTTTGGGGTACAACATACACGTGTTAGTCCAGCTTACCCAACTGATGCATCATTTCTCCGCACTCCCACACCATAAAATCTACTTTGTATTTGAATGATTTCTTGAATGATTTTCACAGGGGCTTTGTAGAAGGACATAAAAACATGGGAACACTTGAAAGAATAAAATTTAACAAAGTCACCCTCCCTCCTATCGACAACGTTCTCGCTTTCCATGAAGAAAGCTTCTTCTTGAGGCTATCAATGACCGGTTTCCAATACACGCACTTCCGTGGATTTATGCCTACTGATATGCCCAAGAACTTAAAGGGAAATTGAACTATACAACAACATAAGAATTGGGAAGCTCCTTCCATGAATTCTTCCTCCAAATTGATGCCAAGAATCTTTCTTTTACAAAAGTTTACTTGAAGCACGAAAGTTAGTTCAAAACCTCTGAGAATGGCCTTAATGCTCCACATATTTTTCCATGTTCCCGTTCCAACTATGATGGTATCGTCAGCAAATTGTAGTAATCGTATATTGAGTCCTTATTTCACATGGTATCCTTCGAATTTCCCTATGGCCACTGCTTTTTGGAGTAACATAGCCAAACCCTCTGCCACTAAAGTAAAGAGGAAAGGTGACAGGGGGTCGCCTTGACGTAACCCCTTTTCATCCTGGAATTTGGCAGTCGGACAGCCGTTCACAAGAACTGACACCATTTATCACCAAAACCAAACTTGTACAACATCCTTGTCATGAAATCCCAGCTGACACAGTCATAGGATTGTTGAAAATCCACTTTGAGCATAAAACATTTCTTCCTTTCCTTTCTAGCGTGATCAATTATCTCATTCAAAACAAGTACTCCATCTAGAATTTTCCTTCCCGGTACAAAAGCAGCTTGAGAGACTGATATTATGCCTTTTAAGACTAGCTTAATCATGTTGGCGAGTAACTTGGCTAGAATTTTGTATAAGGATCCAACTAGGCATATTGGTCTGTACTCCTTTAAACTTTGTGGATTTGGAATCTTCGGAATGAGAGCGGTAAATAATGATGTTATACCTTTTGGCAAGACTGCATACTCATGGAATTCCTTTACCAATTTGACTATGTCGCATTCTAGAAAGTACCAGAACTCTTGCACAAATTTGAAATTAAGGCCATCCGGGCCCAAACACTTGTCTCCATTTGATTCCCATATTGCAACACGAATTTCCTCGGGTGAGAAATCTGCTTCCAATCGTCGATTTTCCTCTTCGGTAATTTGTTTGAATTCTATCTCTATGAAGAAGGGTTTGTGTTCATGCTGCTCTTCGAATTTAGATGCAAAAACTCTGTAAATTTTGTTTCTAATCCCTGCAACATCCTCCACCATTTCTCCTGAATGATTCCGAACTGCAACTAAAGAATTTTTACGTCTCCAGTCCTTTATCACATAATGAAAGTATTTTGTATTTTGGTCTCCCTTCTCAAGCCACCTTTGTCGCGATTTCTGCCGCATAAGACTCTCTTTAAGGCGTAAATATTTCTAGAAATTATCCTGGGCTTCTATTTTGCTTGTTGCTGCCTCTGTCATCTTGTTTTGATCCATTTGTGCCACTAATTCGTCACTTTCATTCATATTTTTGATTGCAGCCTCCAGCTTCAAATCTAACCACCCAAAACATTCCTTATTCCACACTCGAAGCTTTCCCCTAAGCATTTTGAATTTATCTTTCAACACGTATGCTTGTCTACCCTCAACTTTTAACGAATTCCATGTATTTTCCACAAAGATCTTGAAATCCTTATCTTGAAACCAACAGTTGTTGAATCTGAATGGTTTAGGGCCCCAGTTGATGTCATTAGCTTTGATCCATATTGGTGAATGATCTGTAATGTCTTTGTCTCCTATTGGTTGCCCCACTATTTTCTAATCCACAACCAAAATGTCAAATAATAAGAATCTGTCCAGACTGCTCCTTGAGTCCCCTTCCTTGTTTGAGCATGTATATCTACCCCCCACCGATGGCACATCCACCAGATCCATGATGTCTATAAACTCATTGAAACCAGCCGAGTTTGCTTCCCTGATGTGAATATTTCTCCCCAATCTTTCATAACAGTATCTTGTTGTGTTGAAATCACCCCCAATGCACCACCATCCAACAACCATACTATTTTTTAGGTTTACTAGTTCATTCCATAACCTTTTCTTCCTTACTAATAGGCATGATGAGTATATGTTTATAAAGTAGCATACATGGCTTTTATACATCGCACATACACTAAGAGAACCTTTAGTTTTGAAGCTAAATAGGGGTGTAATCAAGCCTGACCTCCACATGGTTACCGTACCTCCCAAAGCTCCCATTGAATTTTTCGCCGACCATTCTACATCATCGTTGCCCCAAAAGCTTTTAACAGTCTAATATCCATATGTTTCATTTTTGTTTCTTGTAGAAATACCATGTTTGCTCCCCATTTGGCAATCATTTGAGCTAATCTTCTTCTTTTTAAGGTTAGTCCACACCCTCTAATATTGAATGACATTATATTCATTGCAACTCATTTGTTATCTCCTTCCCTGCCTTCATTCCTTCTCTATCTCGTGCTTCTATATCTTGAATTGCTTCCACATAAATTTCATCTTTGCCTTTACCACCAATCCCTAATTGTGAGATATATTTCCATATTTTTTCCGCAACGTCCCTTGAACTGCCTTTCTTATTTTTAGTACACCCTTGTGATCTACTGATGTCATCCATTGAGGTAGAGCATATGATTTTTCCTTCATAAGATTGAATTATTGAGGTCGATACTGTCATACCCCAAAATTTGCCCTCCATCTTCTCAAGACATTCCATACATCCATGCTCAAGGATTTCTCAAGAGTTGATCAGACAAACTCTCTCCTAGGTAATCAACTCAAACTAGGGTTTGGTATCTCTCAAGTCAAGATGGGTTTCCAACATCTTCAATGTTCATCATGCCTCCTCATATGCTTCAAAGATTCTCCATGTCAAGTTTCAAGCCTCACAAGTCAAGTTTCCTCAGACAATTGCTCAGGTGGTTGAAAATCAGTTGTATTGGATAAAAAGTCAACTGTGGTCAACATACAGTCAAAACTTCTGATTTTTGGTCAACATCCTCATTTTGAATTTATATTCATCATTTGATCAAAGGTTGATCATGATTCATCAAGAAAACTCAAGATTTGTTCAAAAGTCAAACTTTCTAAATTAGGGTTTCTAGGTGAAAATTCAACTGAACTTTGACTGATCATAACTTTCTCATACTTTCTCGAAAATTTTCCCACCAAAGCTCATTTTGAAGGAAATTCAATTCTCTACAACTTCATGTCTCACAAGAATGTCCAAAAAATGCTTCATTTGAGAGGTATAGCTCAAAACATTACAGGTCATTTTCAAAGTCAACAAAAAGTCAACTTTTTGTTTTGAAGATATATTGAGCATGGTAACTCAAATTGAGATGAGACCAAAGACATTGTTTAGAGGACTCTTAGAGCTTTCCAAAAAGTCCAAGAACACTCAAAGACATTGTTCCATTGAATATTGATCAATTCTTTCCAAATTGAATCCCAAATCCATCCAGCATATATACTTGATGCATATCAATCACAAGAGGACGAAAAAATTGCCTTGGAAACCCTGACCTAACTCAAGAAAAACCGTGGTTACATGACACTTGCATTCTTGTTTTTGTTTCGATTCAACCAATTCTAAGCCTGCCAATCGCTTCCTAGAGGGCCATTGATTTATTCGAGACCCTTACAGATCGAAAATCCATCAAGAAACACGAAAGAACAATCACGGTTTGCATCACTTTTATCAAAACTCGATTTCTATGATTCATGCACTGTAAATACATTTTGATTGCATATTCTTGTTCGTGTTGATGTTTAGAATGTTTCTGTATAAGCCGATTTGATTTTAAGTACCAGAATTGTGATCTGCCATTGTTAGGTTTTCTGAGTTCTGAATTGGGATCAGACGATTCAGGAAAAATTGGCCAAAACCAAAGCCATATTCGAATTCAGGAGGTCGAAAGCAATCGATCTGGGTCCCCATAGCAAATTTATATTGCGTATTTTTGGACTTTTGATTTCGCAGGGATGTAGCTACGAAAATAATCCGTGGGTAGAGGCTATAGCGTCGCACTGAGGCCGACGCTATGTGTTCAAATATTCAAATTGAAAAAGACGAAGTCTGGCGCGAAGGAGGAGGCAATGGAGAAGCAACGCGTGTATTCCACTCACTTCCAGTTTCAAACAGTAAGACATGCCAGCTCAGTTGGTCAGCGCGTTGGTTTTCAAAGTTTGAGCATCAGGTCCCCAGTTCGAACCATGCTGGGACCATTATTTTTACAAACTGACTTTTTCTTCATATTTTTTCTATTTTCCAATTTATTTCAATATTTGCATCCTATTTTAATTAATTTCCACATTTTATTTTTGCATTAAAAATTCACCAAAAATATTTTCTTTTTGCATTTACATTCTGAAAATCTTTATTTAATTTAATAAATTTAAAAATATAATTTTTGCATGCATATTTATTTTATTTTTATTTTAGCATTTAAATCATTATAAATTAGTTTTTAATTACTAAAATGCATTTAAAAAATCCCAAAAAATTATTTTAGCTTATTTACCTTATTTCCAGCATGTAATAATTTTCTCATGTTAAAATTTGCATTTTTTCTAACATTTTCTCTTATTTCGTCTTCATCATATTTTCCGATTTCTCGTTTGTTTCACAGGTCAATCCGATTCGGACGATTCTTCCGTTTTATTTTTATTTTTCAATAATGTAATTGCATATGGGTTGTAATAGCTTAATTTAGAACCTTTATTTTCTGCATTTTAAATTATGTATCTGCCCCAAAGCCATGTAATAGCGTAGGATTTACCTTTCCGCATTTTACATTCCGCATTTTAATTTCCGCACCCTATAAACTGCTAGTAATTAGGTGTGTATGGCAAGACTAAAATTGAACATAGCCCACTCTAATCTTCAAGATAATGTATTCTGAAATCAATACACTCTTTTCACACACGCACCCCTTAGGGTAATTCTCTATCGATGCCTTTCGATTCAAAATGGTCATGTCCCTCGAACGTAGAGGTATTCTAGCACCGTTGCCTTCAAAACAAATCATCATAGTCCCTTCGATACAAAGATCATAAGACCCACGATGTCGCCTCCGAATACATGATCTTGACCCTCGATTGTCGCCTACGAAAAATGATGATAGTCCCTTCGAATGTGCTAGGATACTTCCTACAAGTTGCTTTCTATGACCATACGATGTCCCTTCGAATGTCCCGCTTACATCCAACGAATGGAGCTACCTACTAACTAATGGTACGGCTAGCGCTATTCTAAAGGAACGTAGAAGTACAAAAACGACCAATTCTGAGTGGGTAAATAAGTCTCTTAGTTGCTCGCTCTATCAAATGCTTTTCACACCACACACTTTTATCAAAGTTCAATTTCTTTCAAAACGAAACATTTCCGAACACTTTGTATACACTCCTACATGAGTCATTACAAAGTCAAAGCGAAATGCCTTTTTCAAAACATCTTTTCAAACACACAGAAAGCACAATTTTAAAGTGATCTAGAGCAACTAAGAGCCCGTAGATAACTACGGATGGAAAGGGGTGTTAATACCTTCCCTCTTCATAACCATTCTCCCGAACTCAGAATCTAACGAAGGTCTTTTTCTGTACTTTTACCTTCCCTTAATTGGATAAAAATAAAAGTCGGTGGCGACTCTTGCTATCCGCACATTTGGATACAAAAATCCTACAAAGTCAGTTCACCGTATTACAGAACTGGAGACTCTGCTGGGGAGTACACCCTAAAGAGAGAATTGCCTTAAGGATTTCTAAATCACCTTTACCGCTTTCTGTTTGACTTGCTTGCTTTACTTTAAGGGTTGCTTGGGTATTATATTGTTGGGGGATCCTACACCCGGATCCGGGTTTCCTTTTAGGTAAGTAGCATTAGATCATCGCGACCGCTAGACGTATAACTAAACGGTCAACATGATGGCTACGTTAGCGTGACACTTTGGTTGTCCGATACTCCTCATTCCCAAGTTGAGGATAGTATTTGGCTTCTGCGTGGTGTTGTCAAGCGCTAACTAAACTTTTAGAACCTTAATTGACCCATCTTAGCCATTAGATGGTAGCGAGATGGCCGGCTTTGGTGTAGACCGAGGTTGGTTGATACTCGATGCTACGCTCATTGAGATCAGACTTTTGGGACATTTTCGATCGACCATTTGGCCGTCGTATTGAAATAAGCGCCTCCGAGAAAGATCAATGATATGAGATTCCTAGAACCCGGTTACTATTATTGGACAGGATGAACCAACTCAAACTTTTGGTGGGGTAATCACCTAGACCTCATGCAAGCCTTAAACATAGGCTCATTGTGTGAATTGTTTGTGTGTGCTAAACATGACATCATGGCATCATCCGCATTGCATATCATTTCTAACTATTTCAAGGACCTAGGGATTTATCTTTGCTCTGTTTTGTAGGGATTATGGCTTCTAGAAAGACTATCCGAATCAATTTCATGGGTATCCCTTCTCAGCTCAAGGAATTGGTTTCCGAGATTCCCGATCATGCCCAGTTCATCAAAAGACATGGTTATCTACTTGATTTGGTTATCTCCGGTTTTGAAGAAGATATGATGCATGTCCTATTTCAGTTCTTTGATCCGAAGCACCATTGCTTTACATTCCCAGATTATCAGTTGGTTCCTACCTTGGAAGAGTTCTCTAAGCTACTTGGGGTACCTATTCTTGACCAAATGCCATTCACGGTTTAGAAAAGGTTCCTAATGCGAATTACATCGACCTTACATCTTAAGCGCTCGACATTGAAGCCAATTGGGAAACTAGAAGTGGAGTTAAGGGTTTACTTGCTAAGTTCCTAATTAAGGAAATTCCTAAAGTTATGAATTTTGGGGTTTTTCTGGTTCCTAACTTCAATTCATAGATAAATGCCATCAATTACTAAGTTATACATTCTCTCCACTCGTACTATCAAAGACAAGGAACTCTCATGTGTTGTGGTTCTATTTTCCTCCAACAAGAATCAGATGGTCTCAAGGTTAATGTCACTTTCTCATTTACATTTTGGAGTCTTTTTCTACTTCACCTTCATTGAGCGTTGTGGAGAATTCCTAAACTTGGTATAACTTAATTCGTCGGTTTGGTTTTGCTCGAAGAGATGGCCCATATGGATATTGTGTTCGACTCAGAGTTGCTTGCAGTGGGATACCAAGACTTTGGGGCACGAACTCCATTCCTTGGGAACCTTACCTCAAATGGGTGAGCTCGAGCTCAAAACCTCATGATGCCATTCACGCTTATGATTGCTATGGGCGTATCCTATACCGAGACATCTGATTTTGAAGACGATTCCTTAAAGAAGATAGGGATACCTTTGAAGCTCAAGTGAGAAGAAAGTACTAGAGTTGACAAAGAAACATCACTACATAGCGTCCGTGGGAGACTTAGAGCTCTAGGATTTATATGTTTTCTTTTATTTATTTGAACTATCTTTTGTACTTAAAAGAAAAAGAATAGTACTAATAAATGTTTGTTCATTTAACAAATTGAAATTGGTTCATTGCATAACATTGCATCATTACATTCATTGGTTTTCTCATCTCTCATTGATTGGTTCAGATTTATTTTAGTTTGGTCAAGGCCGAAGATCTGAAGCTCATCATAAGAAGAAGAAGCTCTTGGAGGAAGGTCGGATGAGCTCTCTGAAGGAAGTGTCAAGGCTGAACAAAGTAACAAGGGTAATGGTGAAAGCCAAGAGGAGAAGAATTATGATGATGGCCAATACTCATGAAGATGATAGGTACAAACAACTTGAAGACCGTCGAATGTTGTGGAAAGCCTGATATACGGGCTGAATTTTGATGATCGAGTCTTGTTGTTGTGATTCCTCCCAAGTTCAAAGTTCCAACTTTTGCTAAGACAAGTTGTGGTCTCAATCTGCATCACAACCTCTCAGACAACAGAATCGCCACGAAGCGGTTCGAAGATCAACATGCCTTTGTAAGCCTTGCAACACATGTTGAAGCGGTGATTACCTTGAGGGATCCTCCTCAGAATGTCAACACTTCCTCTCCGAGATACAATCCTAATGCTAAGTGTGCTTACCACTCCAACAGCCCGAGACACAGTACTGATGATTGTTGGGCTCTGAAGAACAAGATTCAAGATATGATTGAAGCTAAGCTGATTGAGTTCGTCCCTCCTGTTGAGACTCCGAATGTGATCAACGCACCTATGCCTAACCATGACAAGAGTTCCAATGCTGTTGGAGAAGATACTTACATTTTCAACATAGATGATTTGACCATTCCTCTGATGACCGTTAAGAAGAATTTGCTGCAAGCCGGTGTCAACCCAGGATGCCCAGAGAATTGCCGTTGGTGCCCATCTGCACCTGATGGTTGTGCTTGGTTGAGAAGACGTGTTCAGTGCATGATGGACAACCGTGAGATACTATTTCTGAAACCACATGTGCAGAAGCTGTGTGAGGATATGTCTAAGCTGAAGATCGAAGAAGTGAATGAGATCGCACCGTCTGTGTGGGATACCTTGGGGCAGCCAAGTGGAAAGTATGATTACATGGTACACTGTTCCTGATAGCTACAAGATTCCTCTCGAAGATGTTAAAGCGACCGGATGGGGTGACGATTTAAGACTATCTTGATGTTAACACTATAAGAATTTCCTCTGCTGATCCATGCCTAGTGGCACCTCTCATTATTACCTCTCCCGGACAGTTCCGTATTCTTGACAAAGCTATTCCTTGGAACTATGGGTGATGTTTACTATCATGGCGTCAAGCAAGACCCTCGACCATTGAAGATCTTACGATTGAAGCTACGTTCGACATTGACAACATCACCGGATCAAGTAAGGTGACGAACCGGAGAGTTTCTCTCGGATATCTCTCCTCAAGGACACGCGACTCCACTCGCATTCCAACTATTCAATCCATTCCCCAAGCTAGAGGAAAGAACCAATGACTCATCCACCTTTCGAAGTACCAAAGGAATTCTTGAAGACACCTCAAACAAGAAATGGGAAATTCGAAGATTATCAAGAAGAGTGACTACAATGTTGTGGAGCAGTTGGGACAGACTCCGTCCAAGATATCCATGCTTGCTCTGCTCTTACGCTCGAGGCTCATGCTAAGGCCTTGGTGAAGTTTACGAAGAATGCTCACGCATGAGACACTACTACCAGTTTGAAGTTTGTATTGCTAGCACGGCTACAACGGCCTAGGCTTCTCGATGTTGATTTGACTCCTTGGAAAACACAACAAAGCCTTGCACTCTGTTGAATGCAAGGCGTTACTTTATCTCATGTTTTGGTTGATACGGTTACTCTGAATATCCTACCGAAGCGCTTTTCATCGACTTGATGTCGAAGGGTTGGTTCGAGACCAGTGACATTATTGTGAGAGCTTTTGATGGTTCTAGCGAGCGATGCTTGGAAACTCACTCTTCTGTTAAAGTCGGTTCCCGGACTTTTGACTCTACTTTCTTCGTCATGGACATTCGTCGACTTACTCTTGCCTACTTGGGCCCTTGGATACATGGGGCGGTATTCCACCTTGCATCGAAGAAGTACCCAGTGAAAGGGAAAGTTGTTACAGTATGTGGTGAAGAAGAGTATATGGTCAGTCATCTACAGTCATTCCGATACCTCGAAGTGGAGGGTGAATTCTTTGAGACTCCCTGTCAAGCTTTTGAAACAATCCCCAGAGTCATGCCTGTTGACTCTCCTGTCATTCCTGAAGTTACACCAGTTCCGCCTAGGATGGCCTCGCTGAAGGATGCTCAAGCTGCTGTTGAACAAGGAGGTAGTACTGTTTGGGGTCAGCTCCCTGATCTTCCTTTCAAATTTGACAAGACTGGTTTAGGTTTCACTATCAAGGGTCAGAAGATGATACGCCGCGAACGTGTCGGCCAACTTCCTTTCCGCATCAGTCAAAGTGGAATCCATGCTATAGAAGACGACGACAACGACTTCGACATCAGCAAGTGGATCTTCCCAACTCCAGATCATGGGCTCAGCAATTGGAAGACCGAAGACGTCATACCAATCTCCTTTAGCCAGGAGTAATTGCTCTTGTTTTGTTTTGCTTTTCGTATTTCTTAATGTTTTGAACAATAAACTTCTAAAGCCTAGTGCCTTGCCCGGGGCATCATGGCTCGTTTGCGAGGGTTATTATCTGTTGCTTGCGTATTTTCATTCAATAAATTTGTTGGACTGTTTGCATTCAATTGTTTGTTTTCTTTCTTTACTTTATCACCCCTTCAAAAGCTATGTGTTTCTTACACACACACATGATACAACTGAGAATCACTCAGAATCGTTAATAACACTATGCTATTGCTAAATATGACTTTGACAATCCGATCTACCAATGAAGATGAAAGTGAAGAAGATTGTGAAGTGCCGGAGAACTTGTCGTTTACACAAGAAGAGCGAGTTATCTGACCACGAAGAAGCGAGTTGAGGTTGTGAATGGTGCGATGAAGGCAGAAAAGAGATCAAGATAGGGCGGGTCTTGAGCAGTGTTAAAGGAAGATTGGTTCAGATGCTACGAGATTATATTGAGGTTTTGCTTGGTCATACGAAGACATGCGAGGTTAGACATTGATATTGTGGTACACGATTGAAGCGAAAGAAGGTTTTCTCGGTGAAACGAAGGTTCGTCGCATCGTCCGAGATGTCGGGAAAATCAAAGCGAAGTTATGAAGCGTTCAATGCGGTTTCTTTGTTACTTCTTATCCGCGATGGGTTGCTAACGTGGTACCCGTACCTAAGAAGGATGGCAAAATACGGATGTGTGTGGATTAGAGATCGAACAAAGCGAGTCGAAAGGCGATTTTCCACTCCCTCATATTGATGTTCGGTTGACAACACCGCTCAACACAAGGTTTTCTCCTTCATGGATGGTTTCTCCGGTTACAATCAGATCAAGATGGCTCCCGAAGACATGGAGAAGACTACTTTTGTTACGGTGGAGGACTTTCGCTACAAGGTTATGCCGTTCGGATGAAGAACAGGCGCCACTTATCAGCGTGCTATGGTGACATTGTTTCATGACATGATTCATCACGAGATAGAGGTCTACATCGACGACATGATAGCTCGATCACGGGCGAGGAAGAACATCTTGATCATTCTGACTGTTGTGATTGAAGAAATGCGGTGAGACTCAATCCTAACAAGTGCACCTTTGAGTCAGATCCGGAAAACTCCTAGGATCCGTTGTCAGTGGAAAAGGTATTGAGGTTGACCCCGCCAAGGTTAAAGCTATTCAAGAGATGCCAGCTCCCGTCAGAGAAGGAAGTCGAGGTTTCTTGGGCCGATTGAACTACATTGCGATTCATTGCACACCTAGCGCTACTTGTGAGCCAATCTTCAAGTTACTTAAGAAAGATCAAGTGGTAGAATGGAGCGGCGATTGCGGATCGCTTTTGACAAAATCAAGGAGTACCTGAATCCTCCTATCACGATGCCACCGTCGAAGGAAGACCTCTTATCATGTACTTGACAGTGTTAGAGAACTCAATGGGGTGTGTGTTGGGGCAACATGACGAGTCTGGTCGAAAAGAGCATGCAATATACTACCTTAGCAAAAAGTTTACCGATTGTGAAACAAGATACTCACAACTCGAGAAAACTTGCAACGCTTTGGCTTGGGCTGCTCGCCGACTAAGGCAGTATATGTTGACTCACACTACCTTGTTGATTTCTAAGATGGATCCGATAAAATACATATTTGAGAAACCACTCTCTCGGGAAGAATAGCAAGATGGCGGATGATCTTGACCGAGTATAACATTGATACACTTCTCGAAAGCCATCAAAGGAAGTGTAGTAGCCGATCATTTGGCTCATCAAGCCGTAGATGACTATCGGTCTATGCGATTCGAGTTTCGAGACGAGCGTTTTACTAATTCTGATTGTGAAGAACCGAGGCCAGACGAAGGACACGAACAAGGATCCCGATGGACCATGGTCTTTGATGGAGCCTCAAGCGCTTGGCAATGGCATTGGCGCCATCATCACATCCTGACGGACATCGCCTTTCACCGCGAGTTATGCTTGATTGCACTAACAACATGGCGAATCTGAGCGTGCATTATGGGTATCAAAGCTGCTATTGACTTAAGAATCAAGTTCTTGCAAGTATATGGAGACTCAGCTTTAGTGATCAGTCAGATTAAGGGCGAGTGGGATACGAAGCATCCGAATCTCATTCCGTATCGAGAGCATATTATAAGAGATCACTTTCAATCACATTCCACGAGAAGAGAATCAGTTGGCAGACGCGTTAGCTACTATGTCATCTATGTTCAAGGTTAGATGGGACAACGAGGCTCCCCAGATCATCATTGAGAGGTTTGACGAACCAGCGTATTGTTATGAACTTGATACAGAAGAGAAACCTTGGTACTACGATGTGAAGAGGTATCTTGAGACTCAGGACTATCCCGCAGGGGCATCTGTCAATGATAAGAAGTTCATGAGAAGATTTGCATCCAAATTCTTCCTCAGTAATGGCATCCTATACAAGCGCAACCACGACTTGTGCTTACTCCACTGTGTAGATCGGAAAACAGCGGAACATATCATGGAAGAATTACACGAAGGCGCATTTGGTACCCACTCCAGTGGACATACGATGGCTAAGAAGATTCGAGCAGGTTACTATTGGTCCACCATGGAAGGCGATTGTCACTACGCTCGATCTTGTCACAAGTGCGAGTTATCACGAGACAAAGTGCACGTACCTCGGTACCTCAGAATGTTTTAACGCTCCTTGGCCTTTTGCAATGTGGGGCATTGACATGATTGGAGAAATCAAGCCCTGACTTCCAATGGACATCGTTTCATCCTTGTGGCAATTGACTATTTCACCAAGTGGGTAGAAGCGACTTCGTTCATCTGTTACCAAGAATGTTGTGGCTCGATTCATCAAGCACAATCTTATCATCGGTATGGCACTCCGAAAGGATTATCACGGATAACGGTTCCAATCTCAACAACAAGATGATCACCGAACTCGCACGCAGTTCCAAATCAAACATCACAACTCTTCTCCTTATCGGCCTAAGATGAATGGCGCGATGGAAGCCGCCAACAAGAACATTAAGAAGATTATACGAGAAGATGCGGTGACTTACAAATATTGGCATGAGATGTTACCATTTGCTCTTCATGGTTATCGCTTTTCTGATCGACGTCCAGGCAACCCCTTCTCTCTTGTATACGGTATGGGCGGTCCTACCCATCGAGGTTGGATACCCTCAACGAGTCCTCCGGGAGGCGAGTTAGGCGAAGACGATTGGGTCGACTCGCCTTGACAGATAATTTGATTGATGAGAAATGACTGCATCTATCGCCATGGACAGATCTATCGAGCGAATGATCGGTATTTAACAAGAAGGTCAAGCACCGAGTCTACCAAGTCGGTGATCTAGTAGTCAAGCGCATCATTCTTCCACAAGGTGATCCGGGGCAAATGGACTCCCACCTCGAGGGACCATTTATAGTCAAGCGATATTTTCGGTGACTATGATACTTAGCACCATGGATGGTGAAGACTTCCACAGTGAGCAGACATAGTCAAAAATACTACGCATAAAGAGACCCGCTAGGTCGGTGGCCTAGGCAAAAATAAGGCATCTGGCGAACCAAAAGGTTCGGGCAAAATTAAGGATATATAAAAAAATGTACACGGCAAGTCGAAAACACGAAAAGCGGCTTGGGCAAAAAGGTATCGGTGGGCGAAAACCGAAAGGGCGGTCTAGGCAAAAGTTAGGGATTTAAGCGTACGGCTATGTCTCTTCCAGATCATCTACTCCCAGACTACTATCAGCATTCGAGATTCAAATGGCGAAGATCAGTCTACTCACTTTCTACTGACAGCAAGGAGATGAGATAGTTGAGATATATGAGTACTAGCATAGTTGGAGCTTAACGAGATTGTTTCCGCATAGCTTTTTATCTTTCTTGTGTACAAACTACTTGGCCATACGCCACCTTTCAAATAAATGCAAGTTCTTTCTCTTTACAATTCTTGTCGTTGTCGTTTGCAATAAGTCCAACGTTTGCTTTGAATAATTATACGCACTTAACAATAAGAATCTCTTCACAAACATACGAAAAGCGGACATGCAGGAATAATTGAGATGTCCCCAGCAGAGGATGACAAAAGTCACCAATCCGGTTCCCCACAGAGCATTGGTCCCCACAGAGGTGTTGCTCACCACAAACCTTCCCCCAGCGGAGTAGAGGAAAATCCCCAAGCAGTGATTCCACTCAACATAACCAGATTACACCCGTTTTCAAGCAATAACACTTCATCCCCAGCCGAGATATTTATCATCAGCAGAATGTCTCCCAACAACTCCCCTTTTCTCCAGCAGCAGTGTCCAGACTTGGAACTTGGTCAGATAGTGCACCGGAGGAAACCTGCGCCTCTTAATCCCCAGTAGGGTCTACTTATGAAATTCTCAATAATTTCCGGGCCCAAGACTTGGTCAGATAGTGCACCGGAGGAAATCTACATCTTCTATTCCCCTGTCAGAGATTCCAACAGGCTCCAACCCAGTCTCCCAGCGACCATCAAACGCTCTCCAGCGAAACCAATGCCCAAAATCCTCAGTAGAGCGCCTCCTAATCTTTTCCCAACAGAGTCTACATACAAGATCCCCAACGAACTTCCTCTCAGAGTCTCCCCAGCAGGGTCTATATATGAGATCTCCAACAACGAGTTTCTCAATCTCTACCTTCCTCAACAGTATCTAGGCCCAAGACTTGGTCGGATAGTGCACCGGAGGAATCAAAGTTGTCCTTCTTCTCAGGATCTCCATCCTCAAATAGAAGTCAGAAATCTCCAAGCAGAACATCCGCGTCTTCTTCAAGATGGATATGTTTTGAAATACCACAACATCTATCATTCATACATTTCTCATAATTCGTGCATATGTCATTCATATACATCTTCATGCATCATACTTTGCATAAAACTAACCAATATTCTATCAAAGTTTCTCTTCTTTTCTCCAAAACAGGTGGAAATCACTTCCGACGCAAACAGGTCCAAGATTAAGCCCCGAATCTCGACGGGAAAACTATCCGAACGACCACCCTCGCTGTTCTCCAACAGTGGATCCAGGATTAATACCCGAAGCTAGACGGGAAACCCTATCCGAATGATCACAAGTTATCCTCCGATAACAGGCAGTGGATCAACACCCGATGCACAACAGGGAAGCCATCCACGCTTTGCCAACTATTATCCCCTCAGAGTAGTCAGAACGAAGATCTATTCTGATTTTCTCTTATTATCAACAGCAACTACGGAGTCTGGCGTACGACTCAGTTGCCTTGGATGGCATCTTAAGCCCATCCCCGACCACTTGTCAACATTTCTCCACCTTCAGAATGCTGCATATTTGGTTAAAAATCAATACAAACCAATAACCTCATTCGAAGATGAGCATGAAGTTTAGCGTACGACTCCCTCCGGATGGCATCTTAAGCCCATCTCCGTGTTCTTTCCACTTCCAGGAACGTCTACAGAGCCTAGCGTATGGCTCACTCCCCAGCATTGATCTTTCCAGATGGCATCTTAAGCCCATCCCCGTCAATTCTCCTATAGACAACCCCGAGTCTAGCGTACGACTCATTCCCCAGCAAAGTCTTCAACTTCTCCAAATGGCATCTGTAAGCCCATTCTCGTATCACCAGCAAGTGCAAATTTTCAGGTGTACTCAAGTGTTCAATCATCTTCTACCTCCAGGTCACGAAAGGCACGCATGCCAATCTAAACCTTCCAGTACAAGAAGATTGAACAGGGGCAGCTGTCATACCCCAAAATTTGTCCTCCATCTTCTCAAGACATTCCATACATCCATGCTCAAGGATTTCTCAAGAGTTGATCAGACAAACTCTCTCCTAGGTAATCAACTCAAACTAGGGTTTGGTATCTCTCAAGTCAAGATGGGTTTCCAACATCTCCAATGTTCATCATGCCTCCTCATATGCTTCAAAGATTCTCCATGTCAAGTTTCAAGCCTCACAAGTCAAGTTTCCTCGACAATTGCTCAGGTGGTTGAAAATCAGTTGTATTGGATAAAAAGTCAACTGTGGTCAACATACAGTCAAAACTTCTGATTTTTGGTCAACATCCTCATTTTGAAGTTATATTCATCATTTGATCAAAGGTTGATCATGATTCATCAAGAAAACTCAAGATTTGTTCAAAAGTCAAACTTTCTAAATTAGGGTTTCTAGGTGAAAATTCAACTGAACTTTGACTGATCATAACTTTCTCATACTTTCTCGAAAATTTTCCCACCAAAGC
This sequence comes from Vicia sativa, assembly GCA_021764765.1. Classification (NCBI taxonomy): domain Eukaryota; kingdom Viridiplantae; phylum Streptophyta; class Magnoliopsida; order Fabales; family Fabaceae; genus Vicia; species Vicia sativa. The sequence continues at coordinate 116,322,271 of CM038796.1, read as the reverse complement.
TCATTTTGAAGGAAATTCAATTCTCTACAACTTCATGTCTCACAAGAATGTCCAAAAAATGCTTCATTTGAGAGGTATAGCTCAAAACATTACAGGTCATTTTCAAAGTCAACAAAAAGTCAACTTTTTGTTTTGAAGATATATTGAGCATGGTAACTCCAATTGAGATGAGACCAAAGACATTGTTTAGAGGACTCTTAGAGCTTTCCAAAAAGTCCAAGAGATATACTTCACAAGTTGGGCAATTTTGAAAGAGTGCACAAAGAGATATACTTCAAAAAATCAAATCTTTTGCAAATGGGCCTACTTTTTCTTCATTCTAACTTATTCCTCATGCAATTAGGAATGTCCAAGCCCAAAGCCACGAATATTTGATTTATTTTTCTATTTAATTTGTAATTTATTCATTTAAATGCAAATTAAGTCTTAAAATAAATCATAAAATCAAAATTAATTGGAAGATTGATTTTTATTGCTTTCTTGTGATCCAATCAACCCATAAATGCGAGCAATTTCAAAATTAGATCAAATTTGGCAAGATTGGATTGAAATTGGACCAAAGTTTGAAAATTTGATTTCATGAAAATATCAAAATTGATTTCCATTGAATATTGATCAATTCTTTCCAAATTCAATCCCAAATCCATCCAGCATATATACTTGATGCATATCAATCACAAGAGGACGAAAAAATTGCCTTGGAAACCCTGACCTAACTCAAGAAAAACCGTGGTTACATGACACTTGCATTCTTGTTTTTGTTTCGATTCAACCAATTCTAGGCCTGCCAATCGCTTCCTAGAGGGCCATTGATTCATTCCAGACCCTTACAGATCGAAAATCCATCAAGAAACACGAAAGAACAATCACGGTTTGCATCACTTTTATCAAAACTCGATTTCTATGATTCATGCACTGTAAATACATTTTGATTGCATATTCTTGTTCGTGTTGATGTTTAGAATGTTTCTGTATAAGCCGGTTTGATTTTAAGTACCATAATTGTGATCTGCCATTGTTAGGTTTTCTGAGTTCTGAATTGGGATCAGACGATTCAGGAAAAATTGGCCAAAACCAAAGCCATATTCGAATTCAGGAGGTCGAAAGCAATCGATCTGGGTCCCCATAGCAAATTTATATTGCGTATTTTTTGGACTTTTGATTTCGCAGGGATGTAGCTACGAAAATAATCCGTGGGTAGAGGCTATAGCGTCGCACTGAGGCCGACGCTATGTGTTCAAATATTCAAATTGAAAAAGACGAAGTCTGGCGCGAAGGAGGAGGCAATGGAGAAGCAACGCGTGTATTCCACTCACTTCCAGTTTCAAACAGTAAGACATGCCAGCTCAGTTGGTCAGCGCGTTGGTTTTCAAAGTTTGAGCATCAGGTCCCCAGTTCGAACCATGCTGGGACCATTATTTTTACAAACTGACTTTTTCTTCATATTTTTTCTATTTTCCAATTTATTTCAATATTTGCATCCTATTTTAATTAATTTCCACATTTTATTTTTGCATTAAAAATTCACCAAAAATATTTTCTTTTTGCATTTACATTCTGAAAATCTTTATTTAATTTAATAAATTTAAAAATATAATTTTTGCATGCATATTTATTTTATTTTTATTTTAGCATTTAAATCATTATAAATTAGTTTTAATTACTAAAATGCATTTAAAAAATCCCAAAAAATTATTTTAGCTTATTTACCTTATTTCCAGCATGTAATAATTTTCTCATGTTAAAATTTGCATTTTTTCTAACATTTTCTCTTATTTCGTCTTCATCATATTTTCCGATTTCTCGTTTGTTTCACAGGTCAATCCGATTCGGACGATTCTTCCGTTTTATTTTTATTTTTCAATAATGTAATTGCATATGGGTTGTAATAGCTTAATTTAGAACCTTTATTTTCTGCATTTTAAATTATGTATCTGCCCCAAAGCCATGTAATAGCGTAGGATTTACCTTTCCGCATTTTACATTCCGCATTTTAATTTCCGCACCCTATAAACTGCTAGTAATTAGGTGTGTATGGCAAGACTAAAATTGAACATAGCCCACTCTAATCTTCAAGATAATGTATTCTGAAATCAATACACTCTTTTCACACACGCACCCCTTAGGGTAATTCTCTATCGATGCCTTTCGATTCAAAATGGTCATGTCCCTCGAACGTAGAGGTATTCTAGCACCGTTGCCTTCAAAACAAATCATCATAGTCCCTTCGATACAAAGATTATAAGACCCACGATGTCGCCTCCGAATACATGATCTTGACCCTCGATTGTCGCCTACGAAAAATGATGATAGTCCCTTCGAATGTGCTAGGATACTTCCTACAAGTTGCTTTCTATGACCATACGATGTCCCTTCGAATGTCCCGCTTACATCCAACGAATGGAGCTACCTACTAACTAATGGTACGGCTAGCGCTATTCTAAAGGAACGTAGAAGTACAAAAACGACCAATTCTGAGTGGGTAAATAAGTCTCTTAGTTGCTCGCTCTATCAAATGTTTTTCACACCACACACTTTTATCAAAGTTCAATTTCTTTCAAAACGAAACATTTCTGAACACTTTGTATACACTCCTACATGAGTCATTACAAAGTCAAAGCGAAATGCCTTTTTCAAAACATCTTTTCAAACACACAGAAAGCACAATTTTAAAGTGATCTAGAGCAACTAAGAGCCCGTAGATAACTACGGATGGAAAGGGGTGTTAATACCTTCCCTCTTCATAACCATTCTCCCGAACTCAGAATCTAACGAAGGTCTTTTTCTGTACTTTTACCTTCCCTTAATTGGATAAAAATAAAAGTCGGTGGCGACTCTTGCTATCCGCACATTTGGATACAAAAATCCTACAAAGTTAGTTCACCGTATTACAGATACACACACTTCTTTTTGTTTTCCTTTGGTCGTGTTATCCCCACAAACCCTATTGTTGATTTTAGTTTTTGGTCTTGTTAGCACTGAGAAGAATGTCTTGGATATCTCCATACATTGATTAACACTATTGACTTCCAGATTGTTCTCGTCCACCATTTAGTTTCTACGAGGTTCAGACTTGTTTGTTTTTGAGGATATAGTCATCCTATCCATGTGATTGCTCTGGGCTAGCTTCTTCTTCTTATTTGGGGCTTTGTGTTTACTCTTGGCCCAAAACCCAGTACCTGAATCTGAAAACACCTTTTCCATTAAATGGCCCATCTCATTTTGCGCCCAATCCCCCAATTCTATGTCTCTTTGACTTTTGGAAGCTGCTTTTCCCAAAAAGGTGTCTGCAAACGCATCATTGTTTTCCTCGATAATCCCTTTTTCCTTCTGCACCATTTTTTGAAACATCCCTTCATTACCTCTCTGCGTCGCCTGTGTGCATGTCTCTGCATTTAATGTTACTTCTTTCAAATTTTGTTTTTCTAACCCTTTGGATAATACTTCACAGTTTTTGACTCTTGGATAAAGGATTCTACTTCTTCTTCTTTCTCAAATTCTAGGTTTACATCTTCAATCATTTTGGAATTCCAACCGAACTCTTCTTCTTCAGATGAGTCCCACATCTCGTTGTTTCCGCTCGCCTTGACCTTTTCTTTCAATGATATGCGCATTGGGCCATGAATATCTTCCACCACCTTAATATTGAACACATGCTCGTTGATTGATATGTTATATGTTTCGTTTAACACCGAGCAATATTTTGTTCTGACAAGGATTCTAGCAACATCCATGTTAACTTGTTTTGTGGTTTCGCTATCTCACTATGCCAAACAAGGGATTAGACAGCGCTTTTTAGGCCTTTAACAACGCTTAAAAGCGCTGCTAAAACCACCACTGCTAAAGGTATAGACAGCGCTTATGTAATTTCAAAAGCGCTGCTATAGGTACCCCCTTTAGCAGCGCTTACACTTTAGACAGCGCTTTTACTATGGAACTTTAGACAGCACTTGGTAAAAGCACTGTCTATTCCCCCTATAGCAGCGCTTTTCCTTATTATTTTTTAATATATTTTTTTTCAATCACTTTAGACAGCGCTTCTCATTAAAAGCACTGTCTATTCCCCCCCCCCCTTTAGCAGCGCTTTTCCTTATTATTTTTTTAATATAATTTTTTTTCATTTAAAACAATATTTTTCCTATCAAATTTAATCTCACCATTTTTGCACCAGATTTTATAGCTTCAATATAATATTTTAAACAACAACAACATCAATATACAACAATGAAACAATATTATAACAACATCAATATACGTTAATATACATCAATATACATCTTCAATCCTTTTTGCACAATATACACAACAACAACTTTAATTTATACAACAATGAAACAAAATCAACAATGAATTACAAAATAACTCTATCTTCTACAGCGATCTGCACCTATATAACCTGAAACAAAATCAAAAAACCGAAATTCATACAAGTTACCAAATAACAACAAAAACAATAATATTGTAACACAACTATAACAACATATATTGTATTCTCAAAACTCAAAGTTATACCTTATACTAAAACTCTCAACTCCATAACAAATTGGCACAATCCTCCATAAGTTCATCCAATTGATCTTTTGAGTAATAAGCACACTTGAATTCATCAAAGTACTACATAATAATATAACATAGTATGATTTAATTAAAATACTAAGTCATTTTATGAGAAATATTAAAATAATTCCTAAGTTAGAAATTCATACCGTGGATGGAATCTCTAATCGGTCCAAAAGAATAGTTTCTTTCATAAACCTCAACATAAAATAACCGCAATCTACACCATTCTTGACGAGGACACTACACATGGAAACAAAATACGGATATACATCAAGATATACACCTTAACTTTTTTTATCAAGTATCATCGCTATATAATCAAAATTGTGAAAATCTATACCTCCACTTTGATCCAAGAAATATTGTTGACTCTACTCTTTGGTACTTGAATATCTCTTTGTGCTCGAAAACTTTGTAGAATGCTATAATAAAATAATAACAAATATTTAGAACTATCGCACATAAATAATTAAATATACACAGGAATATTTTAGAACAATCTCACTTACGTGTCAATCGTCTTCTTCATAGCTGGGTATGTTGTCCAATCATTGCCCAATGAATCCAGATAATATACAATTTCTCTCACAGGATTAATTGCAACCAATAACCAATGTCCACTGCACGTTAAAAAATGAAAAATTATAAAAGAGGAAATTTAGAATGAAAATCTTACTTGTTGCCAGTATTATATGGTAAAAAGAACAATTTTTCTGTATCTTTGCTGGCCATAAATAAACTGAGTACAAATGCTATTACTTCATCTGGTTTTGAGATGATTGACCCTGCATGGACAATGTTGGGATTTATGAAAGCGAATCTGGACTCCAATCCACGCGGGCGAATCAACTTGTCATACATAAACCTTAACTAAAAACATCATTAACATTAATTATTCATTGAAATGAGTAAATAAATTCTGCAATTAATTAAACAAAGTTGATTGGAGTATACCTGATGTATGTATTGATAACAGCGATGCCTAATGTCAAGTGTCCAAAAACTTGTTCCGAATCCTCCTTACCAATTGTTGTCATGCCTTCAGAACCATAAATCCCTTCATCCAGGGGTATAAGAGAAGTACCACCTTAAGAAATAGTTGTGAAGCTTATATATGTCTGAAGGCACGACCTATACTGTGAAGTAGTTTTCTTTCTAGCACCGGTCCTCTTAGCAACACTCTTTATTTATATGGGAATGTTGCTAATTACAGGCTCTTTACCCCTACTTACAACTTCAATCTCTTTAGCAGGAATAATCTAAATATCATAAAATTAGAGTGGTCAAGTATAGGATGACAAATTAACATTATCTAAGCATAAATATCATATAATTATGTTGTACCTATTTTTTTGATGCCACTGACTCCATTGGCCGCGTAATCCCTTTATCTTTTGGTTTGGGTTTTGTAGGAGTCTAACATTACCATGCAAAAAAATGTAAGTCAAACGAACGTAAAAAATTTGAGTACTAAAAGGTTCATAACGATTTTAATTATACCTCATCATCTATGCGAACGATTCTTGACGGCCATGCAACAAACGCTCCTATTACCTCTCCCACCAATGTTGCATCCGAAACTTCATCTGGGATTGGTAATAACGCACCCTTCTCTAAAGCAATATCAATTGACACTTTCAAATATCCAGAAGGGAGCGGTTTATGATGAAGTACTTCTCCCAGAGTATTATGGACTTTTCCCTTGCCAACCATGCGATAAGTTGGTGTCTCTAAAAAGAGTTGACAAGGTGAAATGCCCTAAAATCAATAATAAATATGACATCGTTGAAACAATCGGCTGAACATCATCCGATAACTATATCAATGAAGTCACCATCGAATGTTTTTTATCTCACAAAAGGAGAAAGGTAAACGCATCGCGAAAACCTAAAAGGGATAAGACACGGTCTTGCGACCGAGAGATAGGGTAAGGGAATCTATTATGCGAAGGGAAGGTATTAGCACCCCACACGTCCGTAGTAGTCTACGGTATCCACTTCTACTTTCTATCTAATGGGTGTATTTATATCTATTTACTGCTTAATTGCTATATCTGTATGCTAAAATAGTATGCATGTGAAAGAAAAGAAAATAAAGAAAACACGGGGAAAAGAAGGAAATATTTATAAAGTTTGTTCGATCGAGCCCCGTCACAAGATGCCTACGTATTCCCTCGTGCAATGGGAAAGTCAGAGCGTCGTAGTTCGGCTCATATGTTTTGGTGGGTTATGTGTTTTTACTTATACAAAAGAATTTTAAACACAAAAAAAAAACCCGTAGGCAAAAAGGTTTGAATTGGTTGGTTGCTTTTACCTTTGTAAAAGGAGTTTGAACCATTATTAAGTGTTTTAATTTGCAAAAGGAAAAAGAAAACAAGTTTTAATTTTATCACATGCAAGTATGCAAAAGAAACTAGAAAACAATCAAGGGAAACTATCTAACTCTATCCTTAATGTTATCATGCATGGATTACAACCTAAGGTCTAACTCGAATCGCTACCTAAGGTAGATTCAAGAGAATCCTAAGGGAACATGGAAAAGGTTTACAACCTAAACCTATGTCTATCTCGAATCGCTACCTAAGGTAGATTCGAAGATGACAAAAAGGGATGAAGCAAGTAAGTGCTTTGGCAGAAGCACACAAACAATGCAATGGAAACAAACAAATGGAACACAAGCGCAGGAAAAAGAGGAAGTCCCATAGCCTCGAACAATAACGAGCATACCGTGAGTCAACCAGGAGCCGACACATCTGATTCCTGTGAATAGTATCACCGCATGACATGAATTGTCAAGTGTGAAGAGCAAATGATGCGAGCTCTACAATAAATGCGAACCCCAGGAAAGCGTGGAGAGTCAGAATAGGGAACTCTTGCCACTTTATTATCATTGACTCGATAAAGGGAGCAACACGATTCGCGTGTGCTGAGCTGACACGGACTAGAACTGTGCGGGGGTCGATTGCGGACCCTTTCCGCTTTCCCATCATATCATCATGACTCGATAGCAAGAAATATAAAAAGCGGAGAATTTTCTTGGTGGTGCCACGTCGGGTGTCCTAACCACTCTTGACCTATGCAAGCACAAATATAAACACTTACTGAGAATGGCCTCCCTATGCACGGATGAGGACTTTAAACAAACCAAACACAATTAGCAAACAGAAGCGCCCTAAACGGGTCTTTAAATAAACCAGAGGGGTTCCTGAACATGCTCCAACTACGGAAGCCCCTTCATACATCTCTATTCCCACTTCTCATGGCAATGAAAGCGGTAAAACCCTACTTCTCATGCTCTATAGAAAAGCGGTAAAAGAATGCGGTAAAAAGGTATAAAGAATACCAAACAGATAATAATCCGAAGAGCACTGCGAGTTAAAAATACTCCGGAAAACTTCGAGTAAACTGCCATCAACAAAGCAATAATAAGAAACAGCTCGATCAATATAATCCACAAGGTGATATCGTGCAACATGTGCGTGTAGCAAACAAGTCCTCATAGCAATCGAAACACCTGCACAAAGGTACATATCCAGACAAAATAGCAGAATATGTGTTTCTCGTAAATATGAGAAAACACAAAGAAAAATGCGTTTAAAACGCAAACAGAACCACGGAAAAAGTGGTATGTTAGTGTACCACAATTAGGTACCTAACTAAAACATCCTCAATGTACCTTGCACAAGTTAACAAACATGTCAAAAATAACAAGGAGGCGGGAATATAATTGCATATTCACATCACATGTCAAAATATGATCCAAAGGTGAAGAAATGGAATGTAACTGTGTATAGCAACATAAGAATGGAAAACCGGGCAGAAACTCACACATAATGCAAAATAACCCATGAATGATATTAAAATCGAGCTAAGTCCATCACAATAGTTCTCAAATGCAATGCTAAACATGATTAGAAGATCTAGAAGAGTTAGAAACCAAAAATCTACACTAAAATGACTTAAAATGCATTATTTACAAAGAAAACAAAGCATGAGAGGTGAATTCTTAATAGATGGCAACAACTAAATTATCTAAAGCTTTTCTAAACATCTAAACAAATGGAGGAAAGGATCACAAACTAAACATGCGGAAGGAAGCTAGAAAAACTATACAATTATCAACTAATTCTTAAGAATCAAACTATCAAAGGTTAGCTTTGAAATTCTATTTACAATCCTAAGATAAGATTTACAATTAAATACAATTAAATGGTATGAAAATAACCTAAAGTTTCTAAGAAACACATGGCATTACATTCCTACAATTAGTCAATTCAAACTACAAAGGAGAAACATGCTTTTGAACATATTATCGAAAATTGATTAAAAATTAAAAGAAATTAATTGCAAAAAATTCACAAAAAATATCACAAATATACTAAGATCCTAAAATATCAGAAACTACTTTTTGTGTATTTTTTATAAGTCAATCGAATCGAAATCGGGAGCAATTTTGAGAATGTATTGAAGTTGTGAAGCATGGAACAGGGGGGTGTAAAACTGATTTGTCTAATTGAACTAAATCTAGTTATTAATGCAAAATTGGGCTCAAACAGGAGGGTATGGCCAGGAATTCGCTAAGCCCAATCCAGATCTTACACTAAATCCAATCTAACAAAAACCAAAAAATTCTTATTCAGATTTTTTTGATATGTCAAGTTATATTATGTGGTACATGTATGTTAGCAATACATTTTATCAATTGGTCAATTAGATTTAAGTTCATCAGATTTTTATTTTTTGAAATAAGAAAAAAAAGACATGTGGCGTGATTGGATTGAGTGATGGGAAAAATGCATGTACCAGTAATAAGGCGACACACATAGGGCTCGTTTGCTTGGAGAAGATACCTGTCGCCAGAGCTATACTTTTCGGCCGTCCTCTCCAATTGTCTCACCGGCGACGACGACTTCATCCGCCGGAACTTAAAACACCACCGCCATATTCTTGCTCGTCTTTTTGCAACGAATACAGACCCGAGCCTACATTATACTAATACTGACTCAATCACGAGTATCTGGACGCAAAATCTGGGCGGAGAACATGCATTGTTCCAAGATAAATCTTCTGTAGCAATCTCGAGACCTTGCTGATAGATATGGGGAGCGAAAGTTTCTGAACTTCTGTGAAACTAACTCGAAATCTCGCGCTTGAATCTTGATGACAGAGACAGTATGGAAACGGCTGGAGAAGAAATCCGTTGCAATGAAAAGTTGCAGGCAGGAGAAAGAAGAGAAAATGGAGTTGGTTCCTCGTTTCTTTTTCCGTTACGATAGTTTGTTGAAGATGGAGGATGAAGTAAATGCAAGGATGGAGGTTACAATTATGGTGGTTTGAAAGCGGTGATGATTAGAGGTTGTGGTGAAGAAGAAGGGTGATGAATGCCAGGAAAGATTGAGAGGAGTTTCTGCTTAGAGAGAATGGAAGATTCTGTTTCTGTTAGTTTCTTATCAGATGGTGGTTAGAGAGATTATGGCATAGGAGTTTGTTAGAGTTTGTTATGGTTGTGGACTGTGGTCAGGACGAAGGAAGGTGATGATGGTGAGTGGTTCTTTTAGCGTTGGAAGAGAGGGAGTGAAAGGGAGTTGGGGAAGGTGGTTGAAAGAAACGCCGTGAGAGTGCAAGAATGAGGTGTTGTAACTATTTCTGTTATGGTTCTTTTTTCTGTTACAAAGCTTTGGTTATGGTGGAGATGATGAATGGAGGAGGGTGATGGATGAGAGGAGTGAAGATGGTTTAGAGTTTTGTGGAGTGGAGTCAGTTCTGGTGATTCCTGAATCTTTTCTGTTATCGATGGAAAGAGAGTGAGAGCGTTAAGAAATGATTCTGTTAGTTTGCTACAATATGGTTGCTATCATTCTTGAGAAAGAGTGAAGAGAGAGAGAGAGAGAAAGAAAATATGGAGAGAATCACATGTTTGCTGTGAGAGTTTCCCAAAGAAAGAAAAATTATCCATTCCCTCCAATTCATGCACACACTTCACGGTGTTATATCTCAGAATACACACGTTTTCTATACAAAATCGGAAGACAAAAGTCGTAGAATACATTTCCGTGAACAGTTTTTGTGTTTGGAGTTTTTCGATTCGAGACCCGTAGCATGCTTTAAAATGGCCCTGAAATCAAGGCATCACAAGCTGGTTTGCATACTTGAGAATTTCTCTAAGTGTCGTGTCTATTACCTCAATCCACATACCCCACTTTACGGATCTATAACTTCTCCAATACTCTACCGAATAACGCAAACTCGACACCATCGGAAGGAGCACGTGTGATAGAACAACTTTGTAGTTCGACAAAAATTCAAACGGAGCCTTAATCACCGAATAAAAAGTGTTTGAACTTTGCTACGCGAGTGTTCGATAAAAGTCCAGACCTGGCTGGGCAAGTTCCAAGCATGAAATCTAGCAATTTTCCAACTTCGAATTATCAATTACGGCGCTTCATAGTTTTCGCTCCGACATCCGAAACGAAACAAATTCTAAAAGAAACTTGTAGATTACATGACAAACTCCAACTTTCATGTTCAGAGTTTTTCCGTGCGACGATCGAATCGACAAGAAAACAACCTCAAACATGTGCACAAAAACTGTTCGATAAAATGCTTCCGTATGCATGGCAAAAAATGCATGCACCAACTCATATTTTGGCAACTTTAAACCATCAACTACAGCGCTCCATATCTTTCGCTCCGACGTCTGAAACGAAAAAAGTTTATAAATGGAACTTGTAGAGGGAATGGCAAACTCCAACTTTCATGTTCATAATTTTTCCGTGTGGCGATCAAATCGGTGATAAAAACAGCCCCGAACATGCGCACAACAACTAATCGAACCTTGCAAACATGATGAATTCTTATTTTCCAAGCTCTGTAACTTTCGATCTGAGTCCCGAATGAATTCGATTCCTTCAACAAAGTTGTAGACTTCCGTGAGGTGAACAATTTTGCAGTTGAACTCAACTCGAATCGACGCCTCGAAACACGTGTAAAAAACCTTCTAAGTCAAGCACTTGAACATGTTGAAAAACACTTAAAATTTCAATAAGTGTAAACTTCAAAAGTTATGAACATTAAACTTCGGAACCTCATAACTCGAAATTCGGGCATTTCTGGAGAAATCTTCACAATGACAAATTCGGAGTACGAAATGCGCTCTTTCCAACGACTAGCAATTCAGAAGCTTCCGACCACAGACGAGCAAGATACGAATGTGGCAACATGGCTCCGTGAAAACAAAGTGCTTAAAACTTAGAAAAAATTTCTAAGATTACTTAAAATGCAAGAAACCTCATTTTCACCCGATTCTTCCGACTTTTCTCAGCAAATGATCACATTTTCTCAAATGTCAACTTTTGACAATAATTTTGACAATAACTTTGACTTTTGTTGACTTTTTAGTACACACATTCAAATATCATTTTATCCAACTGTTCTTGATTTTCTGATGAATTGCGTGGATCAATAAGCCACATGCCGATACTTCAAGACTCATAGAAGGCCATAGAATCAATTCTGGCTCAAATATTCGACCACAACACACTGTAGCTCGAGACCTTTAATCAATATCTGCAAGATAGGCAATCAGAACACCAAAACCTCAATTCGCGAGATATAATCAGAAGCTTCTAGACACGCATATCTTGCGTATTGAAATGACGCTTAAAATAACAGAACTTCAAATACCCAGCTTTTGAGAATCAAACCTCTTCTTCAGAGTTGCGCAAGTTCATATGATTAGAAAATCCTGAACCCGTGGTTAATGAATGAATGATATGCATGTAATGCACTTGTTGATTAAGTGTAAGCCAATTATTTATTAAAAAATGAAGAGGGCAAATTTTGGGGTGCAACAATCGTTAATGTGTATATATGTCAGTTAAATAAATTACACTATTTAAATTTCATAATAATATATGAAATTACCTCGGGAATACTTGGTTTAACAACACAATTGACACTAGCTATGTCACTAGTTTCTTTAACACCCGAAGCTTCCCTTTCTGATTGGTACTGTCTTGCTTTTTCCTTCCTCAATTCAAGAACTCTAGCTTCTAATGCATCCAACCTTGCCTGCAGTTCTTTATCGCTAGCAGATTTTGTCTTTGGGTTGTTCTTTTTCAAGGAGCTTGGAGTAACCCCATGTCCTTTACCCCTCACCCGACCAGAATACTCACGAATATCTAATGCTCGACTAAGTATGCTCATGCAATCATCTGGTGGAGATGTAGACTGTGACAGAATCTCCTGAAATTCATATGAATATTGGAAAAACATGAATATTATATGTTAATAAAATTTTGATTTAATTAGAATTAATGTTATACTTACGCATTTTTCAAAAATTTGTTGTACATCTTCTTTAAGAACTCCATCCTCACCCACACGGGCAGCCTTCCACAAAACATGCTCCGGAAGAGATGTTTCAGAACTATTCTCCTCTTTTAACTACACATTAACACAAAAAAGAAGCTCAGTTATAACTCTTGATGAACAAGTATATCATTGCAATTTGTAAATACTTACTATTTTTTGTTCTAATCGTGCATATCCCAAACGCCCTTTTTTGTATGGATATGCGGGAGATGATGCTCTTTGACGATTTACATCACTTACACTCTGAAATTTTGGGGTTTTCTGTTTGGCTTTAAAAACATCTCATTCTTTAAGTGAAATCACATCTGCATATTCTGTTGGATGCTCTGCATCAACAAAATTTTTTTCGGCATCTCTAAGATATTTTCTGTTTAAATATGTTCTAAACCCTCTTAGTATTTTGCCGGCCAATCTAAGACAATAATCTTTTTTTGTGTCATCAATGTTGAAAGACCTCTACAAAAAATATACACAAAGTGCGTTAGTATAAGTAATTTAAAGACATAATTTAAAGTACATAATCATAATTTAAAGACATAATTTAAAGTACTTGTATCTCACTCTAAATTTTGTTTTTAGCATCATCCAGCTTATCATCTCTCCACTCATCACAAGTTATTGGAATTTCTCTCCTTACAATTGTACCAATGTAACTTGTCAATTTAGAACCGTTAGGCTCAATTAATTGGTCATTTGGACTCCAATGCACATCGTATTTTATACCTTTATCTCTATCACGAATGATATTCTTCATAATATTTTTCCTCTTTTAATTTCTTTTTCCACTCCCTTACTGGATTTTCCTCCATCATTGTCTCCATCATTGTCTCCATCATTAATAGAATCATCGTGTGGGCGCTCCTCGTTACTAGCCATCTAACCTGTAATAAAGAAAAACATTAGTATCTAATGACAAATATTTAATTCTAAATATATAATTCAAAATATCTATTGAGTATATAAAATGACAAATATCAATTGAGTATATAAAATGACTAATATATCATTTATTAGAAGTTTGCTAAGTGTTAACAAGTATGGAGGAATATATATTACCTCTTTCACAAACATCTCTTTCTTTTCTTGGTTGGATTCCGAATTACTTGTCTCTTAAGAACGCAAATGGAGGGATTAATCCAAATTCCCTCATCATGATCTTTTCTGATATATGATTCATCCGCTGTAGTATTTTCATCTCGATCGTTTCTAATTTACGACTCATTCTCAACATCAACATCACCTTGATCTACACTTTTATCATCAATCACTTTGTTAGATAAAAGCACTATAGACCATTTTGTACTCTTCGGGTCTGTGACATAGAACACTTGTTTAGCTTGAGAGGCTAGAATAAAAGGCTCATCTCTGTACCCCACCCTATTAAGATCCATTTGCAAAAACCCTGACTTATCCATTCGTATGCCACTACTATGTACCCACTTGCAACCAAAGATAGGAATCTGAAACTTCTCGTAATCAAACACCAAAATGTGATTGATAACCCCAAAATATGATAGATTTTCATATTTGGGGGTTTAAGTCCTTCATACTAGAAATGTGCATTGCTTCAGCTACCACCGTGACACCACTATTTTGCATAGTACTTTTCTCATCTTGTTCTTTGGTATAAAATGTGTATCCATTAATTGCGTATCCTTTATAAGAGAACACAATCAAACTTGGACCATATGCCAAACATCTCAACCTGTCTGATATTGAAGCGGCATCTGAATGAAACTTTGAATAAATATGATCCTTAAGCCACTGTATAAAAATTTGACTGTGCTCTCGTACTATCCAATTTTCATTTCTACTTTGATTCTCACCTCGGAGTATAGCCTTGTGCATTTCAACAAACGGCTCAACCTCATTGTCATTGTGCAGAACATACAAATGCACTTGATCCCGTTCATCCCTTGATACTGTCACAATTTCATTTCCAATTAATTTTTTACCTTCTTTTTTTTTCTTCGAAAAAATGAGATTTAGGGAGTCCAATAGATTGCACATTGGACAAAAATTTAGTACAAAACTCAACTGCTTCTTTAACAACGTATCGCTCAACGATACAACCCTCTAGACGACTTCGGTTTTTCACGTACCCTTTTAATATTTTCATGTAATGTTCAACATGGTACATCCATCTTATATAAGCTGGTCCACACAATTGTGTCTCTTTCATAAGATGAACAACAAGATGTACCATAATGTCAAAAAATGATGGAGGAAAATACATTTCAAGGTTACACAAAGTAATAACTATTTCTTTTTGCAATACTGGTAAGATCTCAGGATCGATCACCTTACTACACATTGACCTGAAGAAAAAACACAATTTAGTTATAGAGCTTCTTACTTTTTCTGGCAAAATAGAATGTATACCTATTGGTAGAAAATGTTCCATTATGACATGGCAATCATGTGTCTTCAAACTCTTTAACTTGAGGTCTTTCATGGACACGAGTCTTCTAATGTCTGAGGAGTAACCTTCTGGAACTTTAACTTCACTCAAAAACTTACACAATATTTTCTTTTCCTTTCTAGATAGAGTATAAGCAGCAGGTGGTAGATATGTGCGTCTTCCTTTCTTCACGGGTCCTAATTCAGTTCTTATTCCCATCTCTACCATGTCCTCCCTTGCTTTAAGGCCATCCTTAGACTTTCCTTTTATATTGAGTAACGTACCAATAACACTTTCAAATACATTTTTTTCGATATGCATAACATCAAGAAAATGTCTTACGTACAAAGATTTCCAATATGGAAATTCAAAAAAAATTGACCTCTTCTTCCACCCACTGTGACAACTTTATGTGCAAAAGGTTTTCCAAACTGAATACTCACATCTTTTACCTTTTCACAAATTTGATCACCTGTCAATCCAGGTGGAGCTCTACGTTATTCAGTATCTCCATTGAACGCTTTTCTCCATCCACGATATTGATGTTTAGAATTTAAGAATCTACGATGACCGAGAAAGATATTCTTCTGACAAAGTTTCAATCGCATCGTATCGGTTCCATCTTCATAGACAGGACACGCTTTTTCACCTTTAATGCTATACCCGGATAGATTTCCATATGCTAGAAAATCGTTAATTGTGCCAAACAACATCGCCCTCAAATTGAAACTTTCTTTCCTATATCCATCATAAACCTCCACACCGTTCTCCCACAAAATCTTCAAATATTCGATTAAAGGTTTCAAGTATATATCTATGTCATTCCCTAGTTGTTTAGACCCATAAATTAACATAGATAACATCATGTACTTGCGCTTCATACATAGCCATGGAGGTAGGTTATAAATCATAAGAATCACAAGCCATGTGGAATGTGAGATACTTTGAAGACCATGCGGGTTCATTCCATCCGTAGATAATGTCAAGCGAAGGTTTCTTGTTTCTCCTCCAAAATCAGGATAATCATTATCAATTTTCTTCCATTGTGGAGCATCTGTCGGATGTCGAAACTTTCCATCGATAATTCTTTCATCTGCATGCCAAGTCAAGTGTCTAGCATCGGTTTCACTACGAAACATGCGTCTAAATCTCGGAATAATAGGAAAATACGATAAGACTTTCGTTGGAGATAATTTTTTCTTATATCGAGATAAACCGCACTTAGGGCATTCATTCAACGATGCATATTCGTTTCGAAACAAAATGCAATCATTTAGACATGCATGTATCTTTTCATAGCTCATGCCAATAGAGCATAACATTTTTTTTGCCTCGTAGGTTCGATTAGGAAGAACATTATCCTCATGAAGCATATCTCTCAAAAGGGCTAATAACTCTGTGAAACTTTTATCCGACCATCCATTGCGTGCCTTTAAGTTGTACAATTTTAATACGGTAGACAATCTTGTAAATTTGGGGCAATCTTTATACAACGATTTCTCCGCATCGCTTACCAACCTCTCAAACATTTTGGGACAATCCTGAAGATCTTCTTCAAGTGCTTCTGCAATCTCATCGACTCGATCACAATCATATGTACCCGTGGCATTGTCGTATGAAACATAGGTCGCATTACTTTTCACCCCCGGTTCAACATTCTCGATGTTTTTCTCACCATGAAACATCAAACACGTATAACTTCGATCAATTCCACGCATCAGTAAATGCAATTTCAATCCATCTACGTCAACCCGACCCACATAACAACAACCCAAGCAAGAACATTTCATTCTATTCGGATCTTCAGCGTGTTCAACAGAAAACTTAACGAACTCTAATACCCCATTCTCGTACTCTTTTGACAATCGATCGACACACATCCATTTTTTATCCATGGTTTTAACTATTACGTAAGTTAAACAAAAACACTAGTTAGGAAAATCAATTATGAACTAAGAAAATCAAAGTGTTACTTGACTATAAAATTCATATCCCATATTTATCCCTTTTATTTTAAAATACAAATTTCAAAATACAAAGCATAGCCAAAATTCTCTTTAATTCGTTCATACATTTCACGCCCTGTACCAGTTCAGTGGTCATCACATTTAACAGAACCGAAAGCAATTTTTCAAATTCCAACACTTTATGCTAAATTCAAAACTTGAATTTGAACTTAGTAAAAGAAAATAAACAAAGAAACATGCTAAACATATGATTTTGAAAACTTGTTAAACTAAAGAAGAAGAACAAAACAACAAAAGGAAAAAGCATAGAAAAAGTAATAAGACTAACTTTGCTTTTAATGCGAACTTAAAAATCTTGAGGCCTAAGATTACTTGTTTGTTCCCTCTCTATGTTTTCAAAGTTTTGGCCCACATTAATATTTCAAAATAGTTGTTATAACCGTTGATTATATTTGAAGTTAAGATTTGTAACTTTTGAGTCTAAATGTGATTTTTACATTGAAATTTACTGTTCAACTCACTTTTGTAAGAATTTATCCAAAGATAAATCATTTTTTTACCTTCAACTCATTTTTAGTCAGAATCAATTCACTTATAATTAATTTTTTTCAACACACAATCAATCACATACTTAGCTTCAACTAAAATCAATCCCGAAAAGTATAATCAATTCTACTCGAGAGTAACCTAACATATCAAAATCTATTCTACACATTCATTCAGAATCAGTTATGGATACTCCAAACGTGATACCCAACACATATAATCAATTTTCGAGGCTAAACCAATTCTACTTCAAAATGGATTTTATATCTCTAGAATCAATTTTTACTACTTCAAAAAAGGAACCAAACATAAAATAATTTGTTGATAACAATATAGTATGTAACTTTTTGCTTTTAAATTTCAACAATATGTTTTCTGTCTTATCACAATAGTCTGAGATGTTTAGCTATCTTTAGGTGATACTGTTATAGGTATGTTTCCACTATTTTTTATTTCAATATATTGATGCATAAGTATAATAAGGCTTTGATTTCTGGCTATTTCAAAGTAGGAAGTTTCACGGTTCTGTAACTAAGTTCTCTTGGTCTATGTTTCAAGGTTTTGTAACTAAGTTCTGCGACGACATAAATTGATTAGTAAGTTCTGCGATGACATAAATTAACTAAGTTCTCACATTTCATATTTTTCCATTGATTCTTCATCCACACACGATAAGCAAACTCCTGTATGCATTAAACCTCAACTGGAACCATCAGTTCAAGTTGTCTAACTTCGTGTTTTTGCTCAATTTTGTGTGTGCATATAAAACCAGTTTTAAGTTCTTTCAGTGTTATTTTTTTATCCTTTCAAAACCTAAATAGCATTGAAGAAGATTATGTTTTTCAGTGTTATGTTTTTTATCCTATCAAAACCTAAACCAGTTTTATGTTCTTTCAGTGTTATTTTGTGTGTGCCCAATTTTGTGTGTGCATAAAAGAAGATTCAATGTGAAATATTACTTACTGAAGAAAATCTTCTGCTGTTATCGACGTGAAGATGAAGCTTCTACTGTTAGGCTGGTGATGTAGCGGCAGTTCAAGTTCCTCAATGGAAGAGCCAATAGGAATTTGCATCGAAACCGTGAAATGCTATAAATCAGAACTGACAGAGCACTAAATCAGAACACTAAACCGTGGAGATATCAATAGAAATTATGCTTTTGAATAACTGACCGTGGAGATTGTTGAATTGATAATGGAGGTTTTGTGCGGAGGAAGAACCACGGTTGGAGAAGTAGAACATGAGCGATTTCTGGGTGGAGATTGTTGATACCGAGCTTGAATGGGAGAAGACGAGTTGGAGAAGAAGAAGAACATGAGCGATTTCTGGGTGGGGTTTCGTTTTGTACGATTGGGATTTCTGGGATTCTACGAGGATGGAAGGAGTGACGTTAGGGTGAAGAGAGGTTTGTGAGTGATGAGGCGAGTTGATACCGAACTTGAATGGGAGGAGACGAGTTGGAGAAGAAGATGAACAAGAGCAATTTTTGGGTGTAGGGTTTCGTTTCGTTTCTGGAAATCTGATTATTAATTTAGGGATTAAGAAATTTTTTAATTACCAAAGGCAGCGCTTTCAAGAAACGCTGCTAAAGGTATTACCTTTAGCAGCTCTTTAGCAGCGCTTCCAAGAAAAACACCTTTAGCAACGCTTTTAGTAAGCACTGTCTAAAGTATAACCTTTAGCAGCACTTATGCTAATATTTTAATTTTTTATTTTACTAAAACCCTATAGAAGCGCTTAGGGAAAAAAAAGTGTTGCCTATGATAAGGCCTATAGCAACGCTTATAAGAAGCGCTGTCTAAAGTATTTAAATTTTTATTTTTTAATTTTTCTGAATACCTATAGAAGCGTTGTCTATGTAGTGCTACCAAAACTCATTTTTGGCGTAGTGTCTGCTCATACATATGCTCCAATTGGTTTCGTCATGAATTCAAATACTTTCGGCTGCCAAGCATGACAGAGGAGACCATAGATTCTCAACCACGTTAATCTCTCATTGTCAACGTCTTGTGGACGCCATGGGATGATGTCTATGAACCACTGCTTGGTCCAGTCTGAAGCCTTATCTAACAGTTCCTTTAGTTTGCCTTCTTCCTGTTCTTCCAGTAGACAAAGATTTACACCCATAGGCGTCACTTTCACCCCAAAGTAGCCTTCAATATTGACATACTCTTGCATGTTGTATGTTGCACCTGGATTCTCCATTACACCTACATAGGCTTTGCGAAATCGTTTCAAGTCTTCTTCCTCCATGTTATACTCCAAGTGTGCAAATTGGATTTTCTTTGACTGGTGTGCTTTATTTGTTATTCTCCCCCTGTTGTGGCCGTTTCTCACAATCTCAGCATATGAGTTATTGTTTCCTCCTTGATTCTTTCTTACTTCTTTACATGTCGTCTCACCTCTCCTCAACCACCCCAATTCCTGTTCACCGCGTGTTTATCTTCCTGTTTCTTCTAGTGCATTCTTTCTCTTTGAGCTCCTACATCACCGTTACCGCCTCTACTGAACCTAGGGATGTTCGCGTGAATCTTGCTTGACCCTATGATGATATTATCTAGTTTGATCGCCATTGTTCTTGTATCCTGAACATTAAAAATCTTACAAAGCCAAAACGTTTTCCTCTCTTATCCCTTCTTGGTGGAATAACCACTTCATCCACAACATCTACAACCTTAAAAATTGTGTACATCTCCTTTCCCCTAGCTTCTCTGGGAATTCCGTGAAGAAAAACGTGCATGTTGCATTTTCGTGACCTTCATTTGTGGGACCTCTCGTGTTGATATCCCACCTGAGTTCTCTTCCATTTCTGTGCCTTCTATTTCTTGTAACCTTAATTCACTCTTGATTGTTCATGGCTTGATATGGTGATCTACTAAGCTGTGCAAAAGTTAATTGACTTTGTGTATGAAAAATTTCTAGAGAGAAGTCGGTCCTTCTCTCTCACCCTAAAATAATAATAATCCTTTAAAACTTTGGCTCCATATTCTTGAGATTTCTTGATATAATTATGTAACTTCGTATATGTTAAAGTTTCCCTCATATTTTGATTTGTGTTGCTTGAATAATTGATTGCATTTGTTCTCGTGTAGTTATTGATTTATTGCAACTGAATCTTTTCTTGAGATGTGTGTTTCTTTTTGTTTTGCTAGTACTAGTTTAAAATAGATTTTGAAATAGGGTAGAAGCCATTTATTGGTATAACAACTATCATATTTTCTTTAATTATTTATATTATCATTTTTTTAATGAAAATCTATTTATTAATTAATCATTAAAATATTACGCTGGACTTAACATTATCTTTTTAGCCCAATATTACTTTCAAATCAGTCCAATGATTCATGTTTGAAATCTAGTGTATCAAAAAGCTTTATAAAGACTTTCATATCTTTTTAAGATTTCAATGTGGGACTTTGTTTAAAAGACACTGACATTATTTCATCAATTCCTGAACCATTAATCATGTTTGATAAGGTACCCATTGAGAAGATGATGAGAGAATTTTAGTGATGAAAGAGTTTTGGTCTGGCTTATGACTGTTACCATTTTTTTCTTAATTGATGCAAAAGGGGTAAGGGGTTTAGAAAGCGAGAACACAGGGAGTGGTCGCCTCCTTTTCGGATGGGCCTTGGGCCTGTGGGGTTTCTTAGGTTTTAAACTCCCATTTTTTCTCTAGAACCTCCAATTGATAAAATGGGACCAATGACTCTAGGAACCATTTTATCTAAAACTCTAAAGCCTCCATGTGAGGGGAATATGGGTCAGATGGTACTTAAAACCTTGCCACCCTGAGAGCTTCCTAAGTGTTGGTTATATCTTTGGATCTTGCACGACATGAAAAATGCATTACATTATTTTGACCTGGAATTAGTTTGCCATGCATTGGTGAGATTGCATTTCTTTGCACAGAGATGTAGAAAAGGATATTGGTGATAAAAATGTATATTATTATGAAGGAAAAGAACTCCTTTTATAGGAGAGAAAATACAAAGTAACTCCTTTATTTTATGAGTGATATAATGACTCTTAAATACGAAAATAAATAATATTAAATAAGAAATATTTCAACACCCCCTCAAGTTGGTGCATAGATGTCAATCATGCCCAACTTGCTGATCAAGTATTCAAACGTTGTTCTTCCCAAACTTTTGGTCAATATATCAACGGTTTGTTGATTGGAAGGGATAAATGGCAAGCAGAGAGTACCAGAGTCAATCTTTTCTTTGATGAAATGATTGTCGATCTCGATATGTTTTGTATGATCATATTGAATCAGATTATGAGCTATGCTTATAGAGGCCTTGTTGTCACAGTACAATTTCAATGGAGGTTCTACTTCTACCTCAAGTTCTTTTAGGACTCAGAGAATCCACATAACTTCACAAATTCTTTGGGCCATTTCTCTAAACTCAACTTCAACACTACTTCTTGCAACCACTCCTTGTTTTTTGCTTCTCCAAGTCACTACGTTCCCCCACACATATGTCCAATAACCTGAAGTTGATTTTCTATCAATAATGGACCCTTCCCAATTTGCATCAGTGAATATTGCCACATTTTTATCATTGGTCTTCTTGTAGAATAACCCTTTTCCAGGAGTTGCTTTTAAGTATCTCAAGATTCTGTGCACAACTTCAAGGTGTTCTTCATATGGTGCATGCATAAATTGACTCACAACACTAACAGAGAAAGCAATGTCAGGACGAGTATGAGCCAAATATATTAATTTTCCAACCAACCTCTGATATCTTCCAGTGTCAACCGGTGTGTCCCCTTTCTCCCAAAGTTTGGCACTTTGGTCCATCGGTGTGTCGATAGGCTTACAATCACTCATACATGTCTCTTGTAAGAGATCAAGAACATATTTTCCTTGATAAATAATAATTCCCTTATTTGACCTTGCTACTTCCATGCCAAGGAAATACTTGAGGGGACCCAAGTCTTTGATTTCAAAATCTGTTGATAAGTTTCTTTTTAATCTCTCCATTTCCATCTCATCATTACCTGTAAGAATGATATCATCAACATAGATTATCAAAATAGTTATCATTCCATTTTGACTTGACTTTGTAGATAAAGTATGATCTTCTTGTCCTTGAGTATATTCCTTTTTCTTCACAGACTGAGTAAACTTTTCAAACCAAGCTCTCAGAGATTGTTTCAACCCATACAAGGACTTCTTTAGTTTACACACCTGTGACCCAAAGGTTTCTTAAAAACCTGGCAGACAATCCATATATACTTCTTCTTCTAAATCACCATTTAGAAAGGCATTTTTGACATCTAACTAATGGAGAGGCCAGTCTAAGTTAGCAACAAGGGATAAGAGTATTCTGATTGTGTTAAGCTTTGCAACAGGAGCAAATGTCTCAGAGTAATCTATGCCATATGTATGAGTGAATCCTTTTGCAACCAATCGAGCTTTGTACCTTCCGATTGATCCATCAGAATTGTACTTTATTGTGAACACCCACTTACATCCCACATTTCTTTTACCTGCCGACAAAGTTGTGGCACTCCAAGTTTTATTATTTTCAAGAGCTTTCATCTCCTCAAAAACAGCTTCCTTCCAATTTGGTATTTCTAGAGCCTCTTCTACATTCTTAGGAATTTTGACACTAGATATATTAGAAGTAAATGCAACAAAAGAGGGAGACAAGTTTGAATATGATACAAAGTTAGACAAGGGGTGCGTAGTACATGACCTACCTGGATTTCTAAAGGCTATGGGAACATTAAGATCAATATATTGTTTCCTATGTTCTATAGGGACATCAAGGTCGGTATATAGAGAATCAGGATCAATGAGAGATTTACCTGTATAAGTTAGTTGACTTTCACTCGGTTCAGATTCTTGGATGAGCTGAGGAATAAGGTCTTCTACTACTTGATCATTGTTTCTTCTGACATAAATTTTTCCTTTCCAAATTGGATTTCCTTCCTCAAATCTCTTTTCTATTTCATTATATGTGATGAAATTTTCAAACCTTGCGGTTATATATTGTCCTTTATCTAGACGACGTTTGGGGATCAACCCCCTTTGGGCTGAATAACCTGGTGAGAGCTACCCAACTTAGCGGTCCGGTTGCCTTTTACCGCCTTTTCATCATTTGGTGCCATTTTTATTTGCTTCTCAACCAATCATACTTGCATGTGAATCTAAATTATGCCATATTGTATAGATAAACTACTCAAGGAGTACTTCTCAGACTTCAAGCACTATGGTATAAATCTACATGTTGGACTCGTATCACTGTCACATTATTCCGAACTTCGTACCCTCAAACAATAATCCCTACATCTCACAATACTATTCCCGATTTTAATGAGAGATAAGCTCTTGAGCAAAACAAAACAAAAATGTCGGTCAAAATTTGGAAACAATTCGGGAGAATTTCTACTTGTGGACTTACACAACAATTAACATCCACCTACAAAGTAAATAAAAAAAAACAAAGTAATAAACCCCCCCCCCCAAACATTGACCTCAATGTTTCAGATCAAGCTCGAGAGAGGTGACTCACAGAGGGTAATGCAAACACACTCTGCTGCTGCCTCCTAGCTTTCACCAGTAGGCTCGCTTTTATTACCTGTAAACAAAACAAACAGAAACTAAGTTATTAAAAGTGTGGGTTGCCTCCCACGAAGAGCTTCGTTTAACGTCGCATGGCTCGACGGGTCATCCCTTATGGTGGATACTTTCTCCTCCACACCTTGTTGCTTGTACTTTCCGAGACCCCATACTCATCTAGATCAAAAGCACTAGCCACTGCGTGATTCCCGTTATTTCTAACTTCTATCTTCTCACATCTTTATACCTTCTTATTTCTCTTCTTGACTGCTTTAGTGACTTTGGGTGTTTTTATGGATGCAACTTGAGAGGTTATGCCTGAGACTTCTTCTAGGTGAGATTTTTCCCATTTTGTTCTCTCCTTCTACTTTGATCATGCCAACGGAAGATTTATTCTTCCACCTGCACCCTACTTCTTGATTTCCAACACCTTCAAGGTTATCTCTTCATCAAAAAAATTCAATGTCAGATTACTTGTCTCGATGTCAAAATTGCACTGACTAGTCAGTAAGAATGGTCGACCAAGAATGATAGGAGTCTCTTCATCTTCAGGGATATCCATGATCTGGAAGTCAACTGGAAAGGCAAAATTTTCAATTTCTACTAACACACCTTCAACTATCCCATATGACTTCTTGATTGTGTGATCAACAAATTTTAATTTTGTCTCACTCCCGCTTATCTTTTCGATACCAAGCTTTTTGAAAATAGACAAGGGCATCAAACTCACACTAGAACCATAATCAATTAAAATCCTTTTGAATGTTTTGTCCCTAATTATGCATGGCATTGCAACCGATCCAGGATCTTTATGTTTGGTCAGAATTTTTCTCTCAGGCGCGATTGCACACAATTTCTCATCTCCAGGTACCAAACCATCCTCTGTTGGTTTCTTCTTTTTTGACAGTACCTCCTTCATGAATTTCTGGTACAAGGGCATTTTCTCGAGTGCTTCAAAGAATGGTATGTTAATCTCTAGCTTCTCGAACAATTTGACAAATTTATAAAACTCTTTCTCTTTTGTATCTTTCTTTGCCACTCGAGAGGGATATGGAAACCAAATCACTGGTTTGATGTTCTCTTTAGCAGGCTTTACAGGTGGTTCCACTTCTTCCTGCTCTTTCTTATTCTCTCTCACTTCTAAATCCACTTCTATAATAGTATCATCAAATTTTACCTCTGCTTTTGTTTCTTTATCAACTTTCTCACTTCTTTTTGTGACAAAATTCACATTTCGTGACTCTTTTGATTGCCTTGTGCTTGCAGAGAAATTTGTTGTGCAATCTTCCCCATCTGAAGTTCCAAATTTTTAATTATAGTTGTGGTGTTCCGGTGATTGCTTATTGTTTCTTCTTGAAATTGGGAATTGTGGATAGCCATCTTTTCAATAGCTACCTCCCATTATGCCTTTTAAGGAGTTTGTTGCTGCTGATCTTTCTAGGAAAAATTCAAATAATTCTTCCATCTAGGATTGTAGGTGTTAGAATATGGATTATTATGCTTCAAGAATTTTATCTCCTCAATTTGTTTTGGAGTTGCAAGATATTGCACAGTAATGTGTGGTCCACTACAAATATCACACACAACATTTTTAACCTGAGCTACCTGTTGAGTACTCATGTTCATGGCTTTGAGCTTTTTCTCCACTTCTGCAGCAACTGCCTCTTCAATTTTGAGTTTCCTGTTCACTTCTAGCTTCAAATCAATCACTCCCTCTGGTTTACTTGTAACCCTGTCATACACTTCCAGATGCTCATTCCCAACAATGGCTTCAATGATCTTCTTAATACCAGTGGCTGTTGTAAAGTTGGATGAGCCATCGACAACTGTGTCAATAAGTTGCTTTGTCTTCATTCTGAGGCCATTAACAAACATTTGCATTTGTTCAGTTTGGTCCGTGTTGTTAGTGGGACAAGCTACCAACAATATCTTGAACCTCTTGTAGGTATCACCAAGTGACTCTCCTTTTTTCTGTTTAAAATTCAGAATTTCATATCTTCTGTGAATATAAACAGAAGCAGGAAAATAATCATTCATAAAAGTTTTCTCCATCTCTTCCCAAGTAGTAATACTTCCAGCCGGTAATGAGTAAAACCACTCTTCCGCATCTTCCGATAAGGTAAATAGAAACATCACCAATTTCTTTGCCTCATCAGTATGCCCATCGATCTTCAACGTGGTACTCATGGTCAAAAACCTTTGCAAGTGTTTATTGGCATCTTCGTTGATCTTTTTGGTGAAAGACCTTCTCTCAACCTGAGCAATTGTGCTTGGATGCAGTTGAAGGGAACATTTACCAGTTTGTTTATAATTGTCAACCTACCACCCGGTGTAGTCGTCCCACCATAATCACCAAGAAGTCTCTCTGGTGGATCTTCAGCCATTATCTCTTCCTTTTCGAACTCTGAACTCGAATGAACTGAATGTTCTTCGTCAGAAGCCAGTCTGGCTAAACGAGCTCGCATGTGCCTTGCATGAAAAGTCCTTTCAATTTCTGCGTCAAAAATAAATTCAGTTGAGGGCTTTCCTCGCATACAAGGATTAGACAATTTATTAGTAATAGTAATAAAATAAACAGAAAAATAAAATTTTAATTGCAGAGCAATAAAATTTCAATTGAACTATAATCAACTTTGTATTTTTGCAATCCCCGACAACGGCGCCAAAAACTTGATTGAAAAAATAGCAAGTGTACTATTTTTTACCGATGAAGTAATAATGGGATTTACCCCAAGTATCAATCTCGAGGATTGCGTAGGAAATACTGAATTAGATGATTTATTCAATTGAACAAAAACAATAGTGTTGAGTTTTGTGGGAATAAATCCTTGCTAAATATGAATTGACACTATATAAATATTGACTTTTTGTTTGATTAAAATATGTTAGGGTGAGTGTATAATTTTCCATGTAATAACCTTCACTCTTTGATCTATTCAACAAGTTCATATGCCTCAACTACCGATTCTCAATATTATCTTTTCCTAATTTCTTAGTGAAAAAACCTTTAACCTTCTTTCCCAATTTCAATTTCCATTTAAATTAGTAGCAAGGTTAAGCATGCAATTATCAAGAACTATTCTGGTTATTATAGGATTACCCTAGTCCTAGGTGAAATCCTCAATAATATCATTATTTAGAAAACCTTAACACGACTGTCCGGCTCTAATGTGTTAAAACAATGAAATCCTATGGTCCCATAGGGTCTAACTATGAATTACTCTAAATAATCAAATTGATGTATAAAGAACTAAAATGTTGATTAAAACAAAGAGATCAGTATTCTTAACATGACAAATTAGGGACACCCCCTAGCATTGAGGGGTTTAGCCCCTCATAGAATCCAAAAGTAGCATAATCAAAATATTAGATAAAGATATTACAAAAGATTGGGGTATTTGGTCTTCAATTGCTCTCGCGCATGAAGGATTCTCCATCCCAAAGCTCTTGAAACTCTGACCTTCTATCGTGAATTATTCTCTGGTTCCAAAAAGTCCTCATTTTCATCGTCGAAACTCCTTTAAATAGCAAAAACTCATTTAGGTCGGTTGGAAATACCCAAAACACCCTCGCAGGCCAATAACTGAGCACAATCACATAAAATACTGAAATCAGCGTCGCCACCCAACACGGGCCGTGTCCAATGACACGGGCTCGCGTGTTGCTCATGTGGAATCTTCAAATCCTGATTTTTGGATCAGGCATCCTGACACGGGTCGTGTCAGGTGACACGGGCCATGTCAGGTGATAGGGTCACCCGTGTCAGCTCTCTAATTTCCAGCCTTCTTCAACTCGTCCTAGCCATCCTCCTGACATGACCCGTGTCAGGTGACACGGCCACCCGTGTCAGGGCTGCTGTAGTGTGATCTTCGCACTTCCTCTAAAACTCTAAGTTTTGCATGTTTTTGCTCCGATTTGTCTTGTTTTATTCTTTTGAAACTGAAAACACTAAAACACAACATCAAGACCAATTTTTATGCAGAAAATTAAGCAGACTTTTAGCAGCCTTCTTGCTGTATTTTTGAAGCCCAAAATCCAACACATATTTATACTTATAAATAGAATGACTCATACCTAATTTTGAATGGAACACGTATTATTGCATTGTAATCTCTTAGGATTTGTTCGTTCTTGTTAATTATGAGCATATATAATATCATCTTGATATAAGAGTAAGATTGTTTCTATTGAGTTGTAAGTTATGTTAATCACTCTTAAGCTTTTAAGTATTGAGTGATTATGTGTCTTTGAAGTGTGTCTTAAGAAAAGTCTTAAAGTACTATTGTTTAATCATTGTGTGACTAAAAAAGAAGTGAGAGAGGTCTCATACCTATATGAGTCTTAGGTAGAAGTTAAGCATGGATAATAATTAAGTGAGTAGATTGTAAACTATAGATAATTTACTTAAGATCTACAAACTGATACTATTTAGTGAATTTCCTCCCTGACTTGATAGCCCCCAGACGTAGGTGTTGTTGTTTACCGAATTGAGTTAAAAATTATGTGTGTTCCTTTACTTTCAAGTAATCTTATTTGTATTTATATTGCCATTGTATTTTCATCTTAGAAGTGCAAGGGGACTAGACTACTCTTAATTTGTAGGAGGAATCATAATAATTGCTTGTCTATTATCTTGCTCTCTTCTTTATTTATGTTCGATAATTTTTCGATGCTATTCATCAGGCTCTGAATCAAATTCTGACCATTGCAATCAGAATCTGATAACAGATCTTAAAGAGAAAAAGAAGAAAAAGTTAACACACTTCAATCCACCCCTTTCTTGTAATTTTCTCACCTTCAAATTCTCTAATTAAGTGACTAGGCCTTAAAAATAGGGGTGTTCAAAACCAAACCAACCCAATCAAAAATCGCAAACCAAACCAAATCGAAATCGCAAAAAACCGCATTTGGTTCGGATTTATTTGGGTCATCTTTTGACAAAACCGCATGGTTCGGCTCGGTTTGCAGTTTGTATTTTGCAAACCGAATCAAACCGCATTATATTACAACTTAAATTTTACTTAACTCACATCCCACCCAAAGTTAAACCTATTATACTTTATCCTTATGATTACGAATAATGTTCTCATTCTTACACTTATGATTTCAGTTTCAATCTTCTCAAATCTCTCCTAGCATTATTGCGCCATCTTTGCCACATACATCTTACATCTTCTTCTCTAATCTCTACTTTCTTATATTCTTTCTTTTCCACCTTCTCATTTTTATGCAAATGTTCTCTCTTTAATTTTGTTTTTATCACACATCTTCTTCTATAATCTATCATCTCATATGTTCTTTATTTTTCATCTTCATTGATATCTCGTCTCTTTTTTTTATTTCATTATAATATTTTTGATATTGTTTTATATATTATTTTATATTTATTATTCCACTTTTGTCTAATCTAATTTATACATATTAAATGGGAAGTTGTTGTCCAAATATGATGAATTTTGTTGTTATTTGGTAGTGGGAATGAATTAAACATTTACTTGAACCTCAACGTACAAGGTTCGATTCCCACAAAAGATAAAAACACTACTAGCTAGGAAGTAAGGAAGATCGCGAGGTAGATGTGTCAGGAGCGTCTTGCAAGGGGCCCGAGTTGTTACATGAATTAGCCATAGTTTTTTTTAGAAATACGTTGGTGTCTTTACAAGACACTCGTCGCTCAAACGAACAAGACTAGGCGAGCTTTCACATTTCTCTCTTTTACAACTCTAAAACTTCATCATTATCTTTGATTTTAGCGTAACACAAGAGCCTTGAGTCGTCTTCATGAGGCTTGCGATACTTTATGTTGATTTCCATCATTTGAGAGTTGAGAGGTTTAAACCAGTGTTGACTCTTGAAATAGAAGTCTTCACTTTAATGTCGTTTGACTTGGTCTTCAAAAATATCTTGAATTAAGAGGATAGTTTAATTAAGGCTTAAATAGTCTTTTGATTCCTGTAAGTTGGTGTGTTTTTGATTTTGGTCCTTGTATCTTTTTTTTCTTGGATAAAGTCCTTAAATGTTGAATTTCCCTAAAACAAAATTTTTTTCTTGGATAAAGTCCTTAAATGTTGAATTTCCCTAAAACAAAAATGTGGAGGTTTTTTTTGTGCAAATTTTTCTCGAATTTTCCTGTGGATTTTAACTTTAAGAACTAAAATCAAAAGAATTTTAACTTTCAGGAATCATTTCCAAGAATAAAAGTTACAGGGACGAAAACCAAAAATACGTCAACTTATAGGAACCAAAAGAATATTTAAACCTTTAATTAATCATATTGAGCATCTTTGACAGCTTAAGCTATCTTTAGCAAATATTTGACTTTGCTTGATATTATTCGATATTAATTGTTGTCATCATCAAAATTAAACTAGTACAAATTTGACTTGTAGCTTTGCTATCCACAGAATACACCACTTTATAAATCATCATGAATATATTTTGCAAGCACATGGAATCACACAAGTCCTATCCTAGGTTAGATCACATGTCCTTTCTAATTAATCTATTGTATTTTCATCCTTACCGGCAACCATTTGTGTTCTTGAATTCAATCCATTCAATTGTTTGCTTTGAACCGATTTTTAAAATACTAATAGAATATAATTGGAGAAATAAAATACATTTTAAAAAAATATTATAATTAAAGACAAATGGATTATTACACAATATTCATATTTTTTTTAGATAGATTTTATAAATTTATTGGATCATTGATATATGTGATAGGAAATAATAATTATATATGTTATTTGTTCAATAATTTTTAAAAAAAATATTATTTATAAATATGTTGGAGAATATAACATTTCTATAATAGTATTGCTTTAAATATTTCTTTGGTGGTGAATATGTCATTTTGTGCCGTGCTTGAAAGCATGGTTCATCTGATCAAGCCTAATATAGTAAATATAAATAAATAGACAGATCCTATCTACTATCACATAAACTTAGAGACTTAGGTTTAAATTTGGTCAGAATATAATCGTTGACAACCTTCAATCACGGCAAACATTATTATGCTCCCTTAATTAATATTAATCTGCCCATTTGTTTTAAACAAATCATTTTAACATATTTTATATTAAACCATACGTTAATCATAATTAATTAAGCTCCAAAC
The DNA here is from genome assembly GCA_021764765.1 of Vicia sativa. Classification (NCBI taxonomy): domain Eukaryota; kingdom Viridiplantae; phylum Streptophyta; class Magnoliopsida; order Fabales; family Fabaceae; genus Vicia; species Vicia sativa. Next base: position 116,290,731 of record CM038796.1, on the reverse strand, counting down.
ATAGAGCAATTTGAAGGATCCAATATGATAATGGAGAATTAGATCAACTACTTTTCCCGGAAGGAAGGAAGAAAAATATCAATTGATGTGAAGGTTTGGACTTTTATTAGAGGGTGTTATTTTTCTGAGAGTAACTCACCAACCATTTTCAACGAAAACGATATTTCATTTGTTTAATACTATATTAGCTTTCATCCTAGCTGTCATTAACATTATTCAAATCTTGCATATATAGTATTAATTATGATTGAAAAAAAGTAATACATGATACACGTATATATTGGTGTCAACTCTTTAGAAATTTCTAATTGCAATGTAAGAAGATAAGAAGATTATATGTTTGGAAACAATTATTTCTACTGTCTACCTCTTTGAGGGCGTATAAAACTATAGTGTCACTGTTTTTCATAATTAAATTATAAAAAATATGTACACATACATATATTTCACAATTAATTTATGCTTAAATAATATCTTTTTAAAAAATTTATGACTCAAGTAAAAATAATTTCATCTTGTTAAAAAAACTCTTTATAGTTTGAGACGGTTTTGTTGATTTCAGACATCACCATATTCTAAAGTGTTCTTTCATATGATTGTAACACACAAATAAATTTTTAAGCTTATAGCTAAAAAAATTTAAAATAAATTTTACTTGTTTAGGTCCTTTGCATTCATCATGAGACTAATCCACGTTAGTTGTTTAGTCACAATTGTCAAACTTTCTCTAAGAATGTGTTAGCAAAAATATAATTAAAATTATAAGTTAATTTGCACAAATTTAAAATGCAGTTATACTTTTCAACCATCCCATATAGAACAATTGAGTTAAGATCGTTTCACCGCATGAAATTGACATGGTAACCTAAATCTTTTAATCTCATTAGAAATAAGTTAAATACAGTTCTGCCATGATTTTTTCTTATTTTTTACATTAGTAGTTAAAGTTCTATGATCAAGTTTTTTTTTAGCTAGGACACATGATGATATGTTCATGGAAAATGGGTGAGTTGGAACTATGTGGTGGGGACTTTTATGCTGTCACTGATCATCATACCCAAAGAAGAAACCTATGAATTAGGTCCACCTGACACATGATTGTATCCTTATATTCCAGAACCTTCCTCCATCTTGCACAATCACCAAACAACATTTCTATCTGGCACAAACTTAGTTGGCATCAATCAACTTTGTGTTTGTATGGTGCCACAAAGTTTTCAGACCCTTCAACTACCAAATGCACAATCATCATTTTATTCTGTTCCCATGTCAAATTTCTATATTCAGACCAACCAACATTGAATCTAGTAGAATAACTAATCTTCTATGAAGAGGTGGTAAATTAAGGTTTGAATCTTAACCCAGATAAAATCATCTTCGATTAAAAGAAACCAACACAAATTAAGAATCACTTGAGATAGCTCAACTGATGCAACTCAACTGATACGTGGTACTCATTGATTTAAGTTGCTTGTTCAGATTACGGTAAAATATCCATAGAGAATTTTGGATTCACCGCCATAATAAATATGATAAATATTATTGACAGCACGATAAAAAGGACATATTAAATATGATTTTATATAGTAAATTTAAATTCGAATCGTCTAATTTTGATCAAACAGTCATCAATCTTCTATGATGTTGCAATCGCGAGGAATCTAGTGGAAAGGAGCCGTGAAATAAAAAGTCCAAAATATATATATTCTCTTTGTATTTTTAAGAATATACCATTGTAAGAATGGTTATAATTGACAAAACAAGAAGACAAAGTCACATTGAAATGTGTAGCTGACTCAACTTAAAACAAATTCTACAAGCATCATTTGTCCATTAGGCTCTCAAGTGGTTAAAAGTAGATTAGTCAATTTTATACTGCATCAATGATTACTTATTTATTTAATTAGTTTGGACAACTCAATTATTGATGCTTAAATAAGTACTAGTACTTTTATATTTAGTCACTTTAAAACAACTGTAACATGTTTCAATTAAGTTTAATCAATTTTGTATACAGACAAGAGTAGTTGAATTCATGATTACACTTTGGAACAATTCAACAATTGAGTTAGTTTTGTTCAATTTATTCTTTAACACCACCAACTATGAAAATTACTTCTCCATCCTTCCGTTTCAAAATGAGGTTTTTCACACAAATTAAGAAATGTAATAATGTTGTCGTAAAATATTACACTTTTATAAAATTAACTCTATTAATTTATTGAAAATAGTATAGATAGTAAAAAGTAAAAGACATAATTGGAAAAATAATAATCATTACTACTTTGAAAAGTGAAAGTGACAGTCAATTTAAAACAAAATTTATTTACTAATACGACAGTCATTTTGAAACGAAAGAAGTACTATTGTCTTCAATTATCAATCACTTTTTAAACTATCGAATGAAATAAATTAAATAAAAAAACAGTAACAAGTAGTAATATAGAAGCAAAAAATTTGAGCAAATTGTGTTCAAATCAAACTTCTAACAACAGCTTGAAAGTCATGTCATGCATAACTACAATGGAGAGACTCTAACTTGAAGCTAAAGATTTCTGTTTTTATTTCTTTTCAACTTTTCCCTTTGTTGCATTTTCTTCTATTTTCAACTATGTAGCAGAGACACTGCTGATTGAAGACATATCGTGTCTTCGACCCAGACACGACACTAAAGACATATGTGGTTTACATTTAACGTTTAATTTTCTCAACTATTTACCAGAGTCAATGTCGTGTTCAGTGTCTGTGTCTGAGCAAGTCTTTTAGGAACCAGATAGAGTAGAGAAGCAGCTTTCCGACCTAGCAAGTCCGGATCCATGAATTTCTCTACTACTCTTAATAACCGGACTATTTGGTGTAGACCTGACCAAACTCCTCCTAAGAATCTGCCTCATAGCTGAAATCAAATGAACAGCTGGATTTGGAGGAGGACCTGAAGTATTGAACTTCTTGCAAAAGTTCATATGTTGTGCCATTGCTTCTTCTGTGCTTACAAGTCTCTCTGACCTCACAATTTCATCTTTAACAGCTTCGCCGCATAATCCACAAACCCATTTTCCTTGATACCTTTCTCTGATTCTTTCTATGTATGCTGGTGTGCACTCTTCGGTTAGTCCACAGCATTCACATATTGCAAACTCAACTTCATTCTGTGCAACAACTAAGTTGCTACTAGTTGTTGATTGAGGAGTTTCTGGTGCTGAAGCTGTTATCATCATTGGATCACTCATCATTGTTGCAGACATTCTCAACCACCCTATAATGTAAAAAAAACAAAATCAATTCTCAAACAAGTTAGCATCAAATAAAGATAAAGATGAATCATTCTCGAGAACCCGGCTTCAAATCAGTTTGACCCGACTTACTTATCTTCTGAATAAAAAGATAAGTAAATTCGAGTCAAAAATATTCTAAACTTTAATCACAGAAGTTGCCGAAAGTTTCGGCTAAGCTCTGGATTAAAGTTATGAATATCTGAATATGTGATAAAAATCATAAAACAGAACAAATTAAACATGATAAAATTATAAGCTAAATACATAAGAAAAAAAATTGAACATGAAATTTGATAAAAAAAAAATTACCAGCAGAAGCAGATGAAAACAAAATCAAATTTGGATTAATAATAATCTTTCTCTACTTCTGCTTATTGGGTATATATAAACTTCTCTTTCTTATCTTTCTTTCTCCCACTCACCTTCTTCTTCAATTTTTTCTTCTTTTATGCACAAAATCTCAGACATGAAAACCATTTCAAAAAAAGAAAAATAAAACTTTAGCCTCTAAGAGAAAAAACCCTTTATAGCTTTCTTCAATATCTTTACAATAATACAACAAAGTTTGTATATTTTGTGTATGAAAGGAAAGATAGCTTTGAAGAAACAGAAACTTTGTAAGAAGAAACAAAGAGATAGATTTTTTGTTCCTCCACCACAATTGTGCACTCAACTATATACCAAAAAATAATTGTAGTGGGGAATATAGAATTGTAGAGAGAGAAAATTTAGTGAGAGAAAGAGGTTCAATGATTGAGGATTTAAGCAGGTGGATTAATGTAATGATAATCCACATAGGCCATATATATTTATGTAAATGTGTTAATGGTTTGGCACTTTATGATTGGTTTGCCAGCTAAGCATGGTGATATTGGGATTCTTTCTTACCCAAGATGTGCTGTTTGGATTTCTTTCTTCTTATAATAATTTAGTTTATATTATTCCCTAACATACTTGTTGAGTTGTTATTGGAATATTATTTTGCACTCTCACTTTTTAACTTTTTTATGGTTCTTTTATAATACTTTCTCTTGTTTCTATTATAAAATTAAATTAATTTTATTTAATAATTATTCAATTGAACTACCAGAGACCAAATATATTAATTATTTATAAAATACTATAAAGTATATTTTTTATAATAAAAACTAGTTGGAATATTAATGAATCATTAACTTTAATTTTTCATTCTAAAAAAATATTTATTTATTTTTTCTTTTATCTTTTCTTTTTTAATTAATTTTGCAATGTTTGGAAAAAATTTTAGGAACAAATACTATCTAAAGAATTCATGAGTCCAATCTTAATTTTTTTAATTTATTTTTTAATGTTAAAAATAATTTTAAGAATAAAATAGTATCCAAAGAATAATGTATCAGAACTTAATTTTAATTAGATACATCAATATTTTTTGCTTTTACATTCTGATTCTTAAGAAAAAACAATAACAATAATTTTTGAATAGTGTTCTTGTTCTGGACTGGCCCACGCTCTAGGCCCAACAAGGCTCTAGGCCCAATTACCCTTGGGAAGCATCCGGGAATGTCCACGCGGGGCACGTGGCCGACACAGCAGATCCCAGGCCCAACTGCCCTTGGAGAGCGGCTGGGAACGTCTACGAGGGGCACGTGGCCGACCCAACAGGTCCCAGGCCCAATTGCCCTTAAAGAGCAATTGGGAATGTTCACACGGGGACACGTACGCGGGCACGTGGTCGACCCAACGGATCTCGCTTATCCTTGGTCGCCACGTGCCCCGATACTAACGGACCGCTGACTAGGTTTCCTTAACCGCCTAGTCTCCCAGAACTGAACAAACCCGGATTTCCGGCGACAATCTAGGGAGGAGGCCACGGTCGCCTCCTCACAAGACGCAAGCCCTAGCAATCCGCCAGTGGGCTCGACCGCCCATTATTCTGATCTTGGCCCAAATACGGGTTATAAATACCCTCTCACTTGAGAGGTCGTATCTCATTCTATACTCTTCTCACTTGCTTGTTCTCTCTCGCCTATTCTTACTTTGGCATCGAGTGTCTTGCAGTACCCTCTTTCACTTTGGACCGCCTGCAGATTGGGCCAAGACACCTTCCGTCGTACGATCATGGCGGCTCAGGAATCTTGCTTCCCGCCTCCTTCATTCGATTGACCAAAGCAAACCAAGAAACTCCTTTTGTCATGGCCAACACCGCAAACGACGGACAAAATCCCTTTTCGAGGATCGTGCCGAAAGACGACACCGCCTTCCCAAGCGGAGATCCTCGAGACGGGCAAACCGCCTCCTCCACCGAGCTCACGGGAGAGGAGCGCGAATCGATCATCGCCGAGAAGCGGAACCTGCTATATTCCAAGAAGTGCAACCACCACCCGCCGCTGATCCTACGGTCAAGGCTCTCTTCGCAGCCATCAACAACACCAACCTCCTGCTCTTCACCCAGGGGGAGCGTCTCCACGTTCTCGAAGCTTCCCGTCGATCACCGCGGAGACGTCGACGACCAGACTCGTGGTCGCCATCGCCACGCCGACATCGCCTCCCAAACTCCCCGGAGAACAGAGAGATGGTTCTCAGCCTCGCGCCGCCCGAGGTGGGGACCCGCCCGCAAGACCAAGAACAGCCCAAGGAACGACCTCGATCGCCTCCCCGCCATGAGCGAAAGGCCGACAGATCGAGAAAGGCCAAAGGCGGCCACACTCGCGCCAGAACTCAACGCCACTCTCGCTCTCCCCACCGGAGCGACGAAGACGACCCCCGGTCCTCGTCCGACAAAGATCATGAATGCCCCATTCCTGGGAATGGAGAAACCGCCCCCACTCGCCACATACGACGGAGTGGACGACCCTATCGACCACATCGACGGTTTCGAAGCTATGCTCCAATACCTCAACGTTGGAGGACCAATCAAATGCAGGCTGTTCCCCACAACCCTCAGGAAGACAGCAATGGATTGGTATAAGAGCTTGCCCCCGGGGTCCATACACTCGTGGAGGAGCTCAAGGCCCGCTCACGAGCACTTTCACAGCCTCCCGCAGTATCCAGACGAGGCCTCCCCGAGGCCATCATTCTAAAAGCGACGAAAGTCTCCGGAGTACATTGACCGCTTCAACAGGAAGCCATCCAAGTCCCCGTGAGGACCGATGAAGCGGTATCTATTAGAGAGGGCTCCTCCCGACACGTATTTCGAAAGCCGTCAGCATCGAGCCCCCACCACCTTCGATGCTCTCCTCGATAAAGCCCGCTATATCACACGAGGAGAAGGAAGCCGCCAACCGCCGGATTCGAGGAGTCGTGGCTCGGCAACTCCACCGACACCAAGATAACCGACGCCCGAGACAGGTCATCCCGACGCCCGACGAGAAGCGACGAAGACAGCCGCGGAAACACGCGAGCAATGAGGTTTGGACGCTTCACCGACTACACTCCGCTAACCGCCTCGCGAATCTGGCGAGTGCTCGCCACCGAGTTTAGAGATGGAGGGTCGACGCCAAGCCCACCCCTCTCGGCGCCGACAAACAGTCCGCCAAGATCACCGGCCACGACCATTTGACTGAAGATTGCGTCCACCTCAAAGACGCAATTGAGACACTGATCAAAGGCGGAAGACTAGGGCAGTACAAAAAATCCGAAGAGGGAAGAAATGCCCGAGCTGTCAAAGAAACCGAGGACGAAAGCCGACCACAAGGGGACACTGGCCCCTACCAGATAGCCTACTCGGTGACTAGGCCCGAGGACTTTCAGGCCCCCGTTTTTACTCACAGCCCTTGGGAAGAATTCCCCTCGGCCATGGTCATCTCCGGCGGCGGCGACACCCAGCTGTCAATTAACTCGGCCAAGAGAATCGACGAACTGATCGACAGAGCCCCGCTAACGAGGTCTCACTCACTGCGGAAAATCGAGCCGATTACCTTCTACCTGGAAGAACTCCCCGGCGGAGCACCAAACTCCCACATCCCCCTCCTCATCAAAGCAAGGATGGCCAACTTCGAAGTCCACCGAATACTGGTCGACGAAGGCAGCTCGGTCGACGTCATGTACACTCACTTGTTCAGAACACTCCAGCTCGATGAATCTCACTTATCGCCATACGTGGGCTCTGACCTTCAGGGGTTCAACGGCTCCACATCACGACCTTGGGGATACGTCGAGCTACTCGTCACCTTCGGCGAGGACGTCGCTTCCCGACAAGTCAAAGTCCGCTTCCTGGTGATCGACTGCCACTCTCTCTACAACGCCATTTTGGGCGTAACGCCGCGTAACTCACGCCCTTCGACCGTCCATCTGAAGCTCAAGTTCTACACCAGACGGGGACGCGTCGCTACTATCTGTGGGGACATCAAAGCCGCGAGGAGGTGCCACAATGCCGCGGCCAGAGGTCAAACCCTGGTCGACCCAAAAGGGCCCGCAGCCAGCAAGAAGGAAGGGCCGGACAACGCCCAAGTCGAGCTTCCCAAAACCGCAGAGGATCAGAGTCCCAACGTCAGCTCGGTGGACCTCGACACCAGATTTGCAAAGGACGAAGTCGACGGACAAGCAGGGGACACAGATCCGCTCCGTCCAATTCCGACGGCGAAGTTCGAACTCGCCCCTCAAGAGGATCCCACCAGTGCGCCAAGATCGGCGCCGATCTCCCCGACCTAGCAAAGAAACAACTCAGAGCTTGCCTTCGGGAGAATGCAGATCTCTTCGCATGGAGCGCAACGGAAATGCCCGGACTCGACCCTGAGGTCGCCTGCCATCAGCTCGCCATAGATCCACCGCTAGGCCATAGTACAACGAGGCGAGGCGTCCCCGAGAAGGCGAGGTCCGAGAAAGTCGTAAAAGACCTCCTAGAGGCAAATTTTATTTCCGAGGCCAAGTATTCAACTTGGTTGTCAAACGTTGTACTTGTTAAAAAATCTAATGGAAAATGGCGTATGGCTGACTACACCGATCTTAACCGGCATGTCCCAAAGATGCTTTTCCTTTGCTAACATCGATAGACCGGTCGACAACTCGACCGCTATAAACCGCTTTTTAGATGCTTACCGTTACAACCAGATCCCCATGGACATGGCCGATGACCGCACGGCCTTCATGACAGCCGGAAACTATTACTACAACGTAATGCCCTTCGACTAAAGAACCGGAGCAACCTACAACAAGATGATGAACAAGGTATTTCAAACGAAATCGGCGATATGCTCGAGGTATACATGGACGACATGATCGTGAAATCCCAAACCGAAGACGACCACGCCCACGCCCGAAGAAAGTCTTCGACTGCTCGGAAGCACGAACGCGCTCAACCCGAGAAGTGCACGCTCGAGTCAAGGCGGCAAGTTCCTCGCTTCTACCCAATGTAATCGGGAATTGAGGCCAACCCCGACAAATGTCGGGCATTCTCCGAGCTGCCCACACCCAGGTCCAAGAAGTCCATCCAAATCCTTAACGGCATGCTAACCTCGTTATCCCGATTCGTAGCACGGTCGGCACAACACGCCCTTCCCTTTTTTAAGTTGCTGAGGAAAGGGCCGACCTTTGAATGGAACGAAGAGTGCGAGCAAGCTCTCCTACACCTCAAACGGGCACTTTAACCACCTCCACGCACCAAGACGGGAAATCTTGTATCCGTATTTAGCCGTGTCCAACGGCAAGAAGCGCATCCTCATACGAGACCCCGACGGCAAAACCCATCTACTACAAGCAAGGCCTCCAAGGCCCGAGACCGTATCAAGAATCGAAAGGTCGCACTCGCCTCGCCATCACCGCGAGGAGATTGCGACATTATTTCGCCCACGCCATCGCCGCACGCACCCCATAAACAGTCGCCCGTCCGGACATGGCCGGACGAATGTTGCGGTGGTCCCTCGAACTATCTGAGTTCGACATTCGCTACGAGGGACGGAAAGCCTTGGCGCAGCGCCGCCGACTTGCCGCCGAGATGACCGCCACGAGCAGCCCCAAGCGCGACCGGACTCGACGCCGACGGAGCCTCGAACTCGCCGGGGAGCGGTGCCGGCGTCCTCCTCGAAAACGAAGACGGTATCGTCATCGAGCACTCGTTGACTCTGGCATTTCCAACATCCAACAATCAGGCAGAATATGAGGCGCTGCTCGCGGGAATACGACTGGCCGAGGACATAGGCGCCCGAGATATCCAAATATTCACCGACTCCCAACTCGTCGCATCGCAAGTCCTTGGAGACTACCAAGCTAAAAACGACAGCCTCATCGAATACCTTCACCTTGTGAAGGAAAGCCTCAAGGGCTTCGACCGAGTAGAGATTCGACACGTCCCCCGCGAACAGAACACCCGGGCAGATATCTTGTCCAAACTCGCGAGCACAAAAAAGAAAGGAGGGAACCGGTCCGTAATACAAGAAACACTCACCCAACCGAGCATTAAATGCCGCGCCTACCGACATCAATGCGATCGGTGATGCATCGCTGGATGACCCCGTGTTCAACTATCTCACACGCGGGAGTTACCACGACAGTTAGAGGTCGCCGCCACCAAACGCCGCGCTTTTACGTTGTCCTCGAGCGCCTCAGACGACGAGGCTTCTCCATTCCCTCCTCGCGCGTCGGAGTCCTGTGTGGCCGGCATCCTCCATGAGATCCATGAAGGCATTAACGCTCAACATCTGGGAGGACGATCTCTTGCCCGCAAAGCTTTACGTGCAGGCTACTACTGGCCCACCATGCAAGCAGACGCCAAGGAACACGTCAAGAAATGTGACAAGTGCCAGCGCCACGCCGACATGCACGTCGCACCACCTCACGAGCTCACGACGCTCACTTCCCCGTGGCCCTTTAGCTGGTGGGGAATGGACATACTTGGTCCCTTCACGCAAGGCTCATACCAAAACATATACCTGATCGTGGCTGTAGACTACTTCACGAAATGGATAGAAGCCGAGGCACTCGCCAAAATCACCTCTTTCAACATCCTTCGATTCTATAAGCGAAACGTCCTCGCCCGCTTCGGTATTCCACAGGCCCTCGTCACGGACAATGGGACGCAGTTCACCGATCGTAACTTCCGAACTGTAGCGGCCGGGCACCAAGCACCACTTCACATCCGCCGAGCATCCCCGCACCAACGGCCGCGGTCGCGAAGTAGTATTGCTACGCTGGCTCAAAGGAGACCGGGAAGCCAAGAAGTGGGTGGAAGAACTCACAACAGACTATGGGCTTACCGGACAACGCCCCACTCGACCACGTGCGAATCCCCGCTTTGTTAACCTACGGAACAGGCGGTCATACCGCCGAGATCGAGAGCCGTCAAGGCGCACTCAATTTCCCTTGAGGAAGAAGCGACGACGAGGCGTTGCGAGGAGCTCGACCGGTCGACGAGATTCAAGGCGCATGCAGAAGCCCGCTTGAAACAGATCACCCCGCGCCACACTGAAGGTTATCGACGCGAATCAAGTCGGTACTTAGTCCTCCGAAACCAAAAGGAATCTCGAAGGAAAGTTGGTCGCCAATGGGAAGGCCCATATCGCCTCGAGGAAAGACGAGCACGGAGCCTACTACTCGAAAACCTAAATGGAGTGCAACTCCTCGACCTTGGAACGCCACAAAGCTCAAACAATACTACACCGAGACACAACGACCACATCCTCAACGCCTGCGGCCATCAAATCCTCCTGAGATATAGCTCACCTGCGGAATGGTGCTCAGACGTAACCCAAGCCACGTACACACGTGGACCTACGCGACTACAGTAAGTAGGAACCACGTTCGATGCGGAACACTCGACCGAGCTCCGCTGGTTTTTCTCGCACTTCAGGCAGGATGTCCGGCTCGCGACGGACGGTCCACGCCCCGAGGAGGTGATCCCTTACCGCGATCACATCCTCGCCAAGGGCCTCAAGCCCAAAACCTGGCACGCAAGCCAGGGAAAACAACATCGAGCAATCATATCATAAGGTCGAGCACATCATGCAAACAATCAACGCAAGTATAAAATAAACAACATTTATAAGGGCCGACAGAGACCGGCTAAATATTCGCGGGCACAAGACCCAAATTACAATAATCCAAAAAATACGGGCACATGCCCAGAGTACAAGTATTAAAAACAGGAGGCACGCAGGCCAGAGGAAACAGGCTCGCAGGCCCAGAAAATCCGAACACAAACTCACTCCTCGGGAGCCACGATCTCCCCGTCAACCACGCGATGCCATGGGCCGATCCCGGAGGTCACCAGCTCCACCCCTGGGTTCACAAGCTGCACCTGATGTACTGCCCGCTCAAAGCCGGGACACAGCCCCCGCGGCATCCTCTTCGAGGGTCCTTATCCTGTCGATCAAGCTGGCTCGAGTGAGAAGCCCTTGCTCCTCGGCCGTTTCATCCTCGACGGGAGCCAGCTGTTCCTTCAGCAATTTTAGCTCGGCCTCCAGCTTGTTCTTCTCCTCCACCAAGGGCTCATACTTGTCCTTCATCACCTTGAGCTCGTCGGCCATGGCATTGCATCGGGCATCCGCGCCTTTGAGCTTTAGCAATTCCTTCTGCTGTGCCTTGCTCTCGAGCCCGTGGTCGCCGCGGTCATTAGCTTCGGATAGCCGAGCATCAGTTGGCCACCGCCGTTGCGCCAACGAGGTCTCCAAGATCCGAATCACCGCGACACGCCCGCCATACCTTCTCCCTCACCTTCGGTCGAGCCAGATCGTGTCCTTCTCCGCCTGCTGCACCACGGGAGGTCGGCCATCAAAACGTTGCCTCTGGGCATAACAGGGGCAACACGGCCCCCCAGAGATGGAGCTGGCACCTGCCTCGGTGCCCTCCTTCGCCTCGAGCGGTTGATCCGGGGAGGAAGCGGGGGAAGGAGTGCTCACCACCACCGGGGTACTTTCACGAGCCTGTTGCTGAAGTTCCCCGACCCGGTCCTTGACAGGCAGGCGACCACCCTTTGGTCGCAGCTTCATCATACGCTCCTCCATGGCCGCCATTTTATCTGCAAAACAAACGAAGAGAAACGTTAGTACACGCCAAAAATACGGGCAATTCCTCCTATGCACTTCCACACGCATACCTAGGAGCCTCAACGCATCCTCGTCGGACTCGCACTCGAGGAGGGCCTTGGTATGAATGTATCGCCGGGCTATCTCGATTTCCCCGTTGGAGTCGAGGAGCACGTTTCCCTCCCGGTCGACACATACAGCCGGCCTAAAGCTTTTTACAAAATTCTCCAACCGCTGGTAAGAGAGTTGGTCGTCCCTGTTCATTTTCTCGGCCTCACGGAATAGAAGTCCGGCTCGCTCGTAGTGCCCCTATCCCATTCAAGGGAAAGCCCATATCTTCTCCACCTCCGCCTCTCCTTGGTCACCACCGCCTGCTCGAACAGTATTCTCGGCCTCTCGGTGACGGGCTTTATCACGAGAACCGCTTTTAAAGTCCCGAATGACTCCGACACGGCCCGAAAAGTTTGCTTGATCGCTTGAATGAGACCCAGCACATTTGTCCCCAACCATCCGCCCGCAGATGAAAATGCGGAAGAAGAGGGGAAGAGTGGCCCCTATGTCCAAGTAGCGGCACACGATCTCGAATGCCCGCATGAAGGCCAGGGCATTTGGATGGAGTTGAGAAGGAGCAAGGTTTAGCCACGCGAAGACCCCGGTCTGAAAACCAGTGAAGGGCATCCGGAAGCCCGCCTCCCTGAAGGCAAACTCGTACATAGGAAATCTCGTCGAGGTAAATGACGAACAGATCCTCCGTCCGGGCCCGGGTATTTGCACGACCCAGGAACCCTCGATCCCTTCATCTAGATCTTCGATCTCGTTAAACGCGTTAGACGAGTCGGTGGAGAAGTCGAAGGCAAAATCCCTCGGTTCGGGCGCGACCCAGGAGAGGTCCGGCGCCAGCCTTACTCGGTGAAGACCGCCTGTCCCCTCGTCGACGCCACACATTTGATCCCCGGCACCTGAAAAGCAGCGAAAGAAAAGTGAATTCGAGGACGTCAAATCCACCCTCCACCACGACTCAAGTGACACGGTGAGGGGCCCGGACATACGAGTAGCAACAGGGCAGTCGTGTTTCTCTCAAAGACCTCTCACGGGAAACTCCCCTCCAACATTAATCCTTAAAATTTCCCCGCGAGATTCACGCTTTTGGTCGTGGCATTCAAGTCCCTGCCCGGGTTACTCCAACTCTTGCCCGTCTCATCCTAATTCCTGCCCATGGAAATCAACTCTCTCCCCGCAGTATTCAGCTCTCTCCCCGCAGTAGTCAACTCTCTCCCCGCAGTATTCAGCTCTCTCCCCGCAGTAGTCAACTCTCTCCCCGCAGTAGTCAACTCTCTCCCCGCTAAAGGCACGAATCTCCCCGCGATATTCAGTCTCCTCCCCGCGATATTCATACAAAGTAAACCCTAAATTCGGCCTAAACTCATCCTAAAACATGAATTGAAAGGAGATTGTCAAAGAATTAGGGATGTTTACCTGCTTTTGAAGTCGAAGACATGTTGAGAGTTGAGTAGGAAGTTGCGTAAGATTCTGCGTTCAAGAGTTATTAGGTTGGAAAAATCAGAGGAGAGTAAACAAATGAAGCCCTAAAAAGCCCTTTTTATAGTCAGAGTCTAAGGGCATACGAAAGGTCACCTCGTTTAGGCGCTAAAAGTCCCGTCTCAATGACAAGTGGCATCCAACTGACACGACCCTTAGCTCATGAACTGTCGCGCCAGACTCGATATCCCTGCAAGGACATCCCCGCGAAAACGTCAAGACGTCCCCGGGCTGCGCGCCCACCGATTCTCGCCTGCCGCTTGTCAAGGACATGCCCAGTTCAAAGTCATTACTCTACTAGAGCAAAGACTTGGGGGGCTCCTGTTCTGGACTGGCCCACGCTCTAGGCCCAACAAGGCTCTAGGCCCAATTACCCTTGGGAAGCATCCGGGAATGTCCACGCGGGGCACGTGGTCGACACAGCATCCGTGCCCAATCGCCTGGAGAGCGGCCGGAACGCTCACGAGGGCACGTGGCCGACCCAACAGGTCCCAGGCCCAATTGCCCTTAAAGAGCAATTGGAAATGTTCACACGGGGACACGTGTATGCGGGGCACGTGGCCGACCCAACGGATCTCAGTTATCCTTGGCTGCCACGTGCCCCCCGATACTAACGGACCCTGTTGACTAGGTTTCCTTAACCGTCTAGTCTCCCAGAACTTGAACAAACCCGGACGGGCGACAATCTAGGGAGGAGGCCACGGTTGGCCTCCTCACAAGACGCAAGCCCTAGCAATCCGCTAGTGGGCTTCGACTTCTGCCCATTATTCGGATCTTGGCCCAGCGCTGGGGGCTATAAATACCCTCTCACTTGAGAGGGTCAGGTATCTCATTCTATACTCTTTCTCACTTGCTTGTTCTCTCTCTGCCTATTCTTACTTTGGCATCGGAGTGTCTTGCAGGTACCCCCCCCCCCTCTCTTTCACTTTGGACCGCCGTTGCAGATTGGGCCAAGACACCTTCTGGTCAGGTACGATCAGTTCTTAATAAGAGCTCTTTTATTATTGGAATTCAAATGCTTAATTAATACATCAACTTTTTATATAGCAGTTTTGGCTATATCTTTTATTTTTGATGGAGTAATTTATAATTTCTTTTTTGCATGCAAAATTTATTATAATCTACTTTTTAATAGTTTGAAATTGTAAAACTTATATAATAAAAATTGAATGTAATATCACTTGGTTCGAGTCACTCTCTTCTTCTAAAATTATATTTTTTGATCGTTCCAAATTAAATTAAAAAATATAGTTAACTTTGTAGGACAAATAAATAGAAGATTTATAAACTTATCCTTTATTAATAACAAAAAGAAAAATATAAATGTGTGTCCGATTTATTGGACCTGGTCATTAATAGTAGATCAAATTATAATTAGAGCTAATAAAATCCACCTCGAATTATAGCTCGTCCTGCATAACAAGACCAGGTTGAGGCCGTTGATGGATGAGATCGATATACACAAAACTAATACGGAAGAAATATTCAAATTAAAATTCGAAGGATAACACATTTGTGACTAATTCTTCCCATGACCCATCCATAAAATTCTATTTCAATCACACTAATCATAAACAATAATCTTAAATTGTCTTTAATGAGTCTTGAGTACTACTATATAGGGGGATGCACATTAAAAAAAGACATACACAATTCACAGAACATCTGACTACGATTTATTAGTTCTCACGGATAGAGTTATCACTTGTGTACTTTTATGAGTACATTAAAGAATTGTAAATAATAAATATTAAATTATATGAGGGGAAAATAAATATAAACCATTAAATGAAATTATAAAATAATTTATAATTTATAATAATTTTTTAGAAATAAACTTATACTTTGGAATCAAAATAGTATAGCATCTTATATTATGTTGATGTTGTAATTCCTTGTGTCGAAGTAGGTTGCATGACAAAAGAAAGATTGTGTCGAAATAGCTTAGTCTAATGTCGAAATAGCTTAGTCTAGTGTGTGTTAAGTGTCTAAACAATTAGTTTTACACAAAATTTTGATTTTGGTCTAAGAGTTATTTTGGGCTTTTATATTTTGAGTTTTAGTTTAGGGAGCAAGCTAACTCGATTATAAATAGGGAGTAACCCCCAATTGTAAATATAATGTAGTCACAAAATTTACAGTTGCAAGTGAATAAGATTTTTCCATAATTTGTGGGGAAAGAGAAACTCTGCAGAAAATCATCATCTTCTTCCCCAATTTTGTCAAACTCTAATTCTTTTTTTCATTGTTATTGTGTATTGATAATAATCGTGTTCATCAAGATTGATAGAAATTCTCTATAGGTTTTGGTGAATTTTCACATCTGGTATCAAGAGCTCTAGTTGAGCAGTTTAAGGGAAGAAAATCACGATGGCAATGAATCATCCAAACGAGTATTTTCCAGCAAGTCTTCCAATTTTGAAAGTTGATAAGTATGAGAATTGGTGAAAGTAGATGACGATTGTGTTCTGTTGTCAAGATCTTTGGGATCTTGTGAAAGAAGGCTTATAATCGCTTGGAGAAAACACAATAAAAGAAGAAAAATTTGCACACAAATAATTGACGAAGAAGAACTATAAGGCTCTCTTTATAATTCATCAATGTCCGAGTCTATGCAATTAAAAAAGATGAGTGATGCAGAATTTGCAAAAGAAGCTTGGGGAATTTTGAAAAAGTCCTTTTGAGGTGCAAAAAAGGTAAAAGAGGTGAGGTTACAAACTCACAATATAAGTATGAATTGCTTCATATGGAAGAAAGTGAAAGCATAACTGATTTTTCACTAGGGTTACGAAACTGGTGAATTAAATCAAGGTATGCGGAGAAGTGTTGACAACAAGAGTCGTTGTTGCAAATATCTTGAGGTCATTGATGTACGATAAACCTAATGTGTCTAACGGTATCTTAACTGCAAGCGCACAGCCTATCGCGGTAGTAATAAAAGATTGTCGAATCCACAGGGACTTTGTAATCACTCTAGTGCGGGAAAGTAATGCTAGTTTAGCTAAGGCGGAAATTGTCACGTTTGGTTTTGGGAAGGTTAAGGAAGGTAAACTAATTGATTTTAAAGTAATTATGAGATGAAATGGTCGGTATGCAATAGAGTCGACCTAAAGGATCTAATCGGACCTAGGCATATAAGGATGGTCAACTTGGTTCATCTGTAGAATTAATCAGTTTAAAAACCCTCAACTCACACTTTCATGGTCTTATCTCGGATTATACGTCTAAAGCCTTATACCTGCTTTCGCTAGCCTATAAGTGTTTAGAAATACTTTTTGGAAACTTAATTAATTCTAATCTGTTTTAAAGCGCTTTCACTGTATTTAAATCAAATGCCTAACTTTAGCTATCCGGTTAAAAACCTCATACTTTCGTGGTCTCGATCTAACCTATTTACTCTTCTTACTTTCGTAACAAAGGTTTTATTTTTAAGCATAAAAAGTTATAACCAGAGTCAAGTTGATTAAAGTTTTAGCCTAAGTTTGATCAGATGCCTATTGTCTCTAACTATTCCATACCGACACTAAAGGTTTAGCTAGCCATGGAAATTAAAATGAACTCACAGAAAATAAAAACAAACAAATATAAAATGGACATTATAAATAATAAATGAAACTTGCATTAATTAATTAAAGGGTACTGTAATACAATTGTAAAATAAAAACCTGAAAATAAAGCCAATACTTCAATCCCTCTTCCACAGATCGGAAACATGGACTTGGTATCGGTAATATGACAAATTCTGAGGCTTGAATAAAAATCCTAAACTATAATAATAATTTCCTAATGTTGGAAATTATTATTTGGGCAATGGAATTAAAAGAACGGAAATAAACGAATGCGAAGGAAATAATAACTGAAGTAATAGCAGGTTGGATTTCGGCAGAGCTTCCGCACAAGTAGACTGAAAATTGCTCTGTACCTCTAACGTTGAATGTTGAGGTATTTATAGAGAAATGGAATTGGCAGTTGGTTTTGAAATTCACACGAAGCATCCCTTGAAAATCTCCATGAATATAGGAACGTGGGCAGTTGAGGGAGAACTGGTGAACGTGGGAGAGAAATCAGGAGTTTGAAAACTCCTTCTGTTTTACTTTGCCACGATCTGCACTTTTAATTAACTGTTATGCGCGTTACGCTCGTCACTGCTGTGTTATGAGCAACTTTGTTGTTTCTCCGTGTTACGGTCGTGGCAGAGGTGTTACGGTCGTAACACGCTTCATGATGGCTTACGGTCGTGGCAGATGTGTTACGACCGTCACAGCTACAAAATCTGTATCTCTTGACAGATTTATCTTTTTCTTCTGTTCTTTTGATGCTTTCTTGCATTGTTTCATGTTTTCTTCTGTTTTGAGCTAAGTTATGAATACCTGCAAAAAGTAATGACAAACTCGAAATATTCGGGAGTTAATCGTGTCAAAATAATACAAAACGGGTAAATTTCATGGAAAATAAACGATACAATTTTGTGTTATCAAGTTCCCCCATACTTAAACCTTTGCTTGTCCTCAAGCAAAATAATCAATTAAGAATATCAGACAAGTTTTTATAAACGCACATAACTAGTATACCTTTCGTTTTCAAATAATTACAAGAAATCCTAAGTTAGTTCGGCCAAGAAAATCGAATGAAACAACAACGATACGCTAATGACACAAGCAACAAGCTAGTCGACGACTATCCGTTTTAAACGAAATGTCCAATTATATCGTTATAATTCAACTCAAGGTTTCTCGTTCCTATTTCACCCGGTTTCGTTCTCGCGCAATCACATTAAGCCCATTATCCTTGCACGCACGTAGTGGAATAGCCGGTTAGTGGTTCTGATCAAGTTACAACGGTTTCTGGCACAATTATGTGGCAACCTCTTTTATCCAATTGCAAGATACGGGGGATCAAACCGTAGTCTGCCCTACCGAGTTTAGTACCAGATGCTTCTAAACCACCTAAACAATGGATTCTCATGTTTCTCAGTAGAAGCTTTTTGCATCCGTTGGATTAGACGATCGGGTGAGGATCGCCCAATTTAATTGGTGCAATACTTATTTCCTTAAAGCATGTAACATTCTGTTTAAAACAATTTGCAAGATCATCCACTTATGTTCATCGGCTTTCCACGTGGTTTGTGCTAAGACTGGTGCCGACTGCTAATATAAACTACTAGGGGCTAATTTAAGACTTAAAACTCAAAGTATCGGTATAACAGAAATGGAGACGATTCGCGTAAGTGGGGAGTCAAAGGTGTCATAACCGTATAGTTCTCGTTGGATCGCTCTCGGCCTTCTAACTAAGATTTCAGTTAAAGTAGGTAACTAACGATTATGCAAATATAACAGGCGAAAAATTTTGGTATGGCTAAATAAAACGGGGATAAAATGAAATAACGAAATATTACCTGAAATGGAAATGAAATTACTCGTTCTGAAATAAGAATGCAGTACTCCTCCCACACTATATCAAACATTGTCTCAATGTTATGATATAACGGCGAGGTTAAATTAAAAATACATCGGAAAAACAAGGAAAACAACAAGGAACGGGAAAAACTACTGGCGACCACGGCGGCTTCGGGTTCGTGACCTTCTGGAGGGAGTAGCTTCAGAGTCAGTGCTCTGGGGTCCAAGAGATGTTACATCCATCCTTAAAGCATTAAGCTCGCTTAGCACTTCATCAAGCCTTTCATTTCGTCGAGCGTTGACCACTCAAGATTTGGGCATTTTGCGCGAGTAAGGCGTCGAAACGCTCCTGATGCACCCTCTCGGATCTGGCATTCATAAGATCCTGATGATGAATGGCTCGGAGGAGTTCGTCAAAAGATGGAGGTGGAGGAGCAGAGGAGGACTCAGGAATGTCAGGCACGGGAACAGCTCGATCCAGTTCTTCCTGCATCTCATCAGCGGGGCCGACATGAGGTTCTTCTTGAGCAGCAGCAGGGCCTTCAGGGGCTTCAAGGTTAAATAGCCAATTGGCTCGGTTCTGAGGATCGATTCGGTCCCTGCAAGGCAAAACAATGTTAGTGTAAACTCGGTTCTGTATCACTGGATGGAACTTTCCGTCGTCCCGCTCGTGATGAGGTGGGCTGATTTGCAATGATCCAAAGTAAGCAGGACCGGTGGTCGGGATGGCATATGGGCAAGGGTGTCACCATGATTTAGTGCCAAAGCAAGAGAAGTGACAAGCCCTCCGAAATAGAAAGGTTTGCCGCCTCTGGTGCAGATGGAGTGAATATGGGCCAGGAGGAAAGGTGCGGCATTAATTTTCTGACCCGAGAATGCACAATGCATAAAAAATAGCTCCTTGGAGTTGAGCTTGTGGTTGCTATCTCTTGCGAAGATTGTATTACCCAGGATACGGTGGAAATAGCGTATGGTCGGATTATGGATTTGAGTGGCGTTGAGATGATCATAAGAGTGTGCTCGGTTGCTGGTGAGGTTATGCCAAAGGTTGAAAGACTCTTCTCCAAAGTTGTCGGGTACACGAAGGTGGGAACCTTCCTCGGTGCAGAAATCAAGCAATTGCCCGAACGCGTTCTGAGAGAACTCGTACTCGGTACCGAATATGCGAAACTTCGCAACACCAGAAAGTTGGTTTGTTGAACCAGGTGGAGTGATGTAGCAGAAGGAGCTGAGGAACTCGAGAGTGAGATTCTCGTACGTGGGCTGGGGCTGGCTACATAGGTTCCACAGGTTGACACTCTGAAGAAGGCGTTGAACACCTTCAAGCAAACCAAGATCTCTGAGGTAGTCAGTGTCAACATACCTAGTGGGGTGTAGTCCTCGACGTTGGAATTTCAAAAACTTAACACGTTGAGTCTCGCCTTGTTCACCATCACATAGGGTAATGCCAGGAATAGGTTGGAGATTGTTTTCCATTTGCATGCAAGAGTGTTAGAGTGATAATGGGTGTTGTTGGTAAATGAGAGAATGAGAAGATGATACGGGTAATGGATGTATATATAGTGGAAGGAGATAGTGGGAAGTTTGAAAATTGAGAGGGATTCATGGTGGGATGATTGGGGTTAATGGGTAGTTAATGGAGGAAGTGGGATGATTGGGGAGTTATGGAAGAAGAAGAAGAGAGAAAGGTTGAGGGAAGAAGAAAAGGAACGTTCTGCTAACAGGGTTACTGATGTAGCCCGTGTTACGGTCGTAACACCAAGCTGACGAGCGTAACGCGCTGAAAGGCGTGTGACGGTCGTGGGGGGTGGATGACAATCGTGGCAACTACAAATTTTGAAATTTTTTTAACAGAACAGAACACAATTACACAGAGTAATATTTTTATAGCAAGCAGAACATCTCAGGCATTCCAACATAAACACAACATTAATTTATTCAACATATAATCCAATATATATAATTCGCAATAGAGTAGAAAACCATAGAACATTGTAAGCAAAATAATGAATGTAAGTTTAAAATTGAAAACAAACAATTGCATTAATTCAAATTGAGTAACTTGTTCTTTTTGATAGAAAGTAAATTGCTTGTAAATTGAAATGCAGTAATTTAATAAAGAATTGAAACTACCTAGAAACAAAACAAAATAGAAAAATTCTAAAAACTAAGAATTGAAAAACTGAAAACTGAAAAACTAAGAACTAAGAACTGCTTCATCCAATCTTCTCTTTTAATATCTCTAAAGCTTGGGTGATGTTATAGAATTGCTCCACTGTGATGTCAGTTAAACCAATAAGATCCAAACGCATAGTCTTCAATTCATTCTTTATTCCATCAATGTCAGTTTTATAAGAATCCAAAGTGGTCAGAATGATGTTTAATTGTGTAGTATATTCTCCTTGGTTTATATCAGGGGCTACTTGTGCTTCAGCCATATTTGTAAAGTCATGGTAACCAGGAGGAGTTTCAGGATCTGTTTCGTTTTCAGACATGAAATTATCAGCAACAAAATATGATTGTGGTGTTTCTGGTGTTGAAGGATGGTCAGGTGGATTCAATTCATACAACCAATTTTCACGGTTATGGACACTTACTCGGCGGGCATGGTTCGGAAGGGTAAAAAGAGTAACAACTTCGTTTCTTATCAGGTAATCATAAGGTGCATGGCCTAAATTTCCTATTATCATGTTGTTGAAACAGAAATCAATATTCATAGGCCTAATTGATCCAAATGGTGCACAGTTATTAAGTTGGTAACGAAGTCCAAGAGCATTTGCAATCATTGTAACTAATCCTCCCACACTGACAGGAACATTAGGGTCCTCACTAATGCGGGTAAAGGTCTTCATCAGGAGTGGGACAGCATTGGCAGGGCGTCCTAGGTTCATACAATAAAGTAGAGATAACTCATCCTTGGATACAGCATTTTGGTTTTGTTCTTTTCCAAACAAAGTGTGGGCAAGAATTCTATGGAAATAACGGATAGCGGGGTTATGTATCTCATTGTTATCCAAAATTTCTGGGTTAGGGTGATAGTTTCCGGTTAAAGTACCCCAGAAGTAATCCAACTCAAAATCCAATAAATCTGCCTCAAGGGTAGTAAAAGCTAAGGGTCCGCTGGGGAATCCTAATAAAGCAGCTAAGTCCCTATGGTTATAGGTGAACTCAATACCAAAAAGTCTGAAGGCGATGATTCCTTTTCGGGCTCCGACACCGTGTTCAGGGATGTAAACTAAAGAACTCAAGAACTCAAGGGTAAGCTCTCGGTAAGTGATAAACCTATTTTTCAGGTGTGCTTTCTCCCATCCCAACTGGTTAAACATGTAGTAAACACTGTCAGTAATGCCTAAAGTGTCCATAGTTGGTTCATCATGATACAGGGTTAAACTGATGTCTCGCTGAGACAAAGCCTCAAATCTTCTTTGTTGGTTTCTACAAACGTGGTTTCCATAAAGTTCTGTGGAGGATCCATAGCAAAAACAAAGCGGGGAAACAGAGTAGAGGAGAAAGTAAAGAGAAAAAGACTATTCAGAAATCCTGTGGCAAGTAAAATTGTTTTGAAATCAGCAGTAGTTTTATAAAAGTTTTTAAAAATGAAAAATACTTATATAGCAAGCAAAAACAGAGAATACAAACAAAATAGCAAGCAAAAACAAATAAAATGGGTTGCCTCCCATGAAGCGCTGTTTTTAACGTCATAAGCCTGACGAAATACCTAGTGAAAGATTAGTCGGGAGAAATAGGTGGCAGTTCTACAAGTTTAAGCTTATTCGTATAATCTCTATTATCTATACGATGATACTGTTTTAACCGCTGCCCGTTTACAATAAACGGGGCGCTATTTCTATCCTTAATTTCTACCGCTCCGCTAGGAAATACTCTTGTAATTTCAAAAGGACCGTACCATCTAGATTTAAGTTTTCCAGGGAAGAGTCTAAGTCTAGAATTAAATAAAAGTACGACATCTCCCACACTAAATTCTTTCCGAGATAAACGCTGATCGTGCCATTTTTTAGTTCGTTCTTTGTATATTTTAGCGTTTTCGTAAGCGTCTAGTCTTAATTCTTCCAGTTCATGTAAATCGAGGATTCGTTTCTCGCTAGCAGCAGTGTAATTAATATTGAGTGTCTTTATCGCCCAATAAGCTTTATGCTCTAATTCTACCGGGAGATGACAAGATTTTCCGTAAACAAGTTTGAAAGGTGTAGTTCCGATAGGAGTCTTGTAAGCTGTCCTATAAGCCCATAAAGCTTCGT
Source organism: Vicia sativa (assembly GCA_021764765.1). Classification (NCBI taxonomy): domain Eukaryota; kingdom Viridiplantae; phylum Streptophyta; class Magnoliopsida; order Fabales; family Fabaceae; genus Vicia; species Vicia sativa. The sequence continues at coordinate 116,267,323 of CM038796.1, read as the reverse complement.
TAAGCTTGGATGACCAATCTTTGCGAGATATAGCGACAGTTTTTTCTAATATTTGTTTAATCTCTCTGTTCGAAACTTCGACTTGTCCGCTAGTTTGCGGATGATAAGGTGTTGCTACGCGGTGTTTCACTCCATATTTAGATAGTAATTTATCAAATATCTTCGAAATAAAATGAGATCCATCGTCACTGATAACAAGTCGAGGAACACCAAAACGCGGGAAAATTATATTCCTGAAAAGTTTTATCACCACGCGTGTGTCATTTGTAGGAGAAGCTATTGCTTCGATCCATTTTGAAACATAATCGACAGCTACGAGTATAAACTTGTTTCCAAAAGAAGATGGGAAATGTCCCATGAAATCTATTCCCCAAACATCAAAGACTTCAACTTCTAGTATTCCTTTCTGAGGCATTTCATCGCGTCTTGAGATATTACCGGTGCGTTGGCAGCGATCACAGTTTTTAACGGCGATGTGGACATCCTTCAACAGGTTAGGCCAGAAAAGGCAGGCTTGGAGAATTTTGGCACACGTTTTAGAGGTGCTAGCATGTCCGCCATGAGGAGATGAATGATAATGGGAAATGACGTCTTCTATTTCTTCGTCGGGTATACACCAGCGGAAAATTCCATCAGGTCCTCGTTTAAATAAAAGTGGTTCGTCCCAATAGTAACTCTTGAGATCATGGAAGAATTTCTTTTTCTGTTGGTAAGTTAAGTCAGGTGTAAGCACACCGGCAGCTAAATAATTAACGATGTCAGCATACCAAGGCAATCCTATGGTCATGTCAATGGCTTCCACGACTTCCTTAGCTTCTGGTTTATTTAAATCCAATTGAGCTAGGTCGCTTATCATATGTGCTATTAGATGTTCATACGGAAAATTATCGTTAATTGGCACTTGTTCGGGTTTTATACCTTCTAAACGGGATAAATGATCCGCTACGACGTTTTCTGTTCCTTTCTTGTCCTTAATTTCCAAGTCAAATTCTTGTAAAAGTAAAATCCACCGGAGGAGTCTGGGTTTTGCATCTTTCTTGGCAAGTAAATATCTGATAGCAGCGTGGTCCGTGTAAATGATGATTTTTGCTCCTACAAGGTAAGAACGGAATTTGTCAAGCGTGAAGACCACGGCTAAGAGTTCTTTTTCAGTTGTGGCGTAGTTCATCTGAGCTGAATCCAGCGTTCTGCTGGCGTAGTAAATTGCGTGAAGTTTCTTATCTTTCCTTTGTCCAAGAACTGCGCCTTACAGCGTAATCACTTGCATCGCACATGATTTCGAAAGGTAACCTCCAATCGGGTGGTTGCATGATTGGTGCAGAAATAAGTGCGGCTTTAAGGGTTTCAAAAGCTTTGAGACAATCGTCATCGAATATGAACTCAGCATCCTTCATTAATAGACCGGTAAGTGGTTTTGTAATTTTCGAGAAATCCTTAATAAAGCATCGGTAAAAACCGGCGTGTCCTAGAAAACTTCGTATCTCTCGAACGGTCTTGGGTGGTTGGAGTTCTTTAATCACTTCTATCTTGGCTTTATCAACTTCAATTCCTTTATTGGAAATAACATGTCCAAGTACGATTCCTTCTCTGACCATGAAATGGCATTTTTCCCAGTTGAGCACAAGGTTTACTTTCACACATCGTTCTAAAACACTCTCTAAATTAGATAGACATCCTTCAAAGCTTTGTCCACACATAGAGAAGTCGTCCATAAATACTTCCATGATGTTGTCAATGAAATCTGCGAAGATGGCCATCATACATCGTTGGAAAGTTGCGGGAGCATTACATAATCCAACAGGCATTCGTCTGTACGCGAACATTCCATAGGGACACGTGAATGTAGTCTTCTCTTGATCATCAGGGTGAATTGGAATTTGGAAAAATCCGGGAATAACCGTCTAAATAGCAGAAATAGGAGTGTTTGGCTAATCGTTCTAACATTTGATCAATAAAGGGTAAAGGAAAATGGTCTTTCCGAGTAGCTTTGTTCAGTTTTCTATAATCAATGCACATTCTGTGTCCACTAACTACTCTTTGTGTTATCGATTCGCCTTGTGCGTTTTTCACGACAGTGACACCTCCTTTCTTAGGTACGACATGCACTGGGCTAACCCATTTACTGTCGGAGATCGGGTATATAATTCTAGCTTCCATTAGCTTTTTGATTTCATCTCTGACTACAGTGCTGAGGATCAGATTGATTCTTCTTTGAGGTTCTCGAGAGGTTTTGCAATCCTCTTCTAATAGAATACGGTGCATACAAATTGAAGGACACATTCCTTTTAAGTCTGATATGTTGTAACCTAACGCAATAGGGTATTTCCTTAGAACGTCTAAAAGTTTCTGAGTTTCGAGCGTTCCTAAACTGGAATTCACTATTACAGGTCGAGTTTGTTCAGTATCAAGGAATTCGTATCGTAGATTTTTAGGTAGAACTTTCAATTCTAGTTTTGGTTTCTTGGGACATGGCATATGATTAGGTGTAAGTGCTAGACTTTTGCTTAGACTGTCATCTTTATATGGTTCTCGCCAATTGTCGTCTTCGAATATCAGAGGGGTTTCAATTTTCATTATTTCGGAATATGTGGTTTGTTCAGCTTCCATCTCTCTCACGCACTCGTCTATAATATCGAGTAAATAACATGTGTCATTCATGGCGGGTGCTTGTAGAAATTGAGTGAGGATGAATTCTACTTTTTCCTAGCTACATCAATTATAGCTCCAGCTGTAGCTAGGAATGGTCTTCCTAATATGATAGGGGTAACTGAATCTTCGGTAATGTCCATAATTATGAAATCGGTCGGAATATAGAATTGACCTATGCTAACTGGAACATTTTTCAATATACCTACAAGATACTTAACTGATCGGTCAACTAATTGAACAGACATTTTGGTAGGTGTAAGTTCTCCCATTTCCAGCTTTTTGCAAATAGATAGGGGCATGACACTGATACTTGCTCCTAAGTTGCATAGAGCTTTGTCTATGATGAATTTTCCAATGTTACAGGGTATAGAGAAACTACCTGGGTCTTTTAGCTTAGGAGGCATGTTATTCTGAATGATAGCACTACACTCAGCAGTGAGGGTAACTGTTCCGTTATCTTCTAACTTTTTCTTGTTAGATAGGATTTCCTTAAGAAATTTAGCATACAATGGCATCTGGGTAATGGCTTTTGTGAATGGTATTGTGATATTTAGTTGTTTCAGAAGTTCCACGAATTTCTTAAATTGGCTCATCGATTTAGAATTGGTTAGTCTCTGAGGATACGGAATTTGTGGTTTATAGGGCGGTGAAGGCACATAAGGTTTCTCTTTTTCTACAGCCTCTTGAGTTTCGTTTTCCTTTTCTTTCGGTTCGCTCTCGTTTTCACTTGGCTTGTCTCGCTTCTGATACATTGCTGGGTTTTCTAGTCTTGGATCAACAGGTCCGTCAAGTTCTTTTCCACTCCTTAGTATCACGGCATTAGCGTGTCCTTTCGGGTTAGGTTGTGGTTGACCAGGAAATATTCCAGCAGGAGCAGCAGTAGGTGCTTGCTGTTGAGCTACTTGTGAAATCTGAGTTTCAAGCATCTTGTTATGGGTAGCTAAAGCATCGACCTTGCTAGATAATTGCTTAATTTGCTCATTGGTATGTAAATTCTGATTTAAAACATCCTTATTGGTCTGGGATTGAGAAGCAATGAAGTGTTCTATCATAATTTCGAGGTTTGATTTCCTAGGAATGTTGGAAGTATTAGGTCCGTTATTAGGATGATTCGGGATAGCTTTTGGATAACCAGGTGGTGTAGCAGGAGCTTGTCCAGGAGCATACAACGCATTGTTGCTTTTGTACGAGAAATTTGGATGATTCTTCCAACCTGGGTTATACGTATTACTGTAGGGATTTCCTTGCACGTAGTTAGCTTGTTCGGCTGGTACTCCGGTCAAAAGGGGGCATTCTGGAGCAGGATGTGATTGAATACCACATAGATCGCAAGTTGGAATCACTGCAGCTACGGTAGCTGCGGGAGTGATGGAAAGATTCTCTAATTTTTGGGTAAGAGCTTCCACTTTAGCATTAACTTGATCCAGGCTGTTCACTTCAACCTTGATACCTTTCGTTTGAGATTTCTCTACATTAACTCTCTCGCTTCCCCATTGGTAGTGGTTCTGAGCCATGCTTTCGATAAGTTGGTTCGCTTCGGCATATGGTTTATCCATCAGTGCGCCGCCAGCAGCAGCGTCTATAGTTAATCTTGTATTGTACAAGAGACCGTTATAGAATGTGTGAATAATCAACCATTCTTCTAAACCATGATGAGGGCAGAGTCTTAGCATATCCTTGTATCGTTCCCATGCTTCGAATAAAGATTCATTGTCTTTCTGTTTGAAACCATTGATGTTGGCTCTGAGCATAGCAGTTTTGCTTGGAGGAAAATATCTAGCTAAGAAGACTTTCTTCAACTCAGCCCAAGTGGTGATTGAGTTGGAAGGAAGAGATTGAAGCCAAGCACGACCTCTGTCTCTTAAAGAAAAAGGAAATAGGCGCAATCGTATCGCCTCGGGGTTTACTCCATTCGCCACAAAGGTCTCTGCATCGCACAAACAGATAGATGTAGATTAGGGTCGTCGGAGGAGCTCCAGAACCGGTTCTGCTGAACGCGGAAAGAAGCGAAGGTTTCACCGAAATCGTTTGAGCAATAGCGAGCTGCAATACTGTTATGAGGCTCCGCTTGAGAAGGAACTGCGTAATCCTTAAGAGGACGAGGAGGAGGAGGTGGATCAGCCATTCTTCGTAATTCGTCGAGATCTGGAAGAACAGACGGAGGAAGATTGTTGAGTTCACGGTACTCTTGAATTCGTCTTGTTAATCAAGATAACGCCGATATCGATATGGGTATATGCAAAGTACCGCCTTGAGAGCGAGTATTTGGCATACACAAAAAAGGAAAATAAATAATTGCCTTAGTCTAGACAGTGCTACTTTAAGAGTGCACTAGTGACTAGATCAAAGTCCCCGGCAACGGCGCCAAAAACTTGATGTACGATAAACCTAATGTGTCTAACGGTATCTTAACTGCAAGCGCACAACCTATCGCGGTAGTAATAAAAGATTGTCGAATCCACAGGAACTTTGTAATCACTCTAGTGCGGGAAAGTAATGCTAGTTTAGCTAAGGCGGAAATTGTCACGTTTGGTTTTGGGAAGGTTAAGGAAGGTAAACTAATTGATTTTAAAGTAATTATGAGATGAAATGGTCGGTATGCAATAGAGTCGACCTAAAGGATCTAATCGGACCTAGGCATATAAGGATGGTCAACTTGGTTCATCTGTAGAATTAATCAGTTTAAAAACCCTCAACTCACACTTTCATGGTCTTATCTCGGATTATACGTCTAAAGCCTTATACCGCCGCTAGCCTATAAGTGTTTAGAAATACTTTTTGGAAACTTAATTAATTCTAATCTGTTTTAAAGCGCTTTCACTGTATTTAAATCAAATGCCTAACTTTAGCTATCCGGTTAAAAACCTCATACTTTCGTGGTCTCGATCTAACCTATTTACTCTTCTTACTTTCGTAACAAAGGTTTTATTTTTAAGCATAAAAAGTTATAACCAGAGTCAAGTTGATTAAAGTTTTAGCCTAAGTTTGATCAGATGCCTATTGTCTCTAACTATTCCATACCGACACTAAAGGTTTAGCTAGCCATGGAAATTAAAATGAACTCACAGAAAATAAAAACAAACAAATATAAAATGGACATTATAAATAATAAATGAAACTTGCATTAATTAATTAAAGGGTACTGTAATACAATTGTAAAATAAAAACCTGAAAATAAAGCCAATACTTCAATCCCTCTTCCACAGATCGGAAACATGGACTTGGTATCGGTAATATGACAAATTCTGAGGCTTGAATAAAAATCCTAAACTATAATAATAATTTCCTAATGTTGGAAATTATTATTTGGGCAATGGAATTAAAAGAACGGAAATAAACGAATGCGAAGGAAATAATAACTGAAGTAATAGCAGGTTGGATTTCGGCAGAGCTTCCGCACAAGTAGACTGAAAATTGCTCTGTACCTCTAACGTTGAATGTTGAGGTATTTATAGAGAAATGGAATTGGCAGTTGGTTTTGAAATTCACACGAAGCATCCCTTGAAAATCTCCATGAATATAGGAACGTGGGCAGTTGAGGGAGAACTGGTGAACGTGGGAGAGAAATCAGGAGTTTGAAAACTCCTTCTGTTTTACTTTGCCACGATCTGCACTTTTAATTAACTTGTTATGCGCGTTACGCTCGTCACTGCTGTGTTATGAGCAACTTTGTTGTTTCTCCGTGTTACGGTCGTGGCAGAGGTGTTACGGTCGTAACACGCTTCATGATGGCTTACGGTCGTGGCAGATGTGTTACGACCGTCACAGCTACAAAATCTGTATCTCTTGACAGATTTATCTTTTTCTTCTGTTCTTTTGATGCTTTCTTGCATTGTTTCATGTTTTCTTCTGTTTTGAGCTAAGTTATGAATACCTGCAAAAAGTAATGACAAACTCGAAATATTCGGGAGTTAATCGTGTCAAAATAATACAAAACGGGTAAATTTCATGGAAAATAAACGATACAATTTCGTGTTATCAGTCATTGACTCTAAAGTTCAACCACGTGGTGGTTGTAACACCCTAAATAACTTATGTGTAATTAAAATAAAATATCAGAGTAAATTTAACACAAAAATATTTAGGATGCTACAATTCAACAAAACATGCTCATACATTATGATATGTAACACATACTATTTTAAACAAATTATAGTAAAGCTTATAATAATAAAACATGTATAAAAATTCAACTTGTATTTAAGCCGCGAAATCACTTGAAAATAAAAAGGAAGACTCCATCTTCCAATAACATCAACTCCTCCATTGTGAATCACTTACGCGTTATCCACAAGAATGCAACATTCAAACAAAAGGAGTGAGATATCATAATTATACAGAGGAAAACATGATAATAAGCAAGCATCAAATTATTACACGCACATCATTCATTACACAATATAATCCACACAATCAACACAACAACCAACGAACCAACACAATAACCACACAATCAATATGCAATACAATGAGACTGACAACTAAACTCAATGCATGTGGTACCAATACACAAAAACTCAGGTTTACTGCTCTGATCCTCACCTAGTAGGATTAAGGCCCACCAATTTGTTACCATCACCTCTGATAACACTTCACTAATTCCATCACCTCCAAAATCAGTTACTTGCACCCAATCCTCACCTCCTGGGATTGGGGAACATCGACAATATTCCATTGTCCAACATCAGGAATGCATGCAACGTATTATACATGCAATAACAACATCAAGCATAATGGGCAACACCTATATAGTCAATGTACTCTGCCAATACAGGTCACCATGCACCAACACATACTATAACGACTCAACAACGTCAACATACAACATAACAAGCAACAACAATGCATTCCAGACTATGTCACATCACAACATAAATAATTCAATGCATTTAACACCATCGCACAAAACATTATTCATTTTCAGGTACTTAAACCAATTTATGAATAAATTTCTTCTTCATCTTTCCAACTCTTCGAATGGAACTCGAATCGGAAACCTGAAACTAAAGTTATAAATTTTTTAATTTTTACAAAATTTCGTCAGAACAACGGTAATTGATTACGTTATATCCCCTAACCGATTATGGGATCAAAAACAGCCCAGAAACCCATTTTTCAAGTGGTAATCGATTACGCCATGTCTCATACATGATTACGCCTTTGCAAACAGTCCAGAAACTCATTTCAATAGTGTAATCGATTACCCAAATCCTAGTAATATATTACATTTGCAGTAGAAGCACTTTTCAGGTGCTTATCTGTATAAAAGCACTTTTAAGTCATCCCAAAACCCCATTTCTCTTAAAAAAACATTTAGCTTATATTTTAACACGAAAAGTCACTTTTTAAAAGTTTCAAATCCCAAATAATTTTACCTGAAAATACCCATAACTTAGTTTTGAATTTGACCCGCAACCACACACAACAACACAACATCCAACATCAATAACTCCATTAAATACATAATTTTAACAGCAACATTATGAAATTTACCATTCAATCATCAACCACAACATCATTATACAACATTCTAACACATATAATTTATCAATAACATACAATTGTATGATCCACACAATTAATCCAACAATTATAAAATTGCAACAATGGTCATGATATTGAGAGAAGAAAAACACAAAAATCAAGTATATACATAATCTATCAACCATCATCTTACAAATCCTTAGATGATTAGAACCATGCCCTTACCATAGAGTTCTTGCAAAAGCTTCTCAACAATGGTGATCTTTTGTTCCCTTTTGCCCTAGCTCTCATTTATCTTTTCTCAAAACTTTCACAATCTCTCAGTTTCTATCCCTCAATTCTCTTTTCTATTATTTTATTATATTACTATTACTAATCTCAACTAATTAAATAATAATAATAATTATAATAATAATTCTATCAATTATTTAATTAAATTAATATCCTCCTTAACTAATATAATTCAATTAGTCTTACTCACCACACTACCAAATTCTACACTTTTGCTCACAGACATCCAACACCTTAATTCTACTCTTAAGGCCCCTACCCCACACCAAAGGTACCCCAAACACACCAAAACACCAAATAATACCACACAATTACCAAATACCACATAATTAAACTATAGAAAATAAATAAAATAAGTCGGGCGTTACAACTCTCCCCCATTTAGAATACTTCCGTCCTCGAAAATTTACTTGATGCGAACAACTCCAGATACGACTCTCACATCCTACTCTCCAACACCCACATCATATTCTTTTCGGTATCTCCTCCCTAAAATATCTTCACGAGATCAATCTCCTTGCCTCTCAACTGTTACAATTCATGATCTTCAATCCTCACAGGTAAGGCATCAATTGTCAGGTTATCCCTCACATGCACCTCATCCATCAAAATCATATGCAAAGAATCTGAAACATTCTTCGAAGATGTGAAACATGAATTACATCATGCAAATTCAACAAATTTGGTGGCAACACCACTATATAAGCAACGATTTCAACCCTAAGCGATATCTGATACGAACCACTATATTGAGGAGTAAGTTTTCTCGATTTCAAATCATGCCCAACACCGGTCACCGAAGTGACTCTCTATAATACATGGTTTCCCTCTTGAAACTCAAGATCCTTCCTTATCTTATCATGTTAACTCTTACGTATACTCTTATGTTAACTCAAGTTTTTATCTTCTATCGAATCACCATCAACTTTTCAGTAGTCTGCTAGACGATCTCAGGTCCAAACACTACATTCTCACTAGATTTATGCCAACACAAAGGTGTCATACACATCAGATCATACAATGCCTCAAAATGTTCCATTCAAATGCTATAACGGTAACTATTAATATAAGTGAACTCTATCATTGACAAATGAATATCTCAGATACATCTTTGCTCAAGAACACAAGCTCTTAATAAATATTCAAATGATTGAATGGTTCTCTCTGTCTGACCATCTGTTTGTGGATGATAAGCATAACTCAACCTCAGCTTAGAACCCAAAGCCCCCTGCAAACTCTCTCAAAATCCTGATGTAAACCTCGATTCTCTATCAGAAATAATACTAAACAAAATTTCATGCAACTTCATAATCACGCAAATGTAAATTTCTACCAACTTCTACAAATGAAAATGATGTTAATCTGTATAAAATGTGTCAATTTTGTTAGTCTATCCACAATAACCCAAATTGCATCATGCCCTCTAGAAGTCATTGGTAAACCAGTCACAAAGTCCATCGAAATTCTATCCCATATCCACTCTGGAATATCTAATGGTTGCATCAATCCTGTAGGTTTCCGATATTCAAATTTTGACTTCTAAGAAGTCAAACACGAATAAACAAACTGAGCCATATCCCGCTTTAGTCCAGGCCACCAAAATATCCTTTTAAAATTCAGATACATCTTAGTAGCTCTCGAATGGATACTCAAGCTACTTCTATGAATTTATTCTAGAATCATCCTTTTCAATTCAAAATTATCAAGAATACAAACCCAATCTCGGAACCTCAACACACCTTGTCCATCCACGTTAATGTCATCCTCTTCAGTTTGATTACTTTATACCATCAAGTCCACCAACTTCACATCTGAATTCATTTAATATTTTTGAGAAAACCATTGTTTATCTTCAACATACCCAACATCATGCTCTAGGGTGTTAACTCACAAACCAAACTCAAGTCTCTAAACTTCTCAATCGATTCTAATTCCATAACCATCATCGTAGACATATGCAAAGACTTCCAACTTAAAGCATCAACCACAAAATTATCTTTATTGGGATGATAATTCAAGCCAAAGTCATAATCCTTCGAGAATTCCAAACACATACATTTCCTCATATTCAATTTCTTCTGATCAAATAGATTCTTCAAACTTCTATGATCACTTAACACCTCAAATTTATAACCATAAAGATAATGCCTCCAAATATTTAACACAAACACCACTGCAACCAACTCTAAATCATGAGTAGGATAGTTTTTCTCGTGAACTCTTAGTTGTCTTGAAGCATAGCCACAACCTTACCATCCCGCACCATATAAACCATCAAAGACTCATCATTATACACCACAAAAAATTCATTCGATTTAGGTAAAATCAAAACTAGAACCATAGTCAATCACTTCTTCAGCTCAACGAAACTCTTTTTGTAGTGAATGTCTCACACAAATGCTTTACCTTTACAAGTTAGTTGAGTCAATGGAAGTGCTAACTTGGAAAATCTTTCAATGAACTTGCGATAATAACCAGCCAAGTCCAAAAAGATTCTAATCTCTGTAACCGACTCTGGAGCCTCTCGTTGTATAAATGCATCTACTTTGGACGGATCCACAACAATATCGTCACCTAAAGTAACATGACCAAGAAAATTAAATTCTTGCAACCAGAACTCACACTTTGAAAATTTAGCATAAAGCTTCTTCTCTTGCAATACTTGCAACATAATTCACAAATGCTTAGCATGTTCATCTTCTGATTTAGAATAAATTAGAATGTCGTCAATACAAACCACTACAAGTGGATCTAGATAAGTATGAAATATATGATTCATATATTCTATAAACACTCTCGGCGCATTGGAAACACCAAATGGAACCACCAATTATTTATAGTGTTCATACCAAATCCTGAAAGCCGTCTTCTGAATATCCTCATCCTTAACCCGAATATGATGGTAACCCGACCTCAAGTCAATTTTATTACACACACATGCACCCACAAACTGATCCATCAATTCATCTATTCTTGGAAGTGGATACTTGTTCTTGATCGTTACTTTATTCAAATGCTAGTAATACACACATAATCTCTGAATTCTGTCAATGTAATAACAAAAGTCAAGACTGTTATCTCAACAAAACACAATGGCACACCATATTTTATAACATACTCTGACATACAAACAGACTTGCTAAAAACAAAAAGATTGTGCAGAAAATTAAATTGCATAAACTTAAAGAACACAATCAATTGTTAACTCAGTTCAGTGCAACTCACCTACTTTGGGGGCTACCAAGCTAGAAAGGAAATTCACTATTAGTAGTATCGATTTGAAGTTAAACAATCTCAGTTTACAACTTCTCACTTAATCTCTACCTTGTTCAACTTCTACCTAAGAACCTCCTAGATATGATAACTCCTCTTACTCCCAATCACCACAGTGATATGAAACAATCCCAATCCTATGTAATATCTCAAGAAACCAAAAAAGAATATCAATCTTCCAATATCAAAATACTTATTCTTTCTTAAAAGCTTCAACTAAGAACAATACTCAACTCTTACTTAAAAGCTTTAAAGGAGAACAATAAATTGATAAACAAGTAGCAATCAATTAACTCAAATGCATCAAAGATACATGAGGACGTGCAAATAAACACACAGAGAAACTAAGAAACTCTGAAACCCTAAACCCTTATTTGCACATGATTTTACAAATAAAACAATGCTTAAAAAGAATGCTTAAAAAACTAGGTCTTGGATGTCTCATTAAATAGACTCTTGCAATGGGTTTGGAATGACTTGGATTCTTCAATCAAATTCAATCTTCAACTGTAAATTCCTGCAGAATTTTCCCCTAAAAAATAGAAACAAAAAACAAATCTTTCAAATAATTCCTAAAAAGTCTCAAAAATTCTTTTTATGGTAAATTATTGGCTATCCCTTATAAATTTAGGGGTAATTTATTGTATATCTATCAAAATTTATCATATAAAGTAAAATTTTAAAATCAACTATTAATCTAAAACCTTAAAAAATCAAATGAAATCAATAAAATAATATATAACTTAATTTTTTAGTAGTAAGATGTTGGTATATTAACTGTGAGTAATGATTCTCAGATTGGATAAAAAAGACGATATTAATTTATTTTTTTTAAATAAAAAAAAACATGGACCCAATATTTTAAGGTTTGAGGTTAATATGTGATTTTAAAAATTAATTTTGAATGATAATATTCTATTGGTATATATCATTAAACATAAATTACCTCAAATTTTACAAAGAATAGCGTATGTCTCATCAATTTTTACTAGTTAATATTATATTATTTTTATAAGTATGATGAACATTAAATTTAGAGCAATTCTTACGTAAATAAAATATTCTTTTCATTTAAACATAACAAAATGTATAAATATTCAATAAAAAATAAATTTATCATTCTTTTAAGAAATTTATTTGTCAATAATATATTCAAGAAATGGTATTTTTCTTCTGAGTATTATTTAAATCCGTTTTAAAATGCAGCACTTCTTTTCAAGTAACAATTAGCTTGAATATGCTGCTTGATCATTGACTAACGTATACTTATATATGAAGCAATGCTTGCTTAGATCGCGTGGAAATATAACCATTCCATCTAGTGTACAAGTTACAACTTACAACTAGCAAGACTTCCTCGTAAAGTTTTAATAATAATAATAATAATAATAATAATAATAATAATAATAATAATAATAATAATAATAATAATAATAATAATAATAATAATAATAATAATAATAATAATAATAATAATAATAATAATAATAATAATAATAATAATAATAATAATAATAATAATAATAATAATAATAATAATAATAATAATAATAATAATAATAATAATAATAATAATAATAATAATAATAATAATAATAATAATAATAATAATAATAATAATAATAATAATAATAATAATAATAATAATAATAATAATAATAATAATAATAATAATAATAATAATAATAATAATAATAATAATAATAATAATAATAATAATAATAATAATAATAATAATAATAATAATAATAATAATAATAATAATAATAATAATAATAATAATAATAATAATAATAATAATAATAATAATAATAATAATAATAATAATAATAATAATAATAATAATAATAATAATAATAATAATAATAATAATAATAATAATAATAATAATAATAATAATAATAATAATAATAATAATAATAATAATAATAATAATAATAATAATAATAATAATAATAATAATAATAATAATAATAATAATAATAATAATAATAATAATAATAATAATAATAATAATAATAATAATAATAATAATAATAATAATAATAATAATAATAATAATAATAATAATAATAATAATAATAATAATAATAATAATAATAATAATAATAATAATAATAATAATAATAATAATAATAATAATAATAATAATAATAATAATAATAATAATAATAATAATAATAATAATAATAATAATAATAATAATAATAATAATAATAATAATAATAATAATAATAATAATAATAATAATAATAATAATAATAATAATAATAATAATAATAATAATAATAATAATAATAATAATAATAATAATAATAATAATAATAATAATAATAATAATAATAATAATAATAATAATAATAATAATAATAATAATAATAATAATAATAATAATAATAATAATAATAATAATAATAATAATAATAATAATAATAATAATAATAATAATAATAATAATAATAATAATAATAATAATAATAATAATAATAATAATAATAATAATAATAATAATAATAATAATAATAATAATAATAATAATAATAATAATAATAATAATAATAATAATAATAATAATAATAATAATAATAATAATAATAATAATAATAATATAACCGTTCCTTTCGGAGTATTAGGGACTGTTAGATCAATATCATACGGTTCAAATATATATAAAAAAGAAAGTACAATATTTTTTCTAAGCAGTTCATGATTTAACGATCACTGATGTTCTAAATGTGTGATGAGGTTAATCATAGCAAATTTAACTTCACATTCTACTTCTTCGGTAAGTAACCCAAGAGATAGTACTCGAAGAGATAGGCCACTTGTTCAAGTATTGTCCATAAAAAATTTGAAATTTATAATACTTGAAAAGACTAGTGGATAATCATAGAGATTTCATTACTACAAAAAACACATTTAACATTGGACGCGAAATGTGTTTGACCTCGTCTATGAAAGCGAGGTAACGAAGATATTAAAACGCCGAAGGGTAAAGTAAACTGCACGTGAGTTCAATTCCCAAAATCAATATTTTATTATTTTCTAAATTGGATGACGCATCCAATATTAACACTCGGTGTTTTGAAGAAACGATGTAATATATCAATGTTTTTACATTGGCTTATTTAGAAAACTGAGGGGTTAAGATTTAATTATTTTGTACTGTCGTTTGCACCTGTATTACATAACCATATTACAGAATACATAACCATATTTTGCATATTTCTGAAACAAAGACATTGTACATTTTTCCAATTCCCTAGTATGAAACATAAATATTCATTGATTACACCAAATACAAACCCAAAATAACACACACTTTATAATTTTACATCAAAACTATAACAAATGATTAAGAAATAAAAATAATAAATCATTTACTTACTAGTTTTTCCAATTCTTCCATTACAATCAACAAAGGAATTATATGTCATTGTCAACCGTAATCAGTTTGCAATAAACAAAGGTCAAAGAAGAATGTTCTGATTATTTTTCTTATTGTTGTTAAATATTTATATATTTTTATTTTTTATCTAATTCATACAATAACAAAATTTGTAGCGAAGCATCCTTGTCTACTTCAAACATATTCATTGTGACTAAAATGCACATTAATGAAGATTTACCACACATCAAATAATTCCTAAATAGGTACTACTTTTTGGAATTTGTTACTAGTCAAGGTAATGCAATGCGATGGTATTACCAGGCATATCATCAATTACCTAAAATGTCTAGGGGGATAAACCATCATATACTTGTGTTGGTGGCGATACTACCGAAACAAAATCAAAGGTTGGATGTCTCTAACCCTATTAGTTGGATGATACTCTCGCGAATATGAATTCATGAAGGACAGACATGTAGAAATGATTAAATAAAACCTTCTTAGGGTGGCACTAAAGTTAAGAGTCTCGATAAAAATATAAACCACCCAAAGCCAAGAGTAACCAAGAAACCAACTAAATCTCCCAAACAAACACACCTCACCGCAATATGAGTATAAAACCATAGTGATGCATACTCGCCACCACCCCGCGGATTGTAACAATATATGATAAAGTATTAGGAAACAAAGGTAAAGTTGACTAACCCTAGCCATATGTCATCTCAAAATAAAGTGTGCATGTCATCCTCACCCTTTCTCGACAGACCCTCAATAAACATGTCTGAATCAACTTTAGGGTTTTAAGAAGTGAATTCTCCTTCAATAAAAAAGAAGTTACTCTATGATTAACACTCATCCCCCATATAAGGATATAAACACCCAAGATCAATATCTAATAGAAAGTATATCAATCCAAAGACTCCCACAATGTAATATTTGCCAACACCATTTACCAAAATATATAAAACTGACGAAACAAGATCTCTAAATTAAGTCTCCTAGTTTATACTATTATTTGAGTAACTATATATCTGAATTTTATATAGTAATTATTGTTGTCTATCTCATAAAAAATGAGTAGTTAGATCAAACACTCTATATAATTGTCAATATACACTATATAAAATAAAGTTTTTGGATCACACATTTTCGATCGAAACCGTCTACTACATAAAATTGCATCTACAATTGACCATAAGGGTCGAATAACTACATAGTATATGGGATAATAATTTTAAGGGATGACAGGAAGACCCAAACCCGCAGGGTCCACCTGCACCTGAACCCGAGTCAACGAATGAAAACCCGAGTTGACTGGGTTCGGGTGCAACCCTATATTTTGGGTTTGGGTCTGGGTTCACTCAAACCTGCACCCGAAACTTGAAATTACACCCCCTTAGACATTAAATTACATAAGTACCTGTTACCTTAAAATTTCTTAAGGTGTTTAAGGGTATGTATCAAAGGCAAACATCCTTATAATCTAGGGGTCAATCCTTAATGAATACAGGTCCCTCAAAAGAATTTATGAAACCAAGCCAAGGATGTCAAAAAGAAGTGTGTCGACCAAAGGAATAAACAAGGGAATTGGTAGATTCAACCAAGGTATCAAATAAACATGAAAACGTCGAGATCTGCGACCAGAAGGGAAAAGGGTCAAGATAAAGGTGTCGAAGATGAGCTACATCAACCGGATGAATAAGGTAAAGAATGTTGGTCGATTCGACAAACTATGGACTAAGTGAAGGTATCAGTCGAAGTTTAGACACAGTCGGAGATGGAGCCTATTGGACTTAGAGAAATCTCATTCTTTCTGAGATGCATCAAAGCTAGGGCGGTTAACCTTTTGCAACAACAAAACGGGGAAAATTCAAACTTTGAAAATTGTGGGCAGTTATTTCAAGAGATCGTGTATCTTAGGCGCCAAACGGATGGAGAAATCCTGTGAAGCAGTTACTTTGAGTTTCAATTTCATCTGTTGATTTCCTTAGGATGTTATCTTGTAAAATTACTATAAATAAGTCATTCTATTATAGAATTTAGTGTGTTCACCTGTACGCTCAAATCGCTTGCCAAAACTCTGCCCAATTCTGTGCGTAAGGAAGAAAGAGTTGTTAAGATTTTGATGTACGTGAATCACCATCTATATTTCAATGCAATCAATTTATCTTTTCATGTTATCTTTTGAATTTCTTTACTGTTTTATATTCATCTTTGAGCAAAACCTTTACGTTTTCATCTGCTTCGCGTGAACTTTTCAACACTGCTTGTCAGTCACGAGTCACCAACTAGTTAGTTTGTTGGATCTTATTTCGTCCAGAACCTACTGTCGGTCACAAGTTACCAGTTCGTCAGTCGAATCTTTGTGTGGAAAGCCGTTGTACTTGTTTCCTTGGTCTTAGAAATCCGTTTCTGGGCTAGGGTATATTTTGACAGGACCAGTATAATATCAAATATCTTAGCACGTGTCTTAAGGTCAACTGGTCGATCTTACGAGTAACCCTTAGTTTTAGGACATAGGGAGGACCAGCGTTTGTTTACCATTTTCCACAGTAAACAGTACCCCTAAATATATTTAAATGTAAATATTTAAGAATTTAATTTTAATTTTAATGTTACCAAACTTGATGTAAAGTTTTAATTTAATTCCTTAATTTCTCTGCGAGACCTTGATGAAATTCTTGTGTTTCAAATTTCAATGTTGTTGTATTTTTTGTTGCAGTTCGAGTTTGAGTGGAAAAACCTGAACCCAACAGGTGTGGACGTGAGTGGTATTTTATCATTTGAATAGCCTTTGAGTTTGGATTTAGGTGGTGATTTTGGATACAGATTTGGGTAGTGTGAAACCCGCATCCGACCCTACCCGTTGTCATCCCTATCACACTCAGACCGTATTAAAATCTACATTAGACAATTTCATCCATGTTTTTTGAGTTTTTTTTTTTTTATCAAATATCAAATTATGAGAACTCTAAGACTCAACTTATTATTTTTTTTGTGACAAGAAGACATAATTTACTTTAAATGTAATAAAAAATCTTAACATTAAACCTTTTTTAACATTGTATTTTAAAAATTTCTCCTTTAAAATTTCCGTTGTAATGACCGCAAGGTACACCTCAATAAGCGCAATCGCAACACTTGTAACCGCAAAAACATCTTCAATCTCACAACCACAATTTTTTGATAGGTAAGAGGGTTGAAAGCCCAAATAAGAATAAAGCTACAAAGCAACTAGTCAAGGGTGACAAAACCCCGTTCATCCGCATCAAGTATATTCGTATAAAATTCTGGACAAAACCCCGTATACATTGTCTTTACTATATATGAACCACATTAAGCCACAAAGATTTAATAAGAGAACAATCCTACAATACATGAAGAATTGTTTCAGGGCAGTCATGACAATGCTCACATCTCATATCGCAAATTCCCATGTTAGCTAATATCTCTTTCGTCAACAGTTTGCCATGCATAATTAGCCAAATAAACGCTCGTATCCTTTCCGGAGCTTTTATTTTCCAAATCTCACTCCACGTTCGGTCCAAATCCTCATTATCCTCATCAACTAACGCATGATACATAACAAATATAAAGAACTCACAATTCCTACCATTATGATAGACTAGCCTTTCAGCGCCGTTAACCTTTCTGGGAGGAATGATCGCTGCAATTTTTATGCTGATGTAAATCGGCACCCACTCCCTGAATATTTTCCATATCCAATTTCAATCTCTTGCAACAACATCACACAACTTAAGCCATCTCACATGTTATGGAATTTGTAAGTTTCACTCAGCAAACCTTAAAGCCCCCTCAATCCAAGCATCAGTACAAAGATCAATACTCCTGCCATCTTCAATGCCCCACCAGTAGTGCTCGTGCATTTTGTGCCATATTTTGACAATAATTTTTAAGAAATATGAATCTGTAACCTTGCACTGAACAATACTTGTATGCATTGTAACCTTATACTTCCCGATCAAAACATCCTCACACAAATCCGGCGTTCCAGAATGGAGATTCATAGCTAGCTTCATAATCCATGCCTAATTCATCTCTTTCAAACGTCTCAAACCAAGGCCACCCGACTTCCTCGGTTTTGTGATTATTTTCCACCCCCACAACATGATAATAGTGTCGTTGATCTATATCCCCCCAAATAAATCGCTGTTGAATGCGGTGTATCTCCTATTTACATCCTCTTAGTAATATATTGATCATCATGGGCTAAATCGAGATTGCTTCTAACACACTTTTGGCTAATGTAACTCTCCCTGCAAAAGCTAGTTGATTCACTTTCCAATGCCTGAGTTTCCTGTTAAGCTGTTCAATTATATACGTAAATTCATGCCTCTTTGGCACTTTGCCCGTCAACGAAATTCCCATATAATTTCCTAGCTTGTGTGCCTCATTGAAACTTGATATTGCAAGGAGCTTCTTGCGCGTACTTCTGGTGGTGTTTGAAGAGAAAAACACACTGGTCTTTTTAACACTAAATTCCTGGCCAGACATCTTGCAGAATTTATTAAGGATAGAAATTACATAATTCATTTGCAATTATGTAGCATCACCAAACAATAATAAATCATCGGCAAACATGAGGTGCGACACATTTGGGCCACTTCGACCAACTTTAAGAGCCTTCCAATCCCCTTTTTCTACTGCCTCCATAATTAAGTGCGATAGCTTGTCAATACACATCACAAATAAATAAGGGGAAATCGGATCACCTTATCTAATTCCTTGTTGAGGTTGGAAGAATTGTCTTCTTTCTTCGGTCCACGTCACATTTGTCTCAGCACTGGTTATCGAATGCATTATTATACGCCTTTACTAAGTCGACTTTTATGGAAAAATAACCTCTCCTGCCTTTTTCCTTATTCATACAGTGAATCATTTCCTGTACCACAATTATATTCTCATGAATATTTTGACCCGGTAAAAATCCTGTTTGATTCGGAGAAATAATGATAGAAATGTAGTTTTTCAATCTCTCCACAATTACTTTGCTAACCAATTTATAAATAGTATTACAGATCGAGATTGGACAAAATTGTGTGATGTATTCTGGTTGTTGCACTTTCAGTATGAGACATATATCAGTTTTATTGATCTCGGTAATACCCTCCGGCTACAACCAAACTTCCTTCACGAACTCACACACCTTTATTCCCACTAGGGTTAAATAAGTTTTTGGTCTCTATAAATATCTCAAAATTCGTTTTTAATCCCTTTAAAATTTTCCTTTAAAGAATGGTCCTCCCAAAAATTTAAATTTTAACTTTTGGTCCCTCCTGCAATTTAGTGACGATTTTTACAACGATTTTAGCGACAGTTTTTTATTTAGCGACGGAATTAGAGACCATTTTAGCTACGATTTTGCCACGAGGGACAAAAAGTTAAAATTTAAATTTTTAGGAAGACCATTCTTTAAAGGAAAATTTTAGAGGGACTAAAAATGAAATTTGAGATATTTATAAGGATCAAAAACTTATTTAACCCTTCCCACTATCCGCCACAATTTCTGGAAAAAGCCTGCCGGAAAACCTTCTGGGCCAGGAGCTTTCCATGGACTCATCTTAAACACTGCACTTCGAATTTCCTCATTTGTTATGACATCTGCAAGCTTCTCTCTCAAATAAACACTCAAATTGGATAAGATATTGTTGAAGGCTTCCAAATTGCATCAGTATGCTCCAATTGAAACAAATATTGATAGAACTCCATAGCTAGCCGTTTTATTTGCTCTACATTCACTATCTAATGGCCATCCGTGCCACGAAGCATGATAATATTGTTCCATCTTTGCCTTGTTATTGCCTTAGTATGATAATACTTAGTATTCCGATCACCATCTTGAAGTCATAATGCTCGTGATCTTTGAATGCCACCAATTATGCCAACCAGCTCATGTTTCATGCGTTTCACTTGATCAAAGCTAATCAATTTCCAATCACTAATGTCATCTTCAATGCTTTGCAAGTTTTTCCATACTTGCTGGCTGTTATCCCACTTAGATACCAACATGTCATTATAACTCTTCTCTAGTATCCATGCACTCTCGAAACAAAACTGCATTGGTGCTCTCACATGTGATCCATTTGTAGGGCAGATCAGCAATGGGTGATGATCGGATAAATCAAGTCGTGGAAGCACTTTAACATACCCATCAAGAAACGAAAGCCGCCAAATTTCATTACATAAACCTCTATCCAGCGTTTCAAGAATTCTATGCCCGCCATGATAAACTGGACCTCGCCAAGTATATTTTGCTCCTACACCCCCCATATCAAGAAACTTTCAATCATCAATCCATTCTTTAAATTGAGTGCATTTACGAAAACTTGCAGGTTGCCCCCCTTTATTTTAATTTACACACATCATGTCATTATAGTCACGTGCTAACATCCAAGCCTCCTGCATATGTCTTGCAATAACTTTGAGATTGTTCCATATTGCTCGCTGTCGCACCCCAAAATTTACCCTCCTAAGCTCAGGGTTTTAACTTCTGGAAACAACTTGTGAGTTTGTGTTTATAAGGAGTGATCATGAGACATACCTTCTTCAAGGAATACACTCTTTTGAAAGTGTACAAGATCAATACTTTATTCCCTTGTATTTCTCATAAGATCATTGCATCACTAACAGTTTCAGAACAGGACAGATCATGCGTGTACTCCTAAAGTCAAAATTGAGATTTTATCAAAAAGAAATCATTTGTTCAAGATATGATCAATTAGGGTTTGAGTCTCCACTTACCTAAAATGATATATCTTAATCAATCATCAGCATTTGATCTTCAAATTCCCAACTTTTTCTCATGATCTACCTTGAATCGACCAATTAGGGTTTTGATCGAAGATAGTGAATCATTGACTTTCTGCTCAATGGATGACCTATTTGCTTGAAGATTGGTCTTAACATCTTCAATGCAACATATTGACCTAATTTCTTGATTCAAAACATTGCAAAATCCATGTTTCTTCATCAGACAAATTCTGAACCATCTGATGAAAATTCATCTGCTCAAAAAGTCAAACTTTGACTTTTGGTCAACTTTTCAAAACCAAATTTTTCAATCATAAAACATTTCAAATAATCCATCATGATCATAAAAATCAAGAAATATGAAAAAGTCAACAAAAAGTCAAGATTTGAATTTTTTCTAACACTTAGAAATTTTTTCAAAGTGTTAAGAAACATGGTTTTTCCTCACTTTCATGTCCATTTTTCACCTAGATCCATTTTGATTCAAGAAAAACTCAAAACATGAAAGTTGTAGGTCTTGTTACAAGATTTCTAAAAAGTCCAATAACTTGCAAAAATACTTTGTCTAGCTAGGGTTTTGATTTTGAAACATAGAGCTCCAAAACCATGAATTTCCAAAATCATGCATCAAAGTTACAAGTTATTTTGTAACTTTCTCCCTTCTAGAAGCCTTGTCACTAAACAAGATAGGATTTTAGAGGAAAAAATATGATGGAAATTTCTAGGAAAGGATAAAAACACTTGAGTTTTTTTAGTAATGATTAAAAAGATTCCATTTGCATTTAATGAAGGAATATTCCTTTCTTAAGCCTTAAGCTTCCAAATTGCTCTTCTAATCTTATTTTACCTTGCCATTTTCATAATACTTTGCCTATAAATAGAGGTTCCTACTTCATTCAAAAAACACACCAAAACAATTCCAAACTTGTTTTCTCATTTCTTTCTTATTTTGCAAGTTTTCTAAGTTTTCAAAGAGGTTAGAATCCCAAATTTCAAATCTTGCAAGTTTCAACCAATGGTGTCATTCTAACATGTTCTAAATATCATTTAGAAATTGTTTGGAACTTCAAACCCTCAAAAAATAAGCCAAAATCAGTTTGCTCCAGAAATCATTTCCAAAACTCATAAAATGCAAATTTGAGCCATAACTTCCAAACTCTTAATTCACTTGTGCTTGTTATAATTTTTCACTTCAAACACCTTCTATACATCATATAGAAGTAATCCAAATCACCATTCCATCACTGTAAACATAGAATCATGAAAATCGATTCTCACTTCAAGTAACTGAAACTGGACTTGGTCAGAACAATCCAGACCATTTCAAACCAAGGTAAGCATACTAATACCTTCCATAAACATCATTGAAGTTGTAGCAATCATTCAAAAACTAATCAAAACTTCTCATTTTGAGATGATTTTTTGCACACTTGTCATTTAATATACCTATTTTATGATTATGTCAAAAAAATCCAAAAAAATATTTTCTTTTTGATTATATTTTTATTAAGTAAAAAATGAGACATTTTAAGTATTCTTAATACTTTTCAAAAGATGTTTTCTTTCCAATTTTCAAACTTAAATCTTTTCAAAACTTCTTGTGAATAGCCTTCACTTTTAAAAATCATTTTCAAAACCTCCTAAAAAACACTTTCATAATTAAATTTCTAAACCTCGATCCAACGTCGAGTTTCTTTTCAAAATATTTTCATAAATAAATATTCTACTTCTCTCTCCTCCCAAACATATGGTAATCAGTCTTGTATCGACTCTCGACTGTATGTTTGGCTTCTTAAATGAATCTAAATAACGTAAACCTTGTTTCACCTCACCTTTTCTCAACAAACTTTTTGGGTAGAAAAAGATGATTAGGATGTTTCTGTCCACTCATTCGAGTATTTGGGGCATTAGCCGTTGAACGCTTATGGTCCAATACTCGTCTCCCACATAAAAATAACTCAACTCACTCAAACTCTTTTATCGCTCATATGCGATCATCAAACTCTTTTCTTACAAAGAGTGTGCAATAGCCATTTCAAACACGAACAAAGACTTAAGCTTTTCAAACAAACAAAACAAGTCCAAGTTCAAGCATTTGAAATGTCTAAAGCACGATTTTTCTTATAAAATCAATACAACCAATTTAAAACCTTTTCAAGAGGAACTACGGAGTTTTGACTTTCCCATTGCACAAGGGAATATGTAGGCACACGGTTGCGAAACCGTGCCAAACTCAAAATAATAATAAATAAACCCCGTCTCTTTTATTTCTCGATCTTAACTCATTAAATTAGCAATATACACACACACACTTAGAACTAAACGGGTCCCATCGAGTACGATGGATGTAAGGGGTGCTAATACCTTCCTCTTACATAACCGACTCTCGATTCCAATTTTTGGTCGTAGACCGTCTTATCCGCTTCTTTGGGGTTTTATCTATATTTTCCCGTTCCTTTCGGAACGAATAAAATTAGGTGGCGATTTCACTTGTTTTCGAGAATTTGAAAAGATTTTTGAAAATCGAGTTGCTTTACTCGCCTATTCTCCTTATTTGGACTCACATAAATTGCTGTGAAGTAACAATCCAGACCTTGAAGATACCTGCCTTTGAGATGAATAAACTGTAATTTTACGGCCATGGTTTGTACCTGCATACATTCCAATTTCCAGGCTACACATACTCCACTAGCAAAACCATTATTATTTGATGCTATCATACCATTATACACTAGAATATTGAGAGGTTTCTTAAATCTGTTAGGATGACACCTTGTTTCAAGAATTACTAACATGATATATTTCCATGTTACAATATATTGCTTGCAATAATGATAAAACCATCACTTGGAGCCCCCCGATAATTCCAAACCATAACTTTGTCTTGTATAATCATTAAAAACAAAAAGATTTTATAAGTCAAGACTCTCAGCTCCTCATTGGCTTTCTAATGGTGTTTCTTTCTTGACTTCCAAGTGCTCTAAGGCGTCACTAATATCCTCCACACCTTCACTAGTTAAAGTCCCACTAACATGGATACTCTTATCAGTGTAAGCGGCCATACCATGCAGATCCGGTGGTATTGGTTTCTTTGGGTCCAATGCAAGTTGACCTCCCATACTACTCTGATGCTATCCATCTCCATACTTATTTCTAATTTTCGTGAAATGGTGCCTAAAAATACTTGCAAGCTTGTTTTCATACACATTGTTTTTACCTACTACTTTTCCTTTAAAATTTCCAATGGCACGCGCTCCTAGCTTTAAATATTTCAGGATTTTTTCTTGATTGACTGCATGGAATTTACTACCACTTTTCCTATTTAAGATCCTCTTCATGTGCACTAGATAATCACTTGGTCCTCCACTAGTTCCTAACCCACTATTCTTGTTGGAATCTTCCACAACAATCTCTGCACACCCCACTGTGGTATCATCATTATGCATCTGACTATCCGGGCCCACACCTTTTTGCTTTAAATGCCTTGGGATAATGCCTTGATTAGTTCCTCCCATTGACTCTCTCTCTTCCACCCTTTCATGTGCATGCAATGTACCCTATTCCTTACTTGCAATATGATAATTTGAATATTTCTTTTCAACATATAACTCATGTAGAGCTTCAA
Organism: Vicia sativa; assembly: GCA_021764765.1. NCBI lineage: Eukaryota > Viridiplantae > Streptophyta > Magnoliopsida > Fabales > Fabaceae > Vicia > Vicia sativa. The sequence continues at coordinate 116,241,839 of CM038796.1, read as the reverse complement.
ACCGGGACCCATTTTTTCTAACCTCCACAGACACTTTTGCTTCCCCTTTTCACCCTCCTCTATTAGCCCCCACACCCTCTTTCTCCTTCCCCTACTGAGGTCTCTGCTGCTTCTAAACCACCGCCCATGGTCCATCCACCTCATCACCTCCACCTATCACCCTATTGTCAGAACTCTGCTTCCCCTTGTCACCATTATCATTACCATTTGCCTCACTGATTTGCACTTTCTTAGGACAACCCTTCTAATAATGCCCATATTGTCCATAATTTGTGCACAACATATGCAACCCTTCATACTCCACATGGTATTATTGATCTTTAATCATAATTATGGCATGCAACAACTTTGATAGATCCACTATACACACATACTTCCTTCTTTCTTGCTTTAAAGTATTCTTGTCTACTTTCACCATATTTCCAATCTTGTTTCCAACATGCTTGAGCACTCTAGTATCATAGTATTCAATTGGTAAGCTTGAGATTCGTATCCACACAGCCACTCATTGAATAATGTCGTTTTGTGGGTGAAAATTTGGGCACCACTTCTTCACAGTAAGATAGTTGTCATATATGAACCACATGTCGTTTGTTAAAGCGATAACATGATCTTGTCTATGAGAGAAAGTAACTAGGTAGTAATCATTACTAAGATCAATGATATTGATTATTCCATGTTTCACCCACATTTGTTTCAACCAATTCTCTAGTGCTTTATTTCCAATCCGCCTCCTCAACAGCTTCACAATCACTCCCCGCCTCCAGGGTTTGCAAATCCTCTTCTCTCCCGTCTTCGAAAGCACAAAAATCGGGCAATCATAGTTGCCTATTTTGTGATCCTCAACTCTGATATCTTCCAGCTCATTCATATCAAATTCACCCTCTTCTGCCTCTTCATCTGATTCATCACTAACTTCATCTGCATCTTCTCTACCAGTATCCCCCAACACCATCTCCATGTATGTCTTAGAAGTATTAGTTTTTTCTATTGAGTCTGTCCCAGCAACTTGCCCTTTACTCTGCTTCCCTTTCCCTCCCGCGTCATGTTCCTCAAAGTCGTTGTCCTTGAAGTTCTGCGAATTGTTGCCTTTACCGTCATGCTGGTCCACCGTAAACCCTAATAGAGGGTTTGAGTCCATCACCGTCAATTATCAGTTTCTTACAATCACAATTTAAAATCATGTATATGATACTTACGATGTGAGGGCTAATTTCCAAGCCTTCAATAATATTTAGGTTGGATTTTATTTGCAAGAGCAGTGCGTGTTACACAACAACTTGTTTTGTGACCCTCACTTTATTTTCCATTATTGATCATGGTACAAACACATCAAACCTACAATAATAACAAACAATTGTTGAGCGAAAAATACACAAGTATACATTAGTCTCTTTCCTAAAATAAGTAATAAGTGTTCATTTGATAAAATTATTTGTCCCACTATGCCAAAAATGAGTTTTGGCAGCACTACATAGAAAGCGCTTTTAAAAAAAGCGCTGTTGTAGGCTGGAAAAAAATACGCTTAAAAAAAGCGTTGCCAAAGGAAACCTTATTAAAGCGCTTTTTTAAAGCGCTGCTAAAGGCCGTACGGATATCCCATCTAAGAAAGTGTTTTTCCAAAAGCGTTGCTAAATGGTTACCTTAGAAAGCGCTTTTGAAAAGCGTTGCTAAAGGTTATCCTATGAAAGCACTTTTGAAAGGCGCTGCCATGGGCCTTAAATTGGTGAACGTAAAGAAAACGCTTTTTTGGCAAAAAGCACTGCTATTACAACACCTAAGAAAGCGCTTTCCAAAAGCGCTTTCATAAGGTTATTAAAAAAATTAAAAATAAGAATAACGTGAAACCCTATTCATCTCCTCTATTTTCCCTTTTTTTGAGCCATATGAATCTCTCTTCAACGACTCCCTCCTTCACGAAACCACCATCTTTTTTATCTCCACCATTTGCCGCCATTCCTCCGTCAAGAAACCACCATTCCCCGCCATCTCTGGTCCAACTCCCTCCATCAACGGCTTTAGCAAACTTGTTTCTACTCAGCATCTTCAAGAACAGCCTTGATTCCGAACTAAGGTATATTTTCGTTTTCATCTTCTCTGATTTGATATAGGTTGAGCAAATATAGTTTATGTAATCCATATTTGGGAACATTTGATTGTAATGTGTCCTATTTTAGATGGATGGAAATTGTATCTTAGTCTGTTTGGCTTGCAATGACACAGTTGTTGTGTTGCATATGCAGTTATGTAGTATCAATTACTTTTGTCAGTTCAATAAGTTATCCAATTACCTTCATAATAGTAGTTTTTATCAAAGGGGTGCATTTTTATGTACTTACGAACAACCCATTAATAACAAAAAAGTGAGTGAATACTGTGTCTTTCATTAGTTTGTTTGGTCTTTGAATGTGGCTTCTGTTGGTTTGTTTAGTCTTTGAATGCCTCTTGAACCTCAAGAATGTTTTTATAGTTTTATATATTCTAAGACTGGTAAATTAGCAATAGTGTCTTACACATTTATAGATGTTGGTTTTGTAGAAGAGACTAGAAATTGAAAATCTGATAGTGTGAGTATTTTGTAGATGTTGGTTTTGTATGTTGTATTAATGTATTATTTTGTTAGATAACAACAATCATAGTTTAGGAAGTGTTTATTGGAAATCTTGATAACAATAATCATATTTTGTTTTGGTTTTGTTTCTTAGTTTCCTGTATGTGATTTGATGAATGGTGGTGGTGATAATCGAAAAAATAATTGTGTTTAGGAAGTGTTGAATGATTTAGCACAATGTAGTTTGATTAAGTGATGAAAAAGATAGAATCTTTGTTTTTCCAATGGAAAGACAAACTTATTTACAGAATCTATCTTTAGATACGAAGCATTATTAAATTTTTAGAAATGTTAGGATATAGAAATCCGTGTTAATCTATGTTAATTTGTGTCGCATTGAGTATCAGAATGTGTTGGAATAGTGTTAGATGTTATTCTGTTTGGGTATGTTGAAGTTATTGATTTCTTTATTACAGGTCAAAAGGCTAGTAATCAAGAAAACTCACAAGATACAAATGCTCCAGATGATACTTCAGAAAAAGATATTACACGAGACATAACTATTATGAGGGGAATCATCTGTGATAGAGATAGAGGGGTAACATATAATGTATATTGGAATGATGAGGACCAACTAATTGGGTCTAATGCTTCAAAGTTGACAAGCTACATTGGTACACTTGTTCATATGCACATTTCGATCACCATTCCTAGATGGAAAAGAGGAGAGTTGGATGAGGGTAAAGAGAAAATTTGGACTAAGATAAAGGTACCATATACGGTTGTTGTTATTTGCTTTATCTTGACGATAATGTGTTTAAATTACTTATACTAACACACTCTATGCGTATGTTTTTTTTTCTGTAGAGGTCTTTTAACATTGAAGATACCTGTAAAAATTATATAATGTGTTTGGACGGAAAAAGACACAGAGGGTGGATAACTTTTTTAACAAACAAGTATCTTAAAGATGAGGAAGGAAATTTTCTTGAAGAGGATCTGGAACGTCCAAAGAAGTATGAGAGCTTCATTACACCTGAAGAATGGGTTGTTTTTTTAGGCCAAAGAAGAGACGAGAATTTTAAGAAAGTGAGTGCCATAAATCGCGTGAGAGCGTCAAAACCCACGTATCCATACAAAAAGGGTGTTTGGGATATGCACGCTTACAGGAAAAAATTGTAAGTAAATATAAATTCTACGATCTTATTAATTCTCTCAATGTGTTATAATTGATGATCTTATTATTTGTGTCAATGCGTAGTTAGAAGAGACGAAAAATGACGAAACATCACTACCAACACATGTGTTGTAGAAGGAAGCTCGTGTGGGCAAGGATCGAGTTGTTAATCCCGATGTTCAATATGTTTATGATGAATGTGTAAGTATAACATTGTGTCTTTAATTAAATCAAATGTTTATTAATATATAATTAATTTTTTATCTCCACTAATAATTTTTGATATGTAAATAAATTACAGGAGACCATATCGCAATCGATATCCATAGGTGAGGACCAGGATATCAAGAGCGTACTTAGTCGAGCACTAAATATTAATGAGTATCTGGGTCGGGTGAGGGGTAAAGGTCATGGTGTGACTCCAACCTCTTTGTATAAGAATCCAAGGAGAAGAAATCCTAGCAATGCAGAAGTGGTGCAAACATTGCAGGAATTACAAGCACAAGTCCGTGAATTGCAGAAGGATAAAGAGATATATATGACGGAAAAGAGCAGTTCATAGTTGAAAGAAACTAGTGACAAAGCTAGTATCAACTGTCAACATAAATTTCCTGAGGTAATTAAGATGATAATCCATTGGAGAAAGTTTAATTGCAAATTATAAAGGAAGTGAACTGAACAATATATATCCATTATTATTACATAATTTTTTTAGTCACTTCTAACGGTTACTATTGGTTTAGGGCATTTCATCTTGTCAGTTATACCTATTGTCACCGACTTACCGCCTAGTTGGAAAAGGGAAAAGTGCATAACACTTTGGGAGATTTACTTGACCATAGACCGCTCCTGGATGAACACATGAAAGTATCGGTTGATGTTCCTTTAGATCTGGATACGTTGCTGCCGGTACCTGACATTGTTGCTGAGACTTTTGACCTCAGTTTTTACATGGTAATTTTAGACTCCTACAAAACCCGCATCTAAGGATAAATAGATTTTACAGCACAGCGAGTCTGTTGAATCACAAAAAGAGGTACGTTTAAAGTGTTAATTAGATTATGCGAATAAAAAAATGCATAATTTTATAATTTACCTAAGTCTATATGATTTTTAGGTACCTTTTCAAGGGTCACAACTAGTGAGCCAGAAAATTGGTAGCGTACCACCCAAGAAAAGGGTTTTTGTCAGAAAATTTGTGCCTCGATTCTGATAGTGTCTTGAAACACTAGTGTGAACATCAGATTTGATGAATGGTGGTATTCGTCAAATGGATATGGATGAAGGTATCTTTGGTTTTCCTTGCACCAAAACAATTGGACAATAGGACATGGAAGAGATTTTTCTTCATAGAGAATTAGGCGTCAGTGTTATGCACTCATACATCCGGTAACCCAATCAATATATCATTTAATTAATTGAACATTTTTTTTAAACATTTCAATGAAAATAGTCTAATATTAATTATGTTTTTATTTAAGGTTGTTATATGAAAAATTGATGCGCGAGAATCAATTGTCAAACAGATTCCATTTCGTGTCTTCCTCCCGTGTCAGCGGAACGACAATTTTTAGGGAACCAGAGTCAGTAAGAGAGCACTTAGTCGAGAGATTCATGGCAACCGACAGTACAAAAAGCTTATATCTTTGGCCGTATAATGCTATTCCTACAAGGTTAGATTTTCATTCTAAATTCATTTTAATATTTGTATTTTTTGCATAGGAAATTTTCATCTAAACTATTGTTTTAATTTATAGACGTCACTGGTTGTTGGTCTATTATCTGAATTCGGTTGACGGTGATTGGACAAATTATCCGGATATGAAGTTAATGATTGACACGTAAGTGAGATTATTCTAAATATTCGTGTTTATTTGTATATTTAATTATTTCTATGACATTGTTCTAAATATATATTTTTATTTTGTTAGAGCAATACAAGTATTCCGATGTTAAAGAGAAGCTCGGGTACCACAGTCTAAATCAAACAACATTAATTGGATCAAAGTGCAGGTATATTAATTTCCACAATTTTACTTATAATATTTATGCTACTTGATAAAACAAGACAACTATATATTCTTATTTGTTTTCTATGTAGTGTCCTCAACAGCAAAACAATATAGATTGCGGATACTTCGTTTTGAGGTTTATCAAAGAAATCCTTCAAATGAATCAAATAGAGATTCCAGTCACGATACGGATTTATAACTTAGGATTTGTTTTATTATTTATCGGATATTTCATATAATTTATTATTTTTAACTAAATCATGCATATTATGTTTTGTTATGTAGTACTTCGATGAACACAAGTGTGCATATTACACGAAACTTTAGTTGGAAGAAATCAAAGAGGAATTGTGTCAATATTTTATTGAGCAAAGAATCATATAAGGTATGAATACATTATTGTGTGAGAAGTGTTATGAATACGTTATTGTGTGAATACAATATTGACCGTGTTATTATGTTCATACCTTGCAGGACCAGGACCTTGAATACATAATTGACCGTGTTTTGTTCATACATTAGGACTGATTTAGTTATTGTTAGGGCTAATTTTGTTAGGGTTGATTTTGTAAGGTTGATTTTGGTAATGTTAAAAATATGTGAATTGAATTACAATGGTGTATATATATTTTAGATAACAATGGTATATAATGGTATTTGTATATAATCTCTTTGTTGAAATAACAAGATTACGATTGTAAATTACAGGTTTATGAATTATAGGTTTATGAAATAATGCTGCAAAAAATGCAGGTTTATGAATTATATAAATTATAGGTTCATAGAAAAAACCCTAAGAAAGCGCTTTTTCAAGAAAAGCGCTGCCTTAGGTCACCTTAGAAAGCGAGTTTTGAAAAAAGCGCTGCCTAAGGTATACATAAGACAGCGCTTTCAAAAGCGTTGTCTTATGTATACCTTAGGCAGCGTTTTTTCTCAAAAAGCTTCGTAGGTTGCCTAAGCAAGCAGCGCTTTTCTGGAAAAAACGCTTTCTAAAGATGCCAACAGAAAGCATAAAAGACATTCTAAAGTAGGCCTAAAAAAACGCTTTTCTAGAAAAAAGGCTGCTAAAAATCTATTTAAGAAAGCGCTTTTTAGAAAAAAGCATTGCCTTAGGTATAGTTACGAAAACACTTTTGCCTAAGAAAAAAGCGCTGCTAAAACCTATAGCAATACACTTAGACTTTTAAAGGTCAAAAAGCGCAGTAAGTTTTTACGGAGTGTCCTATAGAGCCACCTAGACAAAGACTTTTAAAGGTAAAAAAAAGCGCTTTCGTAAATCTTTTATCTTCTAATTTATAATTTCAAATTATTATTCTATTATTTTGCATTTATGATACTTCAAATACATTAATAGTAAACACAGATAGTTAATAAAAATATTATTTTCTCATTTATTTATCACTTTTAATGTATATGAAATGATTAACTATGACAATTATTTTGGGAGGGAGTAATTTATTATTACTTTTTGAAGATTACTTTAATTCCTTGTGAATCTTATTTTCATGTATATCCATAAAAAAACAAAAAAGAAGAGAAATCCTTGTCCCTACCATGTCATAGTCAAACTCAAATTGCATGAGGTCCTATACTCAAAACTAGCAATTAATGAATGGACCAAACATTGCCATGCCAATAAATCACTGCATGACATAAAATTGCCATGTTGCAAAAACCAGCAGTTATGATAAGGATACTTGGATACTTCCACGCACACCTTTAGTGCCTAAATATGTATTTTATAGAGAGACAAACCCACATTTGTCTCTTGTAATTTCCTCCTTGTTTATGGATCTCTCATTTTCCAACGAAATTTAATTCAACACAGCAGGTTAAGATATGTGCCATGCAGCAAAAAAGATATGTGTCATGCTAATTTTAAATGCATTAATAGAATATGTAGCATAACTCACATGGCTAGCTGGACTCTATATGTTGAAACCAATATCCGGCATGTGTGAGTGAACCCATGCATTCTTTCTTGTTGGCAAAATATTTTATTTATGTATATGCGTTTGATGATCAACCAGTCTCCTACGTGGACCCATGTTTATTTTAAGTTATTTATAAGTTATTCAATTGTTAACATCTTTACAGCCAATAACTAATCAACCCTTCCCACTTAATAAAAAAGTGGGGATAAAAAATCGTAAATAATCCTTCTAAATTATCAATGCCGTATTGTACATTTTGGTCTCACCTTAGATTTGTCGGGTTATTATATTATCGAGGGAGAAACATACACATTGAGTCAAATACTACTCACTTAAATATCAAAAGTTCACTTAAATAAATGAGAGACACCACTTATTTATTCAAAATTGTAAGGTGATAGGTGTATGAATCATTTCATTTGTAAAGTGTTTAACCTCCAAATTTTTAAGCAATGTGGCATTTAGAACTCACACTTGCACTACAAAAAACACATTTAACGTCTGATGCAAAATGTATTTGATATCGGTAATAGAAATGAGGTAAATAAGGTCGTCATAAAAAATTACTTCTTATCACATCAGATATTAGAACACCGAGAGGATAAGTTAACTATATGTGGGTTCGATTTCCATCGTCAACATTTTTATTATTTTCATAACTGAATGGTGTGCCCCATATTAACACTCAATGTTTTGTAGAACAGAGGTAACATATCAATATTCTTACCTCAATTAATTCTAGAAACCCCGAGAGGTTAAGATTTAAATTTTTTCCTACTGTCGTATGCACCTAAATTACAAAACCATATTACTGAATACATAATCATATTTTGAAGATTCCTGAAACAGGGAGATTGTACATTTTTCCAATTCCTCAATCGAAAACAAAAATATTCATTGATTACACTAAAATGCAAACCCAATATGGCACACACTTTATAATTTTACATCAAACTAAAACAAATGATTAATAAACAAAAGCAATAAACCATTTACTTACTAGTTTTCCCATATGGACTCTTCATGATCTCGATGAATAGCATGCATATCATCTAAATCAATTTCTTCAGACGATTGACGTACACATGTTGCTAAACAAGGAGTCTCATGGTGGAAATTTGGATTTTCATCAGTACTATCAGGAAGATGTTTTCCTTGGAGAACAATTGACAATCTAGTGTTAGATGGATCAGTAACATAAAAATCTTGTTTTGCTTGGTTTGCCATGATGGATAGTTCGTTCTTGTAAGTTGCCTTTTAAAGATAAACCCTTGTGAATCCTAATTCATCGATTTTTACTCCAGTTATACTGTCAATCCACCTATACATAAATACAGGAACTTTAAAAGAAACATAATCAATCTCAAAAATCTCCTAAATGATTCCAAAGTACGATGTAGATGCTAGTACTGGATTGTTATCTTTGGAACTACAAAAGTATATGGATTTAACCTCAACCATAACACCACTATTTTGCATGGTCCTAAGATCATGCTTTGAATTTGTGTAGAGCGAATATTTACTAATGTCGTATGCACTCTAAGTAATTACATTAAATTTAGGCAAACGTGACAACCAATTGCAATTATTTGATGCACCACTCTCTTTAAAAACACTTTCATTAAACCAATCTATGAAAGTTTTGTTATGCTTCGTCAACAACCATTTTTCATTTATCTAGGACTATTTTTCCTTTGTAAGAGCTTTGTGTGCGGACGGGTAAGGATCAACTTCACTAAGGTTATTCAATATATAGAAATGTGCTTAAGGAACTACTTGTCGACTAAATGTCTAAACATTTAAACCTTGAATACCTCAACCATCATAAAATCTATCATGACGATACTCGGGAACTCATATATCGTTCACATCTGAAAAATAGTTTGTACAAAACTCAATAGCTTCTTCTCTGATCTACCTTTCTACGATCAGAGCTTCTAGACGATGATGATTCTTTGTATGCCCTTTGAAAATCTTCATGTAATGCTCTACTGGATACATCCACTGCAAATAAACTAGACCATAAATTCTAATACCCTTACTAGATGAACATCTAAGTGAACCATAATGTCAAAGAAAGATGGAGGGAAACATATCTAATTGGCATAAGATAATTGTAGCTTTGTGTTCCAATTCATCTAAGTTTCCAGGATCCATAATTTTAATATATATAACATTGAAGAATAAGTACAATTTGGTTAGTTACCCTTAAATTTCTTGGTAAGATGCCACAGATAACCATTAGTATAAGTTGTTACATCAAGACATGATAATCAAGACAAGTTTATTCATATTTGATGAGTACCATTTTAGAACTTTGATATCCTACAAACAATCGTAAAGTTTTTTTCTTTTTTAGACAGAGTGTGACACATTAGTGGAAAATAGGTTATATTTCCTACTTCTTTTGGGGATAATTCTTGTCGTATATCCATCACAACCACAACGATTTAATATAACATCCCTTTGATGTTTATTCGTATTATATCATTTCATACAAGGACACTAAAAAATACCATTATTGTTAGGAAGCTTTTTTTCCACGAAATCGAGAAATTGTAACAATTCATACTCATACTTGCTACTTAATCTATTGGTTTTCATCCAACTATGATCCATAATCACATAAAAATTCTTAAAATAAAATAAAAATAGTACACATTATTACACCAAACTATGCGTAAAAAGTGAAAATGAAATTGGAAAATGTATAGATCTTTCCAACTTCCAAGAAAAGAAAACATATAAAATTAAAGAACCAATATAGAACATATAAAATTAAAGAAGAAGAAGAATCAAAATGAGTACTAACGTTGAAGCTTTCAACAATGTTGCTGTGCAAAGCCGTACTCAGAATTAAGAAGTGGAAAAAATCTTTCAATGATGAGGATATGATTATCTAATGAAAGTTTTATTCCCCTTAACTCTTAGTATGATGTACACTAAATGGTTATATGAATAAAACCAAAATGAAAAAGTCCACAATAATGATTCGCAACAACAAGAATAATGTACACTTAATGGTTATATGAATAAAACCAAAATGAAACAGTCCACAATAATGATTCGCAACAACAAGAACAATAATAATGGTGTACAACGATAATAACATGTCGGAGAACAATGGTGAGAGAGTTTTTTTGTTCTCAATGGCTCCTTGGAGAAGAAGGGTTCTTCGTTGGCTGGAGAAGAAGTGTTCGTTTGCTAGGGCTCAAAAAGAAAATGAAAGAGACACCGAGGGGGATAAAAATTATAAAAAAGTGTTTATCTCAATTTTACTTAAAACCGAGCTAACGTATCCGACATAAAATATATACAAAATAAAGGCACCTTTTTTTTGCAAAAATGTTTTTTTTGGAAGTTTTTACCTCGGATTTACTGAAAATCGAGGTAACATATCTGACATAAAATAAAATAATGCACTTCGTTCGCATATACCCGCGGTTTTGTTTTGTATGTTATGAAAGTTTCATCATGAAAAGTGTTATTTGTTATAGTGTTGTTTCCCAATAATCTCTCCCTCAAGTGTGAGTTTATCTACTAAGTTTCTCCTCAAGCATAAGCTCTTTCAATCACATACTTGTACCGTCGTTGAGAGACACTTTTATCTCGTCATGGGCACTTCAACAGGACACGTCTCCTGACCACCATGTCAAGAAGACTTTTGGCATAAGAAGCTGACCCATTTCTCAAACCGGTCTCTAATACCATTGATGGGACACCATGAGAGTGAAACATTCACATTAGGTCAAACACTCACCTAAAGATCAAAGACTCATCCAAACAAATAAGAGAGGTACCACATATTCACCTAAAATCTTAAGGTGATATGTGCATGGGTCCTCTCATTTATAAAGTGCTCAACCTCCACATTTATAAGCAATGTGGGAATTAGAAATCACACTTATTTCCTGACAAGATTGAGTATGGATTAGAACTTAAAGTAATAAGGTCGGGTAATAATCCAGACACAGATGAATCTTTGGGCCAAGACCAATAGGTTGGCTCAAGACGAACATGAACCATTTGACGACAGTAGAATCTCTACACCGGTATAGATCTTGATGACCAATTCATAGATATAAATGGTCATGTAGGCAGGGAGACATATGTACTAATGGCTTAATTTGTGGAATTTTCATGAAGCAAATTTGCAATTCCTAACTAGAATCAAGACACAACCGAAAAAAGGAGAATTGAAATGCTATAAAAATGAGAAGAAGGATAATCCTTAAGAAGGTTAGTCCTAGGGAAGAGTAGAACGAGAAGAAAGAAAAAATAAGGAAGAGTATGTGAGAAAAGAAAACAAAAATGATGAGTGATGTCAAAATAAGCAAGTGAATAATCAAGTCGAAGTAATAAAATTAACAATGTTATGATTGTGTATTATAAAAGTAAATATGGGGGGTGGTGGGGGTTAGATTGTTTTTAGCAAAAGTAAATTGTGCAAATAAAATTTAGAGAAAATACGATAATGAGAAGGTGATCAGGTTTTGTTTCGAGTACAATTAATCTCGTTATTGGTAGCCGCGTCTAGTTCTTGAGTTGATTTTCTAGAATAACAATAAATTAACACGACTGTTATACCCAATTTCTTGGTGTATAACTTATTCTTATTAACAACAAATCCATAATTCCTTAGGCGAACTCGAAAAAAACACATACAATAACTCGTTAATTTCTTGATCACAAAAATATAATTACCTATTCCTAGTTAATTACTAAGTTATCACAAATGTCTTAGATCTGGATCACAATGTTATAGGTTAGGCTCATCAACATATAAAAAACATTACAATAAAAGACAATTGAACAAAAACTAGAATATCAAACCAATAGAATAGTTCAAAGTCGGCTACATAAATCAACAACTCTAACCAAATACGTCTAACAAAATGTAATCAAGAGTAAATTAGCTACTCATAGTTATATAGATAATTACGATGATTTTTAACGAACAAAACACGAGAATCAATGAAGAAATAGGTCTTCAATAGCAAAAAAACTCTAATTCTTGAGATCCAATATTGCTTAGTCGTCACTTTTATCCCTCAAAATCTTAACCCTTGGAAGGTGGCTTATTTTTCCTTTTAATCAGTAAAAAGTGTCTCAGTTAAATGCTCAATTACGACCACAATATAAAGCATCATGATCGCTATGGCCACAATAGAGGCATCGCAATAACGATAATTCCAGTATCCAAAATGCTTATTTTGCTTTTTTTACTTATAAGTCCACAATTCATTACCTTCTTCAGTTATTCTCATTTCTTCTTCATTTTAGTTCATATTTTTCTAAAAATAAAACATATTCTATCGAAACACACACTTTCAAGATTATAATGGGGCTTATGTGATGGTAGAATATTTTGGGATAATATGCTTAAACCTTTAGGATCTGTTTGGTGTGTAGGATATTGATAGAGACATGATAGGATATAAAGCACTATCAGGATAATATATGATATAGACATGATAAGACTTAATCTATTTTGTGTTTAGCTCAACCAAGATACCAATATATATATATATATATATATATATATATATAATTTGATAAAAAATCAATATTCATAAAATCAATATTCATATTGCATAAAGTTAAAAAAAAATCATGTTTATGGAAAAATCATACATATTTTAAAAAAATTATATATTGATATTTTTTAATTTAATATTAAATTAATCTTTATTTATAATTTTTTATATTTATTTTTTATTTTAAATTATATTTTATAGAGGCATTAAGGTGCTATATAAACCATATGTTTTCAAAATTCAAATTCACCTCTTTCATTACAATTTTCAAATCATTCATTCTCTAAATTTCAAACAATTGTTCCTATTTGATATCATAATTTTTATTGAAAATTTTCTGCATTCTTTATCAAAAACATTCAAAACATTTCAGCATCATATACATTCCTTTGATCACTTCTATACTATTGAGAATTGTCAAATTGAAAGAGAAGATCAATCAAGTGATTGATATATTATTCATCTTCATTCAAACTCTTGTAAAAATCAAATATACTTGTTGTAACATTGTTGTCCAGAATTGTTGGACGCAATTTTGTGCATTGAAGATGATTGTTCTTCTTGCACTTAGTGTTTAGATCTTAAAGGTTTTAAGAGCCTTTGATCTCCCTATAGGTTAGATAGTAAGCATCATCATTGGTGTGAATAGGCAGTACAATCATTCTAACTATAGTGAAATCTCTTTCATGTTGAAAGGGGACTGGAGTACTCTCAGACTGTGAGGGGAACCAGGATACATCCTTATGTTCTTTACCTTTCCGCATTTACGGCTTTCATCATATCATAACCAGAAAAGAAAGAAACTCTTGTAAAATTTCATACACCAAACCAGAAAATTTAGAACAAGTATTCATAAAACCGATAAAAATTTTAAAGTCCTAATTCACCCCCTCTTAGGCGCATTTCATACTTACATTTGGTATCAAAGCAAGTTATAGGTAACTTGTTTCTAAAGATCCATAATGGCTTCCGCAAATCATAACCCGATTTTTAAATATAGTGGTAGTAACAACAAGCCTCCATTGTTTTATGGTGAATACTTTGACTTTTAGAAAATTCGCATGAAGGCTCATCCAAAAGCGCAAGGAGAAGAAATATGGGATGCTGTCGGAAATGGTCCATTTGCTCCAGTTTGTATTCAATGGTGTTGGAACATCAAAGCCTAAAGCATCATGAAATGAAAACGATAAGAAAAAGTTCTCTATGACAAGAAGGCAATCAATCTTCTTCAAGGTGCTTTTAGTATGGATGAACTCTTTCGAGTATCGGTATGTACAACGACAAAAGAAATATGGGATACTCTAGTAGAAACTCATGAAGAAACCGTTGAAGTTAAAAGATCTAGATTGAATACCTTAAGTCAAGAATACAAATTATTCTGAATGCAGCCCAGAGAAACCATTCTTGAATTGCAGAAAAGATAAGTTCACTTGACAAATCACTTGAAAGCACTTGGTAAGACTATTACTACCAAAGAACTTAATCTTAAAGTGCTTAGATCTTTAGCAAGGGAATGGAAACCAAAAGTGACAACGATATCCGAAAAGAAAAATTTGTCGAATTTGAGTTTCGCAACATTATTTGGAAAACTTCAAGAATTTGAGACGGAACTTGAAAGATTATAAAAGCATGAGAATCTATAAAAGAAATCCAAAGGCATTGCATTGAAAGTAGATTCAAAAGAAAGTCAAGATAAAGATGCATCGGAGGAGGATGAAAACTTCTTGCTTCTTGTGAAAAAGTTAGGAAAATAATTTGGCCATAAAAATAATTTTGGTAATTCTAACTTTGTCAAAAGGAGGAAATTATCAAGGAATAAAGATAAAGAAGCCTCCACATCAATACAAGATGTCACATATTATGAATGTGGCAAGCAAGGTCATATAAAGTCGGATTGTCCGAAACTCTCCAAGAAAAATGGATTCAAAGGCAAAAAGGAGTTCAAAAATAAAATGGCTTATGTTGCATAGGAAGACAATGAGATAAGATCCTCATCCGATTCAGATAGTAACGAAAGTGCAAATCTAGCATTGATGGCTTCACACCACTCTGATGATGAAGATGGCGAGGTTAATTATGATAATTCTCTTTATGATAATGGTGCACAAGGTGCAATAGATGAACTCTTAAATGAATGCAAAATTCTATATAGAACTATATCATCTCAAAAGAAACAAATCTCATATTTAGAAGAAAAAGTTGAGACAATGGAAAAAGATTTTAAAAATGAAAAACAAAAGATGATTAGTGATCAAAAATAGAATTTTGTATGCAATAATTGTGAATCACATTCTTTCCAAATTGTTCAATTAAAAAGAGTCCTAGAAAGATATGAAAAAGGACAAGTTGGATTGGAAAATTTTCTTAGTAAACAAAGGTATCCTAAAGATAAAAGTGGACTTGGTTTTTCAAAATTTTCTCAACCAAGTCCCAACAAAACTATCTTTGTTAAAGCTAGTAACCAACCAATCTAAGAGAAAGTGAGCAAGCCTAAAGTAGTTCATCATTATCCTAAAAAGAAAAGATTTGTTAAGAATAAATCTTATTCTCCTAGATATAAAAGTAATTTTGAACCTACTTGTTTTTATTGTGGTATTAAAGGCCATACACCTAATGCTTTCTATGTTAGAAACTTTAGTGTAGCAAGTGGGCATTATGTGTGGGTAAATAAAGGTACTAATTATGAAGGACACAAAGCAATTTGGGTACCTAAAAAAACTTAATTAGTTTTGTAGGTTTGCTTGAAAACCACTTCAAATCTAAGGTATCTTGATAGTGGTTGTTCCAAGCATATGACGGGAGACATAAACCAATTTTCAAATGTAGTCTTAAAGGCCAAGGGTTATGTCACTTATGGAGATGATAATAAGGGAAGAATTCTTGGAAAAGGTAAAGTTGGTGCACCACCTTTCACATCCACTGAATATGTTCTTTATGTTGAAGGACTAAAGCACAATCTTATTAGTATTAGCCAACTTTGTGACAAAGTCTTCAAGATCAAGTTTACTAAAGATGAATGTTTGATTATTGATTATTGATGAATCCCATAGTGTATATTGGGTTCAACAAGTGAAGTGCTCTTGTTCCAAGTGGGAATCGGTCCTATTAAAAGGGATCTTTGGAGACGAAGATGACTGAGTCATCAGTGAAGTTTTGGTACCACATGCATGAGTCTATGATGTTGCATTATATTCTATGTGATATTGCATTATGATGTGCTATTGCGTTTTTTGATGATACATGGTGTATGATGATGTTTGTTCATGTATTGATACAGATGTGAAGGTGTGAGTATAATATGAAGATATGATGAATTGTGATACATTGCCTATGTGTATGTTTACTATGTCTATTCCTTATGTATTATATAATAATTATGATTTTTCTCACACTTTTTGCTTGAATGTTACCTCCACATGGGTAACGCGCAGGTGATAAATGTTAGAGCGGAATGCTTAGAGTACAACTTCAAGATGCGTTTAAATGATTTCCATAGAATAAAAGGATTCTTGCTTTGATATGTAACATCAGGGTTTAGGTCGAATGTTGGAACTTATGTTTCTTTTTTGTTTTAAGATGTTAAATCACCCTATGTGGTACTTGAGTTATTTTGATTCTAAGTATGAGTTATGAGGCATGACTATATTTGACGAAGTATTTACATATGAGATGTTTGAGTTATGAATTTTGCTGCGAAGTATTAAATTATTTAATCTTATACCATCAAAGAGATAGATGTTTTATTCGTGAAAACCCAAGTTACGGAGCAAGATGTACTGTTATGAAGTTTTTATGAAGACGTGACACCCTTGATGGTGATATACTCTAATTTATTTATTCGAAAATTTGCGAAAATTCTTTGGGGTTTAGAAGGGTTTTACACCCAGCGTTTCTTGCCACTTAGTCATATTCAATCTACCATAAATATCTTCTTTCAAGTTTCCCCATATAATGTCTTATATTATGCATTCATATCATATCATACACAAAAAATATATGCCAAAAAAAATCAACGCATTACATTGCATTTCATTGTTACCCAAGGGACAAATTTTAGGGTATTTCAGTATTTAATTACTTTTCACTATGATGTTATCTGTAACACGAGGGAGAACTGACTTGTTTGTTTTGCTTTTTATCGCAAATGTTGCGGATAGCAAGAGTCACCACCGACTTTTCTTTTATCCAATAAAGGGAAGGTGAAAAGAACAGGAAAAGACCTTAGTTAGATTCTGAGTACGGGAGGCAATTATGAAAAGGGAAGGTATTAGCACCCTTTCCATCCGTAGTTATCTATGGGCTCTTAGTTGCTTAGCTCACTTTGAAAATTTGCTTTCTGTGTTTGTGTAGTTTGAAAATGTTTTTTTGAAAAGGCATTTCGCTTTGACTTCGTAATGATTCTCGTCGGAATGTATACAAAGTGTTTGGAAATGTTGGTTTGAAAGATGTTTAACTTTGTAATGATTCACGCTGGAATGTATACAAAGTGTTTTGAAAAGTTTTTGAAAAGTGTGAGGTGTGAAAAAAGTGTTTTGATTGGAGCAAGCAACATATCTTATTACCTACTCAGTATGGTCGTTTCCATGTTATTTTTCCTTCTCCTTTAGAATAAGGCTATCCATACCATTAGTTGGCAGGTGACTTTATTCGTTTGGATGTGAAGGGATAATCGAAGGGTCATTGTATGGTCATGGAAGGCAACATATAAGGATACCTTTAGCAATTCGTAGGGACGATCATCACTTTTCGTAGGCAACACTAGAGGGACGAGATCATGTATTCGTAGGCAACATCTAGGGTCATCGAGGGACTGTGATATTTGTATCGAAGGGACTATGATGATATTATTTGTAAGCGTCTTTTCCAATGGTATCCCTAAGTTCGAGGGACATGACCATGTTATTCGTAAAGGAAAGAAGAGAGGATACCCTAAGGGGTGTGCAAGTGTGAAGAGTGTGTTGTATTCAGATATTTATCTTGACATTAGAGGTGGTCTAGGGTTGATTTTAGTCTTCAGCATATAAACCCTAATTAACTAGCAATTAATATGTGCAAAAAGTAAAGTGCGGAAATGTAAATCCTACGCTATTACATGGCTTTGAGGCAGATACATAATAGGAGTGCGGAAAATAAAGGCGGAAATGTAAATCTAGGCTATTATAGAATAAAAATTGTGCGATCTATACATCTTTTCTAAAATTATAAATGCAGAGTAGCAAATAAAATAATCAGGATAATAGGAAATATGTTAGTGAAAATGTTTTGGAAATTAGTAAAAAAAAAAGCTTTAGGTTAGTAACCCTAATTACTAGAAAAGAAATTATTTTTTGTGATTTTTGAAAAGGTTTTAATTAATTTTGAAAAGAAAATTAAGTTAAATTAAGGAAAATAGAAAAAATAAAGAAATAAGAAAAGTTAGAAAAATGAGAGAAAAAAGGGTCACAGGATCGAGCCCCGGTTGCGCAGACAGTTTATCGGTTACTTATCGGGTTAGCCGGTTGCGCTTGCATGCTTCTAACAGAAGATACTTCCATCAGAAGTTACTTCTATCAAAAGTTGTACTTGTATGCTTCTGTCAGAGGTTGTGTTCAAGAATTTCTTTCCCATAACTTCTAAGTTCATCTTCTACTCAATACACCTGAGTCTGAACATCTGCTGAAAAATAATAAACAGGTTAAAGTATCAAGTTTATCAGAGGATCATAGCATCATAGGATCATATTATCAGAGGATCATATTAACAGAGGATCATATTATCTGAGGATCATATTAAAACATGCGTGGGCCCCAGGGGGTTTGAATAGACCAACCAGAAGTCAAGGTTTTGCCATGCGAGAGTCAGAGTCTCCCTCTGAAAACCCTTGACTACTTTGGACGGTGGTTTCCACCTTCTTCTCCAATGAAGGGTTTTCTAAAACCTGCAATAATCCATCAAAAAATGAAAACAAATAGTCCAGATCGAATAATTACGATGCTACGAGTTTGATGGTGGTGTTATCTTGGCCTGAAACTGCCTGTAACCATGGATATGAAGCTCAACAATTTATGAGCCCTAACAATGGTATTTCACGATTAAGCCATAAGAAGCTTTCTACGGTTGATCTAACCTGCTCTAATGAACCTCAAGAACACGTTAGAATTGTTAGTTTCAATTAAAACACAATAAAAAGCAAAATACAAATTCATGAAAATATATTCAAACGGAGGTGTATGTATGGCATGATTCAACGTATTATGGCCATGGTTCTGGGCATATACCTACCCTACAATACCTCAGGAACATGTTTATGTGCTTGGAATTGATTGAAAGAGGCTGGAACTTTGAAACCGAGTTTGCAAGTTTCTTGAGAATTTTTGTCAATTTAGGGTTTGTTCTTGGAGGCAAGGATTCGTGTATGGAGGCAAGGATTCCTCTTCCTTGGCATCTGATCATATAGTGTACTTATAGGAGAGTGCATTAGGTCAAGAATAATGGGATAATATATTGCCTTGAATGCAAGAATAGTTTATTTGGAATTTTCATCAAATATTCCCAAAAGTGATTCAATCTTGCCTTAAAGCCTTGTGCACGAATTTGACAGCTTGCATAGGTTATCTTGGACCTCAAGACAAGTAGAAATCAAGCTCACCTCATATTAACTCTTACCTTTGTATTTAATTTAATTTAAATTTAATTTAAATCATTAAATTCAAAAATAAATCAAATAAATAAAAGATTGGCGTGCACTTGAGTTTTCAGGCCATGGATAATGTCAAGATTAAGTTTTGATCATAAAATCTTAGGCCCATTTGGAAGAAATTTGAATTTGCTAAGTATTTCTCTTCATGCACCTCCTCAAAAATGTCAAACTTTCACAACATGTATCTTGCACACTCCTTTTGGTTTCATCTTCATTGAAGTTTCCATGTTCATGCACACTTCTTTGCAAAAAGCTGACTTTTTGTTGACTTTTAGAAGGACCTGTAATGTTTTGATCCATAACTTCCAAATTAAGCATTTTTTGCCAAAGCTTGTGAGACATGAAGTTGTACAGAATCGAATTCCCTTCAAAATGAGCTTTTGTGGAAAAATTTCTGATAAAGTATGTGAAAGTTATGCTTGGTCAAAGTTCTGTTGACTTTTGTCTAAAAAACCCTAATTTAGAAACTTTGACTTTTGATCAAATCTTGACTTTCCTTGAGGAATCATGGTCAACCCTTAATCAAATGATGAATATTACTTCAAAATATTGATGTTGACCAAAAATTATGAAGTTTGACTGTATTTTGACCACAACTGACTTTGTGCCCAATATAGTTGATTTTCAACCATCTGAACAATTGGATGAGCAAATTTGACTTGTAAGGCTTGAAACTTGACATGATGATCCCTTGAAGCATATGATGAGGTATGATGACCACTTGGAGCCTTGGAAATTCATTCTTACGTGATAGAATCAAAACCCTAGGTTAGATTGACTGCTTAGAAGAGGGTTTGTCTGGTCAACCCTTGTGAAATCCTTAAGTATGGAGATGTGAATTGTCTTGAGAAGTAGGAGGAAAATTTGGGGTATAATAGTTACCCATGTTCAATCTTCTTGTACCGGAAGGGTTATATTGATATGCTTGCCTTTCGTGACCTGAAGGTAGAAGATGATTGAACACTCGAGTACACCTGAAAATTTGCACTCGTTGGTATTTGGAATGGGATCGTCAGTTGACGATGAGTTGGAATGGGCTTATAGATGCCATTTAGAGAAGTTAATGCTGGAGAGTGAGTCGTATGCTAGACTCTGCGTTCGTCTTTTGGATGAGAGAAATATCGGAGATGGGCTTAAAGATGCCATCCGGAGAGATGAAGATGTGTAGTCGGAGATGGGCTTAAAGATGCCATCCGGGGTGGTTGATAATAAGAGAGAGTCAGAATAAACCTTTGTCTTGGCTATTTCTGAGATGAATAGTTGTCAGAATGTAGATAATTTTCCCGTCTTGTTTCGGGTATTAATCCATGGTCTGCTATTTATTGGTAAACCCGTCTAGTTTCGGGAGTTCATACCAGATTGGTCGCCTTGATAGTTTCTCCGTCTTGTTTCAGGTGTTAATCTTTGACCTGTTGTCTGAAAATAATTTACATGGTCGTCCAGATAGTTCTCCCGTCTTGTTTCAGGTATTAATCTCTGACCTTCCGTTTGGAAAATAGCTTTTACCTACTGGGGAAATAAATCTTGACAGTATATGGTTAGTTCTATGTAGATTATGATGCATGCGAGTATATGACAATGTTCACGAATGATATATGCACACGTTATGATTTGTATGAATGTAGATGTTGTGGTATTTCAAAACATATCCATCTTGAAGAAGATAGGAACGTTCTGTTGGAGATCTTTGATTTCTGCTTAGGGATGAAGTTGTTGAAAACCCTAACGGGGAATAAAGGAGATTCAGATTCCTCTGATGCACTATCTGACCAAGTTTCGAGTCTGGATATTGTTGTTGTTGGGAGGGAATGATAATCATTAAGAGATACTCAACTGATGATGAATATCTTGTGTATAGACCTTGCTGGGGGACGATGTGGTATGGAATAACTTACTGCTTGGAGACTGATGTAATTGGTTGATGTGTTACTGCTCGGGGACCAATGTAACGTGATGACTTGAGAATGTAGATAAGTCTGATAAGATCACTGCTCGGGGACTGACATGAAGAATATAGAGGATCATCGCTCGGGGACTAACGTGATAAAGTTGGAGCTGAGAGGATCACTACTTGGGGACTAATGTGATGAAGTTGAAGCTGATAGGATCACTGCTCCGGGACTAATGTGATGAAGATGATAGGATCACTGCTCGGGGACTAATGTAACGAAGATGATAGGATCACTGCTCGGGGACTAATGTGATGAATGTAGAAGATCACTGCTCGGGGACTAATGTGATGAATGTAGAAGATCACTGCTCGGGGACTAATGTGATGAAGTTGAAGCTGAAAGGATCACTGCTCGGGGACTAACATGATGAAGTTGAAGTTAATAGGATCACTGCTCGGGGACTAATGTGGTGAAGATGATAGGATCACTGCTCGGGGAATAATGTGATAAATGTAGAGGATCATTACTCGGGAACTAATGTGATGAAGTTGATAGGGTCACTGCTCGGGGACTAACGTGATGATGTTGAAATGTTTGAACACTGTTGGAAGGAGATGATAATGTAATACGTAGTTGGAGAAGATTTGTCTTTGTAGGGAGAGCGATGGCTCTGTGGGGATTGTAGAGATGATCCTGTGGAGGTATTTCTTATGAAAGTGACTCCGTGGGGATGTATTTGTGACTTTAGTTGTCATCTCAATTCCTAGAGCCTGTAGTAATTACTGTTTTTGTTCGCTTTTCATATGTTTGTGAATAAATGTTTATTGTCAGATGCATATAATCATTCAAAGCAATCATTGGACTTTATGCAAACAAAACAATGAAAATTGGAACTGGAAAAGAGGAATTTGCATTAAATTTGAAAAATGGCCTATAGTCAGGCCATTTGATACAAGAGACAAATATCCTAGTAAGAGGAAATTGTCAAAATAGTAAAAAGCTATGTGGAAACAATCTTGTCGAGTTTCAACTATGCTATTGCTCATATATTTTCGACTATCTCATCTCCTTGCTGTCAGAAGAAAGTGATTGAACTGTTTTGCGTCATTCGAATCTTGAAGTTGATAGTAGTGTAGTTTGTAATTAGGTGATCTAGACGAGACATAGTCATACGTTTAAATCCCTAAATTTTTCCTAGACCGTCCTTTCGGGTTTTCAGTCTACCGGGATACCCTTTTTTTCTCAAGCCGCCTTTGTAGGTTTTCGACTTTCCGGGCGTACATTTTTGTATATATATCCTTAACTTTTGCCCAAACCTTTTTGGTTCTCCAGGATGCCCTTATTTTTTCCTAGGCCAGTCAACCTCGTGGGTCTCGTTTATGCGTAGTATTTTTTGACTATGTCTGCATTCACAGGGTGCAGGAGGTCTTCTCCATCCATAGTGCTTAGTATCATAGCTCCGTCGGGCCGTAGGAAAATACTATTTTGACTACAAATGGTCCCTCACAGGTGGGAGTCCATTTGCCCCTGGGGTCACCTCGTGGAAGAATGATGCCTTGACTACTAGACCACCGACTTGGTAGACTCGGTGCTTGACTTTTTTATTGAATGCTCTGATCATTCGCTTATGGTATATTTGTCCATGGCAGATGGCTGTGAGCCGTTTTTCATCGATCAAGTTAATCTGGTCAAGGCGATTCTGGACCCATTCGTCTTTGTCTAACTCTACGTCATAGAGTACTCTGATTGAGGGTATCTGAACCTCGATAGGTAGGACTGCTTCCATACCATATATGAGAGAGAAGGGGGTTGCCCCTGTAGATGTTCGTATTTTAATGCGATAGCCGTGGAGAGAAAATGGAAACATCTCATGCCAATCCTTATAGGTCATTGTCATCTTCTATATGATCTTCTTGAGATTCTTGTTGGCGGCTTCCACTACGCCGTTCATTTTTTGCCGATATGGAGTGGAGTTGTGATGCTTAATCTTGAATTACATGCAGGGTTCAGTGATCATTTTGTTATTGAGATTGGTACCATTGTCCGTGATAATCCTTTCGGGGACGCCATACCGACAAATAAGATTATGCTTGATGAATCGAGCCACAACATTCTTGGTAACAGATGCGAACGAGGCTGCTTTTACACATTTGGTAAAGTAATCAATAGCAACAAGGATGAAATGATGTCCATTGGAAGCGGTGGGTTTGATCTCTCCAATCATGTCAATGCCCCACATTGCGAAAGGCCACGGAGCGGTCAGAATATTCAATGAGACTGGAGGTATGTGCACTTTGTCTGCGTATATCTGGCAATTGTGACAAGATCGAGCATAGCGGTAACAATCAGCTTCTATGATGGACCAATAGTAACCTGCTCTTAGAATCTTCTTAGCCATTATATCTCCACTGCAGTGGGTACCGAATGCGCCTTCATGTAACTCTTCCATGATTCATTCCGTTGTTTTCTGATCTACACAGTGGAGTAAGCACAAGTCGTGATTGCGTTTGTATATGTGTAATACGGTGAACTGACTTTGTAGGATTTTTTGTATCCAAATGTGCGGATAGCAAGAGTCGCCACCGACTTTTATTTTTATCCAATTAAGGGAAGGTAAAAGTACGTAAAAGACCTTCGTTAGATTTCGAACGGAGAATGGTTATGAAGAGGAAGGTATTAGCACCCCTTTCATCCAGAAGTTATCACGGCTCTTAGTTGCTTTCTAGATCACTTTTAAAATTGCTTTCTCGTGTGTTTGAAAAATGTTTTGAAAAGGCATTTCGCTTTGACTTTATAATGACTCATGTAGGAGTGTATACAAAGTGTTCTAAATGTTTCGCTTTGAAAAGAGTTTGAACTTTGAAAAAGTGTGTGTGTGAAAAGCATTTAATAGAGCAAGCAACTAAGAGACTTATTTACCCATTCGAATTGGTCATTTTTGTACTTACGCTCCTTTAGAATAGCGCTAGCCATACCATTAGTTAGTAGGTAGCTCCATTCGCTGGATGTAAGCGGACATTCGAAGGGACATCGGATGGTCATAAGGCAACTTGTAGGAAGTATCCTAGCACATTCAAGGGACTATCATCATTTTTCGTAGGCAACAATCGAGGGTCAAGATCATGTATTCGGAGGCGACATCGTGGGTCTTATGATCTTTGTATCGAAGGGACTATGATGATTTGTTTTGAAGGCAACGGTGCTAGAATACCTACGCTCGAGGGACATGACCATTTGAATTCGGAAGGCGCCGAGAGAGAATTACCCTAAGGTGCGTGTGAAAGAAGTGTATTGAATTCAGTATTTTATCTTGCAAGTTAGTGGGCTATGTTCGTTATTATCTTGCCATACACGCCTAATTACTAGCAATATAGGGTGCGGAAATTAAATTGCATGAAAGTAAAAGCGAAATGTAAAGGTCCCACGCTATTACAAGGCTTTGGGGCGTATACATAATTAGAGGCGGAAAGTAAAAGTCCTAAATTAAGCTATTACAACCCATATGCAATTACATTATTGAAAAGTAAAATAAAACTAAGAATCGTTCGAATCGGATGAACCCGTGAAACAAACGAGATCTAAAATGCAATGTGAATCGAATAAGAGAAAAGTGTTAGAAAAATGCAAATTTTAATATGGAAAAATTAATACATGCTGGAAATAATGTAAATAAGCTATAATAATTTTTTTGGAATTTTTGGAAAAGATTTAATAATTAAAATGCAATTTATAATGATTTAAATGCTAAAATAAAAATAAAATAAATATGCATGCAAAAATTATATTTTTTAATTTATTAAATTAAATAAACATTTTTAGAATATAAATGCAAAAGAAAATATTTTTTTTGTAATTTTTTAATGCAGAATAAAAAATATGCAAAGAAATTAAAACAATGCAAAAATATAAAAAGAATAGAGAATAGAAAAAATATGAAGAAAAAGTCAGTTTGTAAAAAACATGGTCCCAGCATGGTTCGAACTGGGGCCCTGCCTTTCAAACCTTAAGATCCACACGCTGACCAACTGAGCTAGGCACGTCAACTGTTTGGAAATTGGAGTGAGTGGAATTTACACGCGTTGCTTCTCCATTGCCTCCTCCTTCGCGCCAGACTTCATCTTTTTTAATTTGAATATTTGAACACATAGCGTCGGCCTCAGTGCGACGCTATAGCCTTTACCCACGGATTATTTTCGTAGCTACATCCCTGCGAAATCAAAAGTCCAAAAATACGCAATATAAATTTGTTATGGGGACCCAGATCGATTGCTTTCAACCTCCTGAGTTCGAATATGGCTTTGGTTTTGGCCAATTTTTCCTGAATCGTCTGATCCCAATTCAGAACTTAGAAAACCTAACAATGGCAGATCACGATTCTGGTACTTAACATCAAATCGGCTTATACAGAAACATTCTAAACATCAACGCGAACAAGAATATGCAATCAAAATGTATTTATAATGCATGAATCATAGAAATCGAGTTTTGATAAAAGTGATGCAAACCGTGATTGTTCTTTCGCGTTTCTTGATGGATTTTCGATCTGTAAGGGTCTGGAATGAATCAATGGACCTCTAGGAAGCGATTGGCAGGCTTAGAATTGGTTGAATCGAAACAAAAACAAGAATGCAAGTGTCCTGTAACCACGGTTTTTCTTGAGTTAGGTTAGGGTTTCCAGGGCAATTTTTTCGTTCTCTTTCATGTGGTATGCATCAAGTATTTATATTGGAAGGATTTGGCATTGTTTTTGGTAAGAATCAATCACCATTCATAGCAAATCAATTTTGATCTTTTGCATAAAATCAAATTTTCAAAATTTGATTAAATTCCAATCCAATCTTACCAATTTGATCCAATTTCGAATTTGCTGGCTTTTAATGAGTTGATTGGATCACAAAGAAGAAATAAAAATCAATTTTGCAATTAATTTGGATTTTATAATTTATTTTAAGATTTAATTTGTATTTAAATGAATAAATTACAAATTAAATAGAAAAATAAACCAAAAATTCGTGGCATTGGGCTTGGACACTCCTAATTGCATGAGGAACAAGTTAGGATGAAGAAAAAGTAGGCCCATTTGCAAAAAATTTGATTTTTAGAAGTATCTCTCTTTGTGCATTCCTTCAAAATTGCCCAACTTGTGAATGGTGCAACTTGCTCAATTTTCCATATTTTTGAGTTTTCTTGGACTTTTTGGAAAGCTCTAAGAGTCCTCTAACCAATGCTTTTGGTCTCATCTCAATTGGAGTTACCATGCTCAATATATCTTCAAAACAAAAGTTGACTTTTGTTGACTTTGAAAATGACCCTAATGTTTTGAGCCATACCTCTCAAATGAAGCATTTTTTGGACATTCTTGTGAGACATGAAGTTGTAGATAATTGAATTTCCTTCAAAATGAGCTTTGGTGGGAAAATTTCGAGAAAGTATGAGAAAGTTATGATCACCAAAGTTCATTGACTTTTCACCTAAAACCCTAATTTGGAAAGTTTGACTTTTGAGCAAATCTTGAGTTTTCTTGATGAATCATGATCAACCCTTGATCAAATGATGAATATAACTTCAAAATGAGGATGTTGACCAAAATCGAAGTTTTGATTGTATGTTGACCACGTTGACTTTTGTCTAATACACCGATTTTCAATCATCCGAGCAATTGTCGAGCAATCTTGACTTGGAGGCTTGAAACTTGACATGGAGGATCTTTGAAGCATATGAGGAGGCATGATGAACATTGGAGATGTTGAAACCATCTTGACTTGAGAAATACCAAACCCTAGTTTGGGTTGATGTGTTAGGAGAAGGTTTGTCGATCAACCTTGAGGAATCCTTGAGCATGGATGTATGGAATGTCTTGAGAAGATGGAGGGCTAATTTTGGGTATGACAGCTGCCCTGCTCAATCTTCTTGTACCGAAGGTTTAGATTGGCATGCATGCCTTTCGTGACTTGGAGGTGAAGATGATTGAACACTGAGTACACCCAAAATTTGCACTCGCCGGTGATACGGGAATGGGCTTACAGATGCCATTTGGAGGAGTTGAAGACTTCGCTGGGGAATGAGTCGTACGCTAGACTCGGGGTTGTCTGCAGGAGAATTGACGGGGATGGGCTTAAGATGCCATCTGGAAGGGTTGATGCCGGAGGAGTGAGCCATACGCCAGGCTCAGAACGCTTCGGGAATGGAAAGAACACTGAGATGGGCTTAGGATGCCATCCGGAGGAAGTCGTACGCTAGACTTCGTATTCGCTCTCGAATGAAGTTATTGGTTTGTATTGATTTTTTTAAACCAAATATGCAGCATTCTGAAAGTAGAGAAATGTCGATAAGCAGTCGGAGATGGGCTTAAGATGCCATCTAGGGCAACTGAGTCGTACGCCAGACTCTGTAGTTGTTGTTGATAATAAGAGAAAGTCAGAACTGATCTTCGTGCCGATCGCTCTGAGGGGATGATAATTTGGCATAGTATGGATGGTTTCCCTGTTGTGCATCGGGTGTTGATCCACTGCATGTTATCGGAGGATATCTTGTGATCGTTCGGATAGGGTTTCCCGTCTAGCTTCGGGTATTAATCCTGGATCCACTGTTGGAGAACAGCGAGGGTGGTCGTTCAGATAGTTTTCCCGTCGAGATTCGGGGCTTAATCCTGGACCTTTTTGCGTCGGAAGTGTTTTTCACCTGCTTTGGAGAAAACAAGAGAAACTTTGATAGAATATTGTTAGTTTTATGCAAAGTATGATGCATGAAGATGTATATGAATGTATGAATGATAGATGCATATGAATTATGACTTTTATGAGTAATGTATGAATGATAGATGTTCTGGTATTTCAAAACATATTCATCTTGAAGAAGATGCGGACGTTCTGTTTGAGGATTTCTGACTCCTGCTTGGGGAATTGAGTAGGTGAGAACCCCGTAGGAGAAGAAAGATATCCTGGATTCCTCCGATGCATTATCTGACCAAGTCTTGGGCCTAGATATTGTTGAGGAAGATAGAGATTGAGAAACTCGTTGTTGGAGATCTCACATATAGACCCCGGGAGAGCCCGAGGCATTGTATATGGACCTTGTCGGGGAAGATTAGGAGGTGCTCTACTGGGGGTTTTGAGGCGCAGGTTTCCTCCAAAGGCACTATCTCGACCAAGTTCGGTCCGATACGTTGCCGGAGAAAGGGAATGATTGAGAGTCGTCCACCGGGATAGATGTCTCATCGGGATGAAGTGTTATTGCTTGAAGATGGGTGTAATCTGGTTACGTGGAGTGGAATCACTGCTTGAGGATTTTCCTCTACTCCGCTGGGGGAAGGTTTGTGGTGAGCAACACCTCTGTGGGGACCAATGCTCTGCAGGGGAACCGGATTGGTGACTTTTGTCGCCCCTGGGACATCTTAATCCTCGAGCTCAGTAAATACTTTTGTATGTCCACTTTTCGTATGTTTGTGAATAGATTCTTATTGTTAGATGCATATAATCATTCAAAGCAAACGTTGGACTTATTGCAAACGACAACAACAGGAATTGTAAAGAGAAAGAACTTGCATTTATTTGAAAGGTGGCGTATGGCCAAGTAGTTTGTACATAAGAAAGAGTAAAAAGCTATGCGGAAACAATCTCGTTAAGTTCCAACTATGCTAGTACTCATATATTTCAACTATCTCATCTCCTTGTCACGGTAGAAAGTGAGTGAATTGATCGCTTTTGAATCTTGAATGCCGATAGTAGTAGTCTCGAAGTAGATGATCCGATGAGACATAGTCGTACGCTTAAATCCCTAACTTTGCCTAGACCGCCTTTCGGTTTTCACCAGGGATACCTTTTTGCCCAAGCCGCCTTTTCGTGTTTTCGACTTGCGGGTGTACATATTTTGCATATATCCTTAATTTTGCCCGAACCCTTTTGGTTCGCCAGATGCCCTTATTTTTGCCTAGGCCACCGACCTAGCGGGTCTCTTTATGCGTAGTATTTTTGACTATGTCTGCGCTCACTGGTGTGGGAAGTCTTCACCATCCATGGTGCTAAGTATCATAGTTCACGAAAACCTGTCTTGACTACAAACGGTCCTCGAGGTGGGAGTCCATTTGCCTCGATCACCTTGTGGAAGAATGATGCGCTTGACTACTAGATCACCGACTTGGTAGACTGGTTTGACCTTCTTGTTAAATGCTCGATCATTCGCTTCGATAGATCTGTCCATGGCGGATGGACGCGAGTCGCTTCTCATCAATCAAATCTAGTCAAAGCGAGTCTGGACCCAATCGCCTTCGCCTAACTCGCCTCCCGGAGGACTCGTTGAGGGTATCTCGAACCTCGATGGGTAAGACGGCCTCCATACCGCACACAAGAGAGAAGGGGTTGCCCTGTTGATGTTCGCATCAGAGTGCGATAACCATGAAGAGCAAATGGTAACATCTCATGCCAATCCTTGTAAGTCACCGTCATCTTCTCAGATAATCTTCTTAATGTTCTTGTTGGCGGCTTCCATCTGCGCCATTCATCTTAGGCCGATAAGGAGAGGAGTTATGATGCTTGATCTGGAACTGCGTGCAGAGTTCGGTGATCATTTTGTTGTTGAGATTAGAACCGTTATCTGTGATAATCCTTTCGGGGGACATTCGGATCCACCTTGGAAATCAACAAGGTAGTGTGAGTCAACATATCGCCTTAGTCGGCGAAAGCCAAGCCAAAGCGTTGCAAGTTTTCTCAAGTCGTGAGTATCTTGTTTCACTGGTAAACTTTTGCTAAGGTAGTATATTGCATGCTCTTTTCGACTAGACTCGTCATGTTGTCCCAACACACACCCCATTGAGTTCTCTAGCACTGTCAAGTACATGATAAGAGGTCTTCCTTCGGTAGGCGGCATCAGGATAGGAGGATTCTGTAGGTATTCCTTGATCTTGTCAAAAGCGATTTGGCAATCGTCGTTCCATTCTACCACTTGATCTTTCTTCAGCAACTTAAAGATTGGCTCACAAGTAGCTGTTAGATGTGCAATGAATCTGGCAATGTAATTCAATCGGCCCAAGAAACCTCTAACTTCCTTCTCTGTGCGGGGAGCTGGCATCTCTTGAATGGCTTTAACCTTGGCGGGGTCAACCTCAATACCTTTACTACTGACAACAAACCCTAGGAGTTTTCTGGATCTGACTCCAAAGGTGCACTTGTTAGGATTAAGTCTCACTGTACTTCTTCAACTCACAAACAGTTCGCAAATGATCAAGGTGTTCTTCGCCGTGATCGGGCTATCATGTCATCGACATAGACCTCTATCTCGTGATGAATCATGTCATGAAATAATGTCACCATAGCACGCTGATAAGTGGCGCCCGCGTTCATCCGAACGGCATAACCTTGTAACAAAAGTGCCCCACCGTAACGAAAGTAGTCTTCTCCATGTCTTCGAGCCATTTTGATCCGATTGAACCGAGAAACCATCCATGAAGGAGAAAACCTTATGCCGAGCATGTTGTCAACCGAACATCAATATGAGGAAGTGGAAAATCGCCTTCGACTCGCTTTGTTCGATCTCTGTAATCCACACACATTCGTACTTTGCCATCCTTCTTAGGCATGTACCACATTAGCAACCCATCGATAAGAAGTAACGGCTAAGAAACCAAGATTGAATTGTTTCATAACGGCTTTGATTTTCTCGACATCTCAGACGCATGACGAACCTTCGTTTCACCGAGAAAACCCTCTTTTGTCGGCAACCGGTGTACCACAATATCGATGTCTAAACCCGCATGTCTTCGTATGACCAAGCAAAACCTCGATGTAGTCTCGTAGCATCCGAACCAATCTTTCTTTAACATTCTCAAGACCCGCCCTATCTTGATCTCTTTTCTCTTCACAGACCCAGATTCACAATCTCAACTTGCTCTTCGTGTGGTCTGTATAACTCGCTCTTCTTGTTGTCGCAATCGACAAGTTCTCCGGCACTTCACAATCTTCCTCACTTTCGCCTTCTTGGTAGATCGGATTATCGAAGTCATATTTAGTAATAGCATAGTTATTAACGAGATTCGGAGTGATTCCGCAGTTGTATCACGTGGGTGTGTGTAAGAAACACATAGCTTTTTGGTGATAAAGTAAAGAAAGAAAACAAACAATTGAATGCAAAAGTCCAACGAATTTATTGAATGAAAATACGCAGCAACAGATAATAACCTCGCAACGAGCCATGATGCCCCGGCAAGGCACTAGGCTTTCAAAGTTTATTGTTCAAAACATAAAGAAATACGAAAAGCAAAACAAAGCAAGAGCAATTACTCCGGCTAAAGGAGATTGGTATGACGCCTTCGCCTTCCAATTGTTGAGCCCTTTGTCCGAGTTGGGAAGATCCACTTGCGATGTCGAAGTCGTTGTCGCCGCCTTCTATAGCATGGATTCCACTGGCCGATGGAAAGGAAGTTGGCAGACGCTCATGACGTATCATCTTCGACCCTTGATGGTGAAGCCTAAACCGCCTTGTCAAATTTGAAGGGAAGATCGTGAGCCGACCCCAAACAAGATTACCTCCTTGTTCAACAAAGCTTGAACATCTTTCAGTGGAAGCCATCCTAGGCGGAGCTGAGCAACTTCAGAGTGATAGGAGAGTCATGTGCATGACTGGGATTGTTTCAAAAGCTTGACAGAGTCTCAAAGAATTCACCCTCCATCTCAAGGTATCGAATGACCAGATGACCGACCATATATTCTTCTTCACCACATACCGTAACAACTTTCCTTTCACCGGTACTTGCTTTCGATGGGTAGAGGTAAGCGCCACCCCATGTATCCAGGCGCCCAAGTAGGCAAGAGTAAGCGGACGGATGTCCATGACAAAGAAGGTAGAGTCAAAAGTCCGGGAACCGACTTTGATGGAGTGAGCTCTCCAAGTACTGCTCGCTTAGAACCATCAAAAGCTCTCACAATAATGTCACTGGTCTCAAAACCAACCCTTCGACATCAAGACGATCAAAAGCGTCTTCGAAGGATATTCGGAGTAACCGTATCCACCAAAACATGGGACAGTAACGCCCTTGCATTCAACAGAAATGTGCAAGGCCTTGTTGTGTTTCTTTCCGCGGAGTTAGATCGCATCAGAGAAGCCTAGGCCGTTGTTGGCAGCCAAGCTAGCAATACAAACTTCGAACCGTCAAGAGTAGTGTCTTGCACGTGAGCATTCTTCATAAATTTCACCAAGGTGTTAGCATGAGCCTCAGAGCACAAGAGCAGAGCAAGCATGGAGATTTTGGACGGAGTCTGTCCCAACTGTTCCACAACATTGTAGTCACTCTTCTTGATAATCTTGAATTTCCTCCATTTCTTGTTTGAGGTGTCTTCAAGAACTTCCTTTGGTACTTCGTTTGAGCGGGATGAGTCATGGTTCTTTCCTCTAGCGGGGATATTGGTTGGGTAGACGGAATGCGAGCTGGAGTTGCAGTGTCTTTTGGAGGAGAGATATCTGGAGAGAATACCCTTCCGGTTCTGGTCACCTTACTGGATCCGGTGATGTTGTCAATGTCAGGAATGGTAGCTTCAACGGTAAGATCTTCAATGGTCAGAGGGTCTTGCTTGACGCCATGATAGTAAACATCAGCTCCATAATTCCACGGAATAGCCTTGTCAGAGGAATATGGGACTGGTCCGGGAGAAGTAATAATGAGAGGTGCCACTTTAGGCACAGGATCAGCAGAGGAAATCCTTATAGTGTTAACATCAGCATAGTCTTCTGGGAAATCGTCACCCCATCCAGTGGCCTTAACGTCTTCAATAGGAATCTTGTAACTATCGGGAACAGTGTACTTCACCATGTAATCGTACTTTCCACTTGGCTGCCCCAAGGTATCCCACACAGGTGGTGTTGCTTCAATCACATCGTCGATCTTCAGCTTAGACATTTCTTCACACAACTTCTGCACAGGTGGTTTCAGAAATAGTATCTCACGGTTGTCCATCATGCACTGGACACGTCTTCTCAACCAAGCACAACCATCAGGCGCGGATGGGCACCAACGACAATTCTCTGGGCATCCTGGATTGACACCGGCTTGCAGCAAATTCTTCTTAACAGTCATCAGAGGAATGGTCAAGTCATCTATATTGAAAACATAAGTATCGTCACCAACAGCATTGGAACCCTTGTCGTGGTTAGGCATAGGAGCGTTGATCACATTCGGAGTCTCAACAGGAGGGACGAACTCAATCAGCTTAGCTTCAATCATATCTTGAATCTTGTTCTTCAGAGCCCAACAGATTGTCGTGTCGTGCCGGGTCATTGGAATGGTAAGCACACTTAGCATTAGGATTGTATCTCGGAGAGGAAGTGTTGACATTCTGAGGAGGATCCCTCAAGGTAATCAGCTCTGCTTTCAACATGTGTTGCAAGGCTTGCGACAAAGGCATGTTGATCTTGTAAACCGTCTTCGTGGCGCTTACGCCACGCTGTCTCACCGAGGTTGGCCGATGCGGATCGAGACCACAACCACCCCACGATTGAGCACGGTCGGTCTTGGCTCGGCTTTTCTGATCATACACAGCATTAGCTTCTTTCTTACCACCAAAAGATTTCTTTGCAGCATTCGAAGATGACTCTACATGAATCTTTCCGCTCTTGATACCAGCTTCAATGCTGTCAAAATCGCCGGTGAATCATCAAGAATTTCAATCGATGATTGAAGAATGGGCCCGTCAGTGTTCCCATAAACATATCAACCAACTCCCTATTGGACAAGGGTGGCTGAACTCTGCCTGCTAGATCTCTCCACTTCTGAGCATACTCTTTGAACTTTTCATCACGACCCATAGACATGCTTTGGAGTTGCATGCGAGTGGTGTCAATTCAAAGATTGTACTATCATTAGAAAGCATCACCAAGTCACTCCAAGTACGGATATGGTCATTCTCTAGCCGATAGTACCACTCCAACCGAGTTAGGACAAACTCTCTTGAAAATAGTGCATCCACAACTTTCATCATCGGGGTTGATCTTCCGAACATAGGACTTCAAATGCGCTTGGACAAGAAATGCCATCATACTTAGCAAAAGTTGGAACTTTGAACTTGGGAGGAATCACAACACGTGAACAAGACTCAGATCATCAAAATTCATCGGATTTTCAGCTTTCCACAGCATTCAGACGGTCTTCAAGTTGCTTGTACCTAGCATCTTCATCAGAGTATTGGCCATCATCATAATTCTTCTCAGGCTCAAGCTGGCTGCCGTTACCATCACCCTTGTTACTTGGTTCAGTCTTGACACTTCCTTCAGAGAGCTCTATCCGACTGACTCTCTTGAGACCACCCTTGTAGCGTCTCGCCCATGTTGAGAGACCAACAACCTTCTTCTTCTGTTGATGAGCTTCTTCGATCTTCTTGGCCTTGGACCAAGGTGGTGAACACTGGCCGAGCATTCGAGCTCAAGATCTTTGACATCTCTTCAGAGCCATTTCGCTAAAATAAATAGCGAGCAAATGAGAAAACCAATCTTCAATGTACCTGTGATGCAATGTTATGCTATGATATGCAATGTTTATGCGAATGCAATGCAATGTTTTCAAGGACCTAAGAGATTTAAATTTGTTAAACAAGCAATGAACAAACATTTATTAGTACTTCTTTTATTCCTTTTTCTTTTTAAGTACAAGAGATAGTTCAAAACACTAAAAGAAAAACATAAAAATCAAAAGCTCTAAGTCTCCCACGGGCGCTTCCTCTTGGTGCCGATGTAGGCGTTGATGTTTCGCTCCTCGTGAAGTAGTTTTGTCAACTCTAGTACCTTCTTCTCGCTTGCATAACACTGAGCTTCAAAGGTATCCCTCTCTTCTTTAAGCTGAATCCAAGATCTCTTCAAGTCTTCAAAATCAGAAGGCATGTCAGGATGGAGAACAAGATAGGTACGTCACCCATAGCAACAGTTCCATAATTACCGGTAAAACAGCAAAGGCATCATGAGGTTTTGAGCTCGAGCTCGCACCCATTTGAGGTAAGGTTCCCAAGGAATGGAGTTGGTGCCCCAAAGTCTTGGTATCGTCTTCTTTACCATGCCCCAAGCGTGTATAAACCTTCGCGGTATTCGAGATCATGGTTGTAGTCGAACACAATATCTTGGAGAAGCATATCATGCGGACCATCTCTTCGAGCAAAACCAAACTGACGTAGAGCTAAAGAAGGGTTGTAAGTAATACCTCCCCTTATACCAAGCAGTGGTACATTAGGGAATTCTCCACAACGCTCGATGAATGTGAAGTCCTTTTGAGAGAAAAGGCTCCAACGGATATCTGAATGAGAGAGTGACATTAACCTTTGAGACCATCTCAACCTTTGTTCGTTCTTCAAAACTGATGGAGGAAGGTGCGAAATAAACCACCTGGAGAGTAACGGAATGCAACACATGAGAGTTCCTTGTCTTTTGATGGTACGAGTGTGGAGAGAATGTAGGATGTCTCCAAGTAAAGTAGGCACAGGATTACGGGTAAGAAATAACTTGATGGCACTGACATCTATGAACTGATCCGAATTAGGGAATAGAACCAAACCATAGATTAATAAGGCCACAATGTTTTCAAACGCATGGAAACTCATAGCTTTGAGGAATTCTCGGGCTTTCTTAAATAAGAATTTGGCAAGTAAACCCTTAACTCCACTTCTAGTTTCCCAATTGGCTTCAATGTCTGAGCGCTTTAGGTGTAATGCTGATGCAATGTCTTCATACTTAGGAACCTTTTCTAAACCGGTGAATGGCATTTGGTCAAGAATAGGTACCCCAAGTAGCTTAGAGAACTCTTCTAAAGTAGGAACCAACTAATAATCTGGGAATGTGAAGCAATGGTGTTTCGGATCAAAGAACTGGAATAGGACATGCATCATATCTTCTTCAAAACCGGAGATAACCAAATCAAGTAGATAACCATGTCTTTTGACGAACTGGGCATGATCGGGAATCTCGGAAACCAATTATTTGAGCTGAGAAGGGATACCCATGAAGTTGATTCGGATAGTCTTTCTAGAAGCCATAATCCCTACAAAACAGAGCAAAGATAAATCCCTAGGTCCTTGAAATAGTTAGAAATGATATGAAATGCGGATGATGTCATGATGTCATGTTTAACACACACAAGCAATTCACACAATGAG
Source organism: Vicia sativa (assembly GCA_021764765.1). Taxonomy (NCBI): domain Eukaryota; kingdom Viridiplantae; phylum Streptophyta; class Magnoliopsida; order Fabales; family Fabaceae; genus Vicia; species Vicia sativa. The sequence goes on along the minus strand of CM038796.1, from coordinate 116,204,935 downwards.
CCTATGTTTAAGGCTTGCATGAGGTCTAGGTGATTACCCCACCAAAAGTTTGAGATGGTTCATCCTGTCCTATAATAGTAACCGGGTTCTAGGAATCTCATATCATTGATCTTTCTCGGAGGCGCTTATTTCAATACGACGGCCAAATGGTCGATCGAAAATGTCCCAAAAGTCTGATCTCAATGAGCGTAGCATCGAGTATCAACCAACCTCGGTCTACACCAAAGCCGGCCATCTCGCTACCATCTAATGGCTAAGATGGGTCAATTAAGGTTCTAAAAGTTTAGTTAGCTCTTGATGACACCACGCAGAAGCCAAATACTATCCTCAACTTGGGAATGAGGAGTATCGGGACAACCAAAGTGTCACGCTAACGTAGCCATCATGTAGATCGTTTAGTTATACGTCTAGCGGTCGCGATGATCTAATGCTACTTACCTAAAAGGAAACCCGGATCCGGGTGTAGGATCCCCCAGCAATATAATACCCAAGCAACCCTTAAAGATAAAGAAAGCAATTCAAAGCGCGGTAAAGTTATCTAGAAATCCTTAAGGCAATTCTCTCTTTAGGGTGTGTCCCCAGCAGAGTCGCCTGTTCTGTAATACGGTGAACTGACTTTGTAGGATTTTTTGTATCCAAATGTGCGGATAGCAAGAGTCGCCACCGACTTTTATTTTTATCCAATTAAGGGAAGGTAAAAGTACAAAAAAAGACCTTCGTTAGATTCTGAGTACGGGAGAATGGTTATGAAGAGGGAAGGTATTAGCACCCCTTTTCATCCGTAGTTATCTACGGGCTCTTAGTTGCTTTCTAGATCACTTTTTAAAATTGCTTTCTGTGTGTTTGAAAAATGTTTTGAAAAGGCATTTCGCTTTGACTTTATAATGACTCATGTAGGAGTGTATACAAAGTGTTCGGAAATGTTTCGTTTTGAAAAGAGTTTGAACTTTGAAAAAAGTGTGTGGTGTGAAAAGCATTTAATAGAGCAAGCAACTAAGAGACTTATTTACCCACTCAGAATTGGTCGTTTTTGTACTTCTACGTTCCTTTAGAATAGCGCTAGCCATACCATTAGTTAGTAGGTAGCTCCATTCGTTGGATAAGCGGGACATTCAAGGGACATCGGATGGTCATAGAAGGCAACTTGTAGGAAGTATCCACATTCGAAGGACTATCATCATTTTTGTAGGCAACAATCGAGGGTCAAGATCATGTATTCGGAGGCGACATCGTGGGTCTTATGATCTTTGTATCGAAGGACTATGATGATTTGTTTTGAAGGCAACGGTGCTAGAATACCTCTACGCTCGAGGGACATGACCATTTGAATTCGAAAGGCGTCGAGAGAATTACCCTAAGGGTGGTGTGAAAGAAGTGTATTGAATTCGAGTATTTTATCTTGCAAGTTAGTGGGCTATGTTCGTGATTATCTTGCCATACGCCTAATTACTAGCAGTTCATAGGGTGCGGAAATTAAATTGGAAAGTAAAAGCGAAATGTAAAGGTCCGCTATTACAAGGCTTTGGGATACATAGTTAGGAGTGCGAAAGTAAAAGTCCTAAATTAAGCTATTACAACCCATATGCAATTACATTATTGAAAAGTAAAATAAAACTAAGAATCGAATCGGATGAACCTGTGAAACAAACGAGAGATCGGAAAATGCAATGTGAATCGAATAAGAGAAAAAGTGTTAGAAAAATGCAAATTTTAATATGGAAAAATTAATACATGCTGGAAATAATGTAAATAAGCTATAATAATTTTTTTGGAATTTTTGGAAAAGATTTAATAATTAAAATGCAATTTATAATGATTTAAATGCTAAAATAAAAATAAAATAAATATGCATGCAAAAATTATATTTTTTAATTTATTAAATTAAATAAACATTTTTAGAATATAAATGCAAAAGAAAATATTTTTTTTGTAATTTTTTAATGCAGAATAAAAAATATGCAAAGAAATTAAAATAATGCAAAAATATTAAAAGAATAGAGAATAGAAAAAATATGAAGAAAAAGTCAGTTTGTAAAAAACATGGTCCCAGCATGGTTCGAACTGGGGCCCTGCCTTTCAAACCTTAAGATCCACACGCTGACCAACTGAGCTAGGCACGTCAACTGTTTGGAAATTGGAGTGAGTGGAATTTACACGCGTTGCTTCTCCATTGCCTCCTCCTTCGCGCCAGACTTCATCTTTTTTAATTTGAATATTTGAACACATAGCGTCGGCCTCAGTGCGACGCTATAGCCTTTACCCACGGATTATTTTCGTAGCTACATCCCTGCGAAATCAAAAGTCCAAAAATACGCAATATAAATTTGTTATGGGGACCCAGATCGATTGCTTTCAACCTCCTGAGTTCGAATATGGCTTTGGTTTTGGCCAATTTTTCCTGAATCATCTGATCCCAATTCAGAACTCAGAAAACCTAACAATGGCAGATCACGATTCTGGTACTTAACATCAAATCGGCTTATACATAAACATTCTAAACATCAACGCGAACAAGAATATGCAATCAAAATGTATTTATAATGCATGAATCATAGAAATCGAGTTTTGATAAAAGTGATGCAAACCGTGATTGTTCTTTCACGTTTCTTGATGGATTTTCGATCTGTAAGGGTCTGGAATGAATCAATGGACCTCTAGGAAGCGATTGGCAGGCTTAGAATTGGTTGAATCGAAACAAAAACAAGAATGCAAGTGTCCTGTAACCACGGTTTTTCTTGAGTTAGGTTAGGGTTTCCAGGGCAATTTTTTCGTTCTCTTTCATGTGGTATGCATCAAGTATTTATATTGGAAGGATTTGGCATTGTTTTTGGTAAGAATCAATCACCATTCATAGCAAATCAATTTTGATCTTTTGCATAAAATCAAATTTTCAAAATTTGATTAAATTCCAATCCAATCTTACCAATTTGATCCAATTTCGAATTTGCTGGCTTTTAATGAGTTGATTGGATCACAAAGAAGAAATAAAAATCAATTTTGCAATTAATTTGGATTTTATAATTTATTTTAAGATTTAATTTGTATTTAAATGAATAAATTACAAATTAAATAGAAAAATAAACCAAAAATTCGTGGCATTGGGCTTGGACACTCCTAATTGCATGAGGAACAAGTTAGGATGAAGAAAAAGTAGGCCCATTTGCAAAAAATTTGATTTTTAGAAGTATCTCTCTTTGTGCATTCCTTCAAAATTGCCCAACTTGTGAATGGTGCAACTTGCTCAATTTTCCACATTTTTGAGTTTTCTTGGACTTTTTGGAAAGCTCTAAGAGTCCTCTAACCAATGCGTTTGGTCTCATCTCAATTGGAGTTACCATGCTCAATATATCTTCAAAACAAAAAGTTGACTTTTTGTTGACTTTGAAAATGACCTGTAATGTTTTGAGCCATACCTCTCAAATGAAGCATTTTTTGGACATTCTTGTGAGACATGAAGTTGTAGAGAATTGAATTTCCTTCAAAATGAGCTTTGGTGGGAAAATTTCTGAGAAAGTATGAGAAAGTTATGATCAGTCAAAGTTCAGTTGACTTTTCACCTAGAAACCCTAATTTGGAAAGTTTGACTTTTGAGCAAATCTTGAGTTTTCTTGATGAATCATGATCAACCCTTGATCAAATGATGAATATAACTTCAAAATGAGGATGTTGACCAAAAATCAGAAGTTTTGACTGTATGTTGACCACAGTTGACTTTTTGTCTAATACACCCGATTTTCAATCATCTGAGCAATTGTCTGAGCAATCTTGACTTGTGAGGCTTGAAACTTGACATGGAGGATCTTTGAAGCATATGAGGAGGCATGATGAACATTGGAGATGTTGGAAATCCATCTTGACTTGAGAAATACCAAACCCTAGTTTGGGTTGATTGTGTTAGGAGAAGGTTTGTCTGATCAACCTTGAGGAATCCTTGAGCATGGATGTATGGAATGTCTTGAGAAGATGGAGGGAAAATTTTGGGGTATGACAATATGATGTCGTTGCTGAGAAAGAATTTGGAGGCGAATCTTCTTAAGAACTTCTTGTCATTGACAGATTCCCCTGTGGGATATTCTTGAGCCTCGAGATACCTCTTCACTTCATAGAACCAAGGTTTCTCTTCTGTTTCTTCGGTATCAAGTTCACAACAGTATGCTAGTTCGTCTAGTCCTTCAATAGTAATTTGGGGAGCTTCGTTGTCCCATCTGACCTTGAACATAGATGACATGGTAGCTAATGCGTCTGCCAACTGATTCTCTTCTCGTGGGATGTGATCAAAAGTGATTTCTTCGAAGTAAGGGATCAGATTCAACACATGCTCTCGATATGGAATGAGATTCGGATGCTTCGTATCCCAATCGCCTTCAATTTGACTGATCACCAAAGCTGGATCTCCATACACTTGTAAGAATTTGATTCTTAAGTCACTAGCAGCTTTGATACCCAAGATGCATGCTTCATATTCGACCATGTTGTTGGTGCAGTCGAAACATAGTCTGGCGGTGAAAGGCGTGTGTCCGCTTGTAGGAGATGTAATAATGGCGCCAATAACATTGCTAAGTGCATTTGAGGCTCCATCAAAGACCATGGTCCATCGGGATCCTAGTTCAAGTCCTTCGTCTGGTCTAGGTTCTTTGTAATCAGTGACTAACATAATATCCTCATCTGGAAACATGGAATGCATAGACTGATAGTCATCTACGGCTTGATGAGCTAAATTATTGGCTACTATACTTCCTTTGATCGCCTTCTGAGTAGTATACTGGATGTCGTATTCGGTCAAGATCATTTACCATCTTGCTATTCTTCCGAAGAGAGCAGGTTTCTCGAATATGTATTTTATTGGATCCATCTTAGAGATCAACAAGGTAGTGTGAGTCAACATATATTGTCTTAGTCGGCGAGCAGCCCAAGCTAAAGCGCTGCAAGTTTTCTCAAGCTGTGCGTATCTTGTTTCGCAGTCGGTAAACTTTTTGCTAAGGTAGTATATTGCATAATCTTTTCGACCAGACTCATCATGTTGCCCCATCACACACCCCATTGAGTTCTCTAATACTGTTAAGTACATAATAAGAGGTCTTTGTTTGACTGGTGGTATCAGGATAGGAGGATTTTGTAGGTACTCCTTGATTTTGTCAAAAGATGTCTGACAATCGTCGTTCCATTTCACTACTTGATATTTCTTCAGTAACTTGAAGATTGGATCACAAGTAGCAGTTAGATGTGCAATGAATCTGGCAATGTAGTTTAGTCGTCCCAAGAAACCTCTAACTTCCTTCCCGGTACGGGGAGCTGGCATTTCTTGAATAGATTTAACCTTGGCGGGGTCAACTTCAATACCTTTACCACTGACAACATATCCCAGGAATTTACCGGATCTAACTCCAAAGGTGCACTTGTTAGGATTAAGTCTTAGTCTATATTTCTTCAGTCTATCAAACAACTTTCTCAAATGATCGAGATGTTCTTCTTCATTTTGTGATCGAGCTATCATTTCGTCGACGTAGACCTCTATCTCGTGATGAATCATGCCATGGAGTAAAGCTACCATGACACGCTGATATGTGGCGCCAACGTTCTTTAGTTCGAACGACATGACTTTGTAACATAATGTGCCCTATTGTGTAACAAAAGTAGTCTTTTCCATGTTTTCGGGAGCCATTTTGATCTGATTGTAACCGGAGAAACCATCTATGAAGGAGAAAACCTTGTGTTAAATGGTGTTATCAACCTGGACATCAACTTGTGGAAGTGGAAAATCGTCTTTCGGACTTGCTTTGTTCAGATCTTGGTAGTCCACACATATACGTACTTTGCCATCCTTCTTAGGTACGGGCACCACGTTCGCAACCCACTGTGGATAAGAAGTAACGGCTAGGAAACCGATATTGAACTATTTCATAACTTCGGCTTTGATTTTCTCGGACATCTCAGGACGCATACGACGAACCTTCTGCTTCACAGGGAGAAAACCTTCTTTCATCGGTAGTCGGTGTACCACAATGTCAATGTCTAAATCTGGCATGTCTTCGTAGGACCAAGCAAAAATCTCGATATAGTCTCGCAGCATCTGGACCAATATCTCTTTGACATTGCTCTCAAGACCTGCTCCTATCTTGATTTCCTTTCTGTCTTCGTCAGTACCTAGATTCACAACTTCGACTGGCTCCTCGTGTGGCTGTATAACCTGTTCTTCCTGTTGTAGTAGCCTGGCAAGTTCTCCTGGAACTTCACAATCTTCCTCACCTTCATCTTCGACTTGGTAGATCGGATTATCAAAGTTATATTTAGCAATAACAGAGTCGTTATCGACGAGATTCAGAGTTAATCTGCAGTGTATTATGTGGGTGTGTGTAAGAACACATAGCTTTTTGAAAGGGTGATAAAGTAAAAAGAAAGACAAAGAGCACAATATTTGAATGCAAAAGTCCAATGATTTGTTGAATGAAAATATGCGAATGACAAATAATAACCCTCACAAACGAGTCGTGGTGCCCCGGGCAAGGCACTAGGCTTAAATTTTATTGTTCGAAAGCATAAAAGCAGAAAAAGAAATTACTCCTGTCAAAGGAGACTGGTATAACATCTTCAGTCTTCCAATTGTTGAGTCCGTCGTCTAGAGTTGGGAAGATCCAATTGTTGATGTCGAAGTCACCATCGTCATCTTCTATAACATGGACTCCGCTTTTATTGATGTGGAAAGGAAGTTTGCCGGCATGTTCACGGCGTATCATCTTCTGACCTTTGATAGTGAAGCGTAAACCAGTCTTGTCAGATTTGAATGGAAAATCAGGGAACTAACCCCAAATAGTACAACCTCCTTCTTCAACCACAGCTTTGGCGTATTTCAATGAGGCCATCTTCGGTGGAACTCTAGTAACTTCAGGAGTGACAGGAGAGTCAACAGGCATGACTCGTGGAATTGCTTCGAAAGCTTGACAGGGGGTTTCGGTGAATTCACCTTCCATTTCGATGTATTGGAATGACTGCAGATGGCTTACTATATATTCTTCTTCACCGTATACTGTAACAATCTTCCCCTTCATTGGGTACTTCAGCTTCTGATGCAGGGTAGAGGTGACAGCGTTTGCCCCATGTATCCAAGGGCGTCTGAGTAGGCAAGAATAAGTTGGACGAATGTCCATGACAAAGAAAGTAGAGTTAAAAGCCTAGGAACCGACTTTAACTAGCAAGTTGAGCTCTCTAAGTACTGTTCTTTTTGAACCATCAAAAGCTTTTACAATTATGTCATTGGGCTTCAAGACCACTTCTTCAGCATTAATTCGGTCGAGAGCGCTCTTCGGCAGAACATTCAGAGCAGAACCAGTATCCACCAATACGTGAGACAATGTAGTGTCCTTGCATTCAATGGAGATGTGCAAGGCTTTGTTATGTTTCCTTCCGGCAGGAGTTAAATCAACATCAGAGAAACCTAAACCATTGTTGGCGGTCAGGCTAGCAATACAACCTTCGAATTGATCAGCAGTAGTGTCTTGCGGTATATGAGTATTCTTCAGAAACTTTACTAACGCTTTAGCATGAGCCTTAGAGCATAATAGTAGAGCTAGCATGGATATCTTGGACGGAGTTTGACCCAATTATTCCACAACATCGTAGTCGCTCTTCTTGATGATCTTTAAAATTTCCTCCATTTCTTTCTTGGAGGTATCCTCAGCATCTTCCTTTGGTACTTCTGTCTGAGCAGGATGAGTTACTTTTTCTTTCCCTCTAGCTTCGGGAATTGGTTCAATAGCAGGAATGCGAATTGGTGTAGTAGTGTCTTTCGGAGGATAGATCTCTGGGGAAAATACTCTTCTGGTTCTGGTTACCTTACTTGATCCGGTGATGTTGTCGATGTCAGGATTGGTAGCTTCAACTACAATGTCTTCAATGGTCAAAGGTTCTTGCTTGACGCCATGATAGTAAACTTCGGCTCCATAATTCCAAGGTATAGCTTTGTTAGAGGAATATGGTATTGGTCTGGGGGAGGTAATAATCAAGGGTGCCACTCTAGGCACAAGATTGACAGAGGTGATCCTTATTGTGTTCACATCAGCATACTCTTCTGGGTAATCGTCTCCCCATCCGGTTGCCTTGATGTCTTCGATTAGAATCTTGTAACTTTCAAGAGTGGTATATTTAACCATGAAATCAAACTTTTCACTTGGCTGCCCTAAGGTATCCCAGACTTCTGGTATGGCTTTGCTTGCGTCTTCAATTTTTAGATTTTTAGCAACATCTTCACCTAGATTCTCCACAGATTGAGGTTTCAGAAATAACACTTCTCGGTTGTCCATTATACGTTGAATACGCCTTTTCAACCAAGAACATCTGTCAGATTCAATTGCACACCAACGGCAGTCGTCCGGGCACCCTGGATATACATCGGCTTGCAACAAGTATTTCTTGACAGTCATCAGGGGAATAGTCAGCTTGTTCACATTATAAACATGGGAGTCACTTCCAATAGCATTGGAAGTTTTACCATGGTCGGGCATTGGTGCGTTGATCACATTCGGAGTTGTGATGGGAGGGCCGAATTTAATTTCCCTTGCTTCAATCATGTCTTGAATCTTGTTCTTCAGGTCCCAACAGTTGTTGGTGTCACGCCCTGGGGTGTTGGAGTGGTATGCACACCTTGAATTAGGATTGTACTTTGGAGAGGAAAGTTGACGTGTTGAGGAGGATCCCTCAAAGTAATGAGCTCTGCTTTCAACATGTGTTGCAATGCTTGAGACAATGTCATGTTGATCATTGTAAACTATCTTCGTGGCGCATTCTGCATATGCGTGTTATCTCGTTGAGGTTGCGTTGGTGTGGGATTGGAGATCACGACTGCCCCTATAGATTGATTGCGATCAGCTTTGTCACGGCTCTTCTGACCATACACAGCATTGACTTCTTTCTTACCACCCAAGGGCCTTTTCGCAGCGTTTGAAGATGACTCTACTTTTATTTTTCTGCTCTTGATTCCATTTTCAATATGTTCGCCTATCAGTATCAGCTCGGTGAATCCGGTTGAAGAGTTTCCAATCAGATGATTGAATAATGGGCCTGTTAGTGTTCCTATAAACATGTCAACCAACTCCCTATTGGACAAGGGTGGTTGAACTCTGCATGCTAGATCTCTCCATTTCTGAGCATATTCCTTGAACTTCTTGTCACGACCCATAAACATGTTCTGTAGTTGCATGCGGGTAGGTGCCAATTCAGCATTGTACTGGTACTGTTTATAGAAAGTATCTGCTAAGTCATTCCAGGTATGAATGTGGATACTCTCTAGCTGATAATACCACTCCAACTGAGTTCGAGATAAACTCTCTTGAAAGAAATGGATCCACAATTTCCTGTCTTCAGTATGAGGATGGATCTTCTGAACATAGGACTTTAGATGCAGCTTCGGGCAAGAGATGCCATCATACTTGGCAAAGGTAGGACCTTTGAACTTGCGGGGAATTACCACACCAGGAACAAGACTCAGATCATCAAAGTTAAGCCCTGACATTTTCAAATTTTCCACAGCATTCAGACGGTCTTCAAGTTGCTTGTATTTTTCGTTGTCAGGAGGATATTGCTCGCTCACATAGTCTTCCTCTTTGTTTTCAGACTCATCATGGCTTCCTTCATTGTTTTTGATAATTCCTTCAGCTTCGTCGCTCTTGTCTGAGAATTTGAGTTGTCTGACCACCTTGACTGGACCTTTGTGATCTCTTCCCATGTTGAGAATACTAATGGTCTTCTTCTTTCTGGTGATGAGCTTCTTCAGATATTTCTGGACTTGAGCCAAATTGGTGAACATCTCCTGGAATTGGGCGTTTTGAGCCTAGAGATCTTTGACAGTCTGTTCAAGAGCCATTTCTACTGAAATAAACAGCGAGAGAATAAGAAAATTGGTCTTCAATGTACTTGTTATGAAATTTTATGCCATGATATGCGATGTTATGTAATGCAATTTTTTCAAGGACGTTAGGAATATAAATTTGTTCAAGGACGTTAAACAAGCACGAACAAACTTTTTATTAGTTTACTTTTAGCAAGTACAAAAGAAAGTTTAAACAAATAAAAAGAAATTCCTAGAGCTTAGGTCTCCCATGGACGCTTCCTTTTTGTGTTGAAGTAGGTATTGATGCTTCACTCCTCGTGAAGTAGCTTCGTCAACTCTAATACTTTTTCTCGCTTGCATGGCATTGAGTTTTGAAGGTATCCCTTTCTTCTTTAAGTTAAATCCAGGATCTCTTCAAGTCTTCGAAATTAGTAGGCATGTCTGGATAGAGAATGGTATAGGGTCCATCACATTCAGCAACAAGTTCCCAAGGAATGGAATTTTTGTGCCCCAAAGTCTTAGTATCAGTCTTCTTCATCATGCCCCAACTGTGCATAAATCTTTGACGGTAGTTCTATAGATCGTTTTCATAGTCAAACACAATGTCCTAGAGAAGCATATCATGAGGACCATCTCTTTAAGCATAACCAAACTGACGTAGAGCTAGAGAAGGGTTGTAGTGATATCTCCCCTTATGCCAAGGAGTGGTACATTAGGGAATTCCCCACAACACTCAATGAAAGTGAAGTCCTTTTGAGAAAAAAGACACCAATTGAATGAGAGAGTGACATCAGCCTTTGAGACCACTTCAATCTTTGCTCGTTCTTCATTACTGATTGAGGAAGGTGCGAAATAAACCACCTGGAAAGTAACGGTATGCAACACATGAGAGTTCCTTGTCTTTTGGTAGTACGAGTGTGGAGAGAATGCAAAATGTCCCCAAGTAAGGTAGGCACAGGATTACGAGTGAGGAATATCTTGATGGTGTTTACGTCTACGAACTGGTCGGGATTAGGAAATAGCACCAAGCCATAGATTAGCAAGGCCAAAATGTCTTTGAATGCATGGAAACTCATAGCCTTTAGGAATTCTCGAGCTTTCTTTATCAGAAACTTAGCAAGCAAACCCTTAACTCTGCTTTTTGTTTCTCAATTATCTTCAATGTCTGATCGCTTTAGATGTACCGTTGATGCGATGTCTTTGTATTTCGGAGCTTTTTCTGAACCGGTGAATGGTATCTGATCAAGGATAGGTATCCCAAGTAGCTTAGAGAACTCTTCTACTGTAGGCTCCAACTCATAATCTGGGAATGTAAAGCAGTGATGTTTAGGATCGAAGAACTAGAATATGACGTGCATCATATCTTCTTCAAAACTGGAGATAACCAAGTCAAGTAGATAACCATGCCTTTTGATAAACTGAGCATGATCGGGAACTTCTGAAACTAATTCTTTGAGTTGAGAAGGTATACCCATGAAGTTGATTCGGATAGTCTTCTTGGAAGCCATAACTCCTACAAAACAGAGCAAAGATAAATCCCTAGGTCCTTGAAATAGTTAAAAATGATATGAGGTTATGATGTCATGTTTAAGTGGGTTCAACCTAGGTTTAAGGCTTGCATGAGGTATAGGTGTCTACCCTACCAGAGTTTGAGAGGGTTCAACCTGTCCTATAATAGTAACCGTGTTCTAGGAATCTCATATCATTGATCTTTCTCGTAGGCTTTATTTCAATACGACTACCAAGTGGTCGACCGAAACAACCCGAAAGTCGAATCTTAATGAGCGTAGCATCGAGTATCAACCAACCTCAGTCTGCACCGAAGTCGGCCATCTCACTACCTTCTAATGGCCAAGATGGGTCAATTAGGGTTCTAAAAGTTGAGTTAGTGCTTACGATATCACACAGACGCCTAATACTTTCCTCAACTGAACATGAGGAGCATCGGGACATCCAAAGTGCCACACTAACATAGCCATCATTTTGACTGTTTCGGTATATGCCTAATAGTCGCGATGATTTATTGCTACTTACCTAAGGAAACCTAGATCCGGGTGTAGGATCCCCCACAAGTATAATACCCAAGCAACCCTTAAAAGTAAAGCAGACAAAGCAAACAATGAAAGTAATAAAAGTGATCTAAAGCCCTAAGGTAGCCTCTCTTTAGGGTGTTCCCCAGCAGAGTCGCCAGTTCTGTGATACGGTGGGAGAACTAACTTGTTTGTTTTGCGTTTTATCGCAAATATTGTGGATAGCAAGAGTCTCCACCGACTTTTCTTTTATCCAATTAAGGGAAGGCGAAAAGAACAGGAAACGACCTTCGTTAGATTTTGAGTACGGGAGGTAGTTATGAAAAGGGAAGGTGTTAGCACCCTTTCCATCCATAGTTATCTACGGGCTCTTAATTACTTAGCTCACTTCATAAATTGCTTTCTGTGTGTGTTTGAAAAGATATTTTGAAGAGGCATTTCTCTTTGACTTCGTAATGATTCTCGATGGAATGTATACGAAGTGTTTGGAAATGTTTTATTTTGGAAAAGTGTTTAACTTTGTAATGATTCACGCTAGAATGTATACAAAGTGTTTGAAATTTTTTGAAAATAGTGTGAGGTGTGAAAAATATTTTTGAATTGATTGGAGCAAGCAAAAGAGTCTTGTTACCTACTCAGAATGGTCGTTTCCATGTTATTTTGCTTCCTTTAGAATAAGGCTATCCACACTATTAGTTGGTAGGTAATCTTATTCGTTGGATGTAAAGGGACATTCGTAGGGTAATCGTATGGTCATAGAAGGCAACATGTAGGGATACCTTAGCATATTCGTAGGGACGATCATCACTTTTTGTAGGCAACAATCGAGGGACGAGATCATATATTCGTAGGCAATATTGAGGGTCATCGAGGGACTATGATCTTTGTATCGAAGGGACTATGATGATGTTATTCGTAGGCAACTGTGCTAATGGTATCCCTACGTTCGAGGGACATGACCATGTTTCGAAAGGAAACAAGAGAGGATACCCTAAGGGGTGTGCAAGTGTGAAGAGTGTGTTGTATTAATATATGTTATCTTGAAATTAGAAGTGATCTAGGGTTGATTTTAGTCTTAGCATGCAAACCCTAATTACTAGCAGTTAGATATATGTACAGAAAAGTAAAGTGCGGAATGTAAAGTGCGGAAATTAAATCCTACGTTATTACATGGCTTTGGGGCAGATACATAATAGGAGTGAGAAAGTAAAGGAAGAAATTTAAATCTACGCTATTACAGAATAAAAACTGTGCGACCTATACATCCTTTCTAGAATTGTAAATGCGGAATAGAAGATAAATAATCAGAATAATAAAAAAGAATGTTAGTAAAAGTGTTTTAGAAAATTAGTAAAAAAAGGTTTTAGGTTAGTAACCCTAATTACTAGAAAAGAAAATATTTTTTGGAGTTTTTGTGAATTGATACTGATGAGGAAAAATAATTAAAAGCTAATTTAATGGTTAATTAACAATTAATAAAAATATAATTGAAAAATAATATTTTTTAATGTCAAAAATTAAATAAGTATTTTTCTGACCTAAATGCAAAAAGAAAATATTTTTTGTGATTTTTGTAGTGTTTTTAGAAAAATGTTTGAAGAAAATTAAATTGAAAAGAAAAAATAGGAAAATATGAAGAAAATAGGTTAGTTTGGAAAAGAGATAAAAATAGGTGAGGATGCCAAGGATCGAACCTAGGCCCTCTACCTCATAGGCGCGTCCCTTGGCCAACTGAGCTGCATGCATATCACGTTAATATAATGGACAAAATAAGATAAATGTGAAAACTAGAATTTAAAATATTTCAAATCCAAAAACACTCATATGGTCCAATTTTGTCTGGATCAAAGGATCCCAATTCAAAAGTCATAAACCCTGGCCATGGCAAGTCAAGATCCCTGCATCTAAACTTTAATTACACAACCCAGATAGCTTCGAAATAGTCAGACAAACATAAATATACGATCCAATCTTATTGACAATGCATGAATATATGAAATCGATTTTGAAAATACAAGGGCAAACCGTGATCTAGATATTGCGTTTCAGAAGGTGTTGATCGATGGTAAGGGTCTGGAAAGCTTCAGAGAGCACCAAGGAATGTATTGACAGCCTTTGTTTGGCTTGAATCGATGTAAAAATTCACCTCCAAGTTGCTTGAACACAGTTTTTTGAAGCTAGGTTAGGGTTCCTTGAGCATGAATTTTCGTCCTTTTGGCATCTGGGATCAGTGTATATATATACTAGAGCGAATTAGGTCAAGAATCATGAAGAAAATATATGTTAATCAATGAAAAGATATTTGATTTGGAATGAAACCAAATATTTCCTTTTTTGATCAAATCTCATTCAATTCCTTTGCAAATCAATGATTTTCGAAATTGACAGCTTATATGGGTTATCTTGGACCTCCAAGCAAGTAGAAACCAAGCCCAACTTGTCATAACCTTACTCCTTACATTTTATTTTATTTAAATTGAATTTAAATGATTTAATTTCAAAATAAATTAAATAAATGGAAATGAGGCGTGTAAATGGACTTAGGGGTCGTGGATATTCTCAAGAATAAGTATGGATCATGAAAACTTAAGCCCATTTGAAAAATATTTGCATTTGCTAGGTATTTTCCTTTGTGCACCTCCTCAAAAATGTCAAACTTGCACAATTTGTATCTTGCCTAATTTTCAACATTTTTTAATGTTATTGGACTTTTTAGAAAGCTCAAGATGTCCTTTAAACACTCATTTTTGTTTCATCTTCATTGAAGTTTCCATGTTCATGCACACTTCTTTGCAAAAAGATGACTTTTTGTTGACTTTTAGAAGGACCTGTAATGTATTGATCCATAACTTCCAAATGAAGCATTTTTGGCCAAAGCTTGTGAGACATGAATTTGTAGAGAATTGAATTCCCTTCAAAATTAGCTTTTGTGGAATTTTTTTTGATAAAGTATGTGAAAGTTATGCTTGGTCAAAGTTCTGTTGACTTTTGTCTAAAAAACCCTAATTTAGAAACTTTGACTTTTGATCAAATCTTGACTTTCCTTGAGGAATCATGGTCAACCCTTGATCAAATTATGAATATTACTTCAAAATATTGATGTTGACCAAAATTCATGAAGTTTGACTGTATGTTGACCACAATTGACTTTTTGTCCAATATTGTTGATTTTCAACCATCTGAGCAATTGGATGAGCAAATTTGACTTGTAAGGCTTGAAACTTGATATGGTGATCCCTTGAAGCATATGATGAGGTATGATGACCACTTGGAGTCTTGGAAATTCATTTTGACTTGAGAGAATCAAAACCCTAATTTGGATTGATTGCTTAGAAGAGGGTTTGTCTGGTCAACCCTTGTGAAATCCTTAAGTATGGAGATGTGAATTGTCTTGAGAAGTAGGAGGGCAAATTTTGGGACATAACACATGACCAGTAGTTAGTGATCCAATAAAAAAAGATATAGTAAATCTACCTCGGTCAGTGAGTTTGGGATGAAGCTTTCATTGAATTATTGCACTGCACTCTTCCACCAAAGAAATATTCTCGTCATACTTCAATTTTCGCTTTCCCGATAAAATATTTTTCATAAATTTAGCATAAACTGAAATTTATTTGAGAGCTTCACATAATGGAATATTAAGTTATATTTTTAAGCATCGCCATGAATTTTTTGAATTGCCCACTTCCAATTCCTTCTTTGGTGTCTTTTTCAAGATTGGATAAGGTTGTTTGACAAAGTAAGGTAACTCTAGGTTAGTTTCATTTAGGATCTATCTATGAGTTTTTCAAGGGTATCCCCTGTACTCTGTCTTCACTTATTTCCTCACTTTTTCAACTAATCATTTTTTCTCAACCACTTTTACAACTAATGCCTCGTTTTAAATCTTTTACTCACCATCACTTGTTTCTTTTTGCTCGTCGCTAACCATTGGGTTTGAAGGTACCATTATGTTTCTCAACTTAATGACTTTGCAACTATAATTTTTTCATTATATTGACGAGTGCTAAATTGTTGTGAATTTGAGTGTGAATAATTAGCACTCATTGACTTAATTCGTTTGGTATAGTTTATGTTATAGTGTATATATTGCATTATCATGTAAATATCATTGAGTTTAACTGTTTTTTATCTCATTTTTATATGTATTCAAGCAATTATATTTAGTCATTGTTAGATAGAACATTGAATAAGCTTTTCAACGCTTATGACCATGGGTAAATCAGATTTACCGTTTTTGAGTTATGGTGAAAGCAAGAAATTATTTTTCTATTTGCTGTCAAATTCGCCTGATGAGCAGGCGGCGAGCTTGAGGCGAATTTGCATATTTTTGTGCTGTATTTTGGGGCTGAAAAGTGAAAATTCTCCAGGAGAATTTTTTGAGCACCGAGTGAATTTGTCTGGGCAGAAACTTATATTTAGGGGTTTAGAATACATTTTTAGGTTATGGTTTTAGGGTTTTTTTCCCAACTCCATCACCAACACTCTTTGAGATTTTAGGCTTAGAAAACAACATTTGATGATACATCTTGGTGATTCGAAGTCAGATTCTCATCGATCGTGTTGACATTGCGAGAGATGTTTGTTCTTATTCTCTCTTTTCTTTGTATTATTTATTATTATGGATTATATATAAGTTTACTCTAATTTTATGTATATGCATTGATCATGGCATTGTATTATATTTATTTCTCAAATCGATATCGATGTTTATCCTTATTTCTTACTTTGTGCTAGGATTTGAGTTGCTATAGACATATATTCTTAAAATCTTATTCTTGGATAATTATTTATTAGGTTCTAGGCTCTAAAAATGCATTTGGATCTAATATTCGCATGTGTATCGATTCTTAATGCTCCATGTTGTTTATTTGTGTGAGGCATCACCAGTGATATAATGCGATGGAAATCTTACCGGTGCTCCAGACGTGGACACTGATGTGAGGGATACATGATGTTATTGACAAGTGATTTAGGTTGCGTACAACTGGTCAGTGTATTTAAATAATTGATGGATAGGAGAAATATAATCTCGACGAGTTCTCTCATCTCTCAAGAATGTATTTATTTTATGTTGATATGTTTAAATTTACGCACTTTACATTTTTAAACCATTCAAAACCAAGCTTAGAAACGTAGAGACTGTTGAACTGAATTCTTTCCCTCGCAATAATCTCTAAGGAGATGATAAAACAAAAATACTTACATTTGTTTGTTGCTTTACCACAACAACAGTTAACGACCATATTTCTAACAAATCCCCCACTTGAACTAGTTTGAACTACTATTTGTCTAGATAATTGACCAATTTGAATTTCTAGATTTCCGATGAAAGCTTTCATGTTCTTACTCATGGTGCCTTACTCTTGTTCATTTGTATTTGGCTCTTAAACATTGCTTCCTGATTCATTCCTACTTGTTCAAAACTTGACTGAGTTGCTTTCATAAAGTTGGTCAAGGCTTCTTCAAGTGGTGATGGTCTCCTATATTATGTTTCTTGAGGAACTTGTGGAACTCCTTAATTTGAATTTAAAGTTTGATTATTGCTCCACTTGAAATTTTAGTAATCTTTCCAAATAAGTTTGGGTGTGTTAGAATAAAGATTATTCTTCTAAAATTTTGCATATTGTGCATCAACACTAGCCCCCTTTGATACAGTTTCCATTCACATGTCCTTCCCTAGTGAAATCACACCTTAGTACTTGAACTTGACTCACATTTTTCAGAACAAGTACGGATGCAACTAACTATTTTAAAATAAGCTTAAATTGAGCTAATACTGCTATATTCAAATCTAATTTAATCACACTCTTTAGGTTAACTATTTCATCACTTGAGAAATACTCATTCTGGAACATTCTTTTGACCAACTCTTTTACCTCATCTTCATTCCTAGTTCTTATGGTACCTCCATTCGAGGCATCGAAATGCATTCTCGCGTGAACTTTGAGACCTTCGGTAAAATGTTTCATTTGATCCATAGCGCTCATATTTTGATTTATACATATTAATGTGACTGCAACTTCACCTTTAGATGTTTAGCATGATGTTAAAACTAGGAAAACTTAAAATTTTTGTATATTGGACGATATCTCTATGCCATATAGTTGACCCTTACATTAGAGGTCTTAGGTATCATTCAAACCACATTGAAATTGGCCAAAAGTATATAATTTTTTAGGCTGACACATGTAACTCATTAATGAAGCCTGTAGCTTCTATTTGGTACGAGCCGACACATGCAGCTTCCAGGCCAACACATAATGTAACTTTTAGTTTAATGTGCTGACACATATGACTTTCAGGCCAATACATCTGCTTCAATATGAAAGTTTGTAGCCTTTGTTTCTCATAGGCCGACACATAAGCCTTTATAGGTCGACACATATTGTTGTTTTCAGTTCTATGTGTCGGCACATCTGTGTTTTAGGTCTACATATATTGTTTGAATGAGTCAAATTTTCAATTCTTTTTAATTCCAAAAATTGCCTCTTTGCACCCAAAGTTCCATAACTATAAATACATCATTCATGCATCATTCCAACCTAATGAAAGTATAAACACTTACCACTATTTCTCTACATCTTCGACCTCTAACCTATGCCTACACACTGATAAATCACACATAATCATATTTTGACAGGGTGCCATCTAGGTGAGGTTTGATAACATCCAATTAGGTATTTATGTAACCTAGATTATTGGGTTGAGAGTTGTGGGAGATTTCCTCTGGAAAAACCTAGGGTCCTCCAAGATCTTTGGTAGATTTGGGGGGTTGTGTTCATGACTTTCAAAAGAGCATTGCGTCCAAGTGAAAAGCCTTCAGAGTTTGGTACCCAAGGAAGTAACAAGAGAACAAACAATCAATTTGAAAGTGCTTGTGTTCAATAAGAACAATTAATCCCGCGCGAAAGAGCTTTGGACTTTGTCACCCAAAAGAGTAGCAAAATTTGATAAATCAATTGGTAGCTATTGTGTCTCAGTCTTGCTCAAGATCAAAGGAATATAAGGCATTGAATCAATATCAAATGGTAGAGTTTAGAGGGTTTCTCTTGGAACACTTCTCTTGTAATCAACTTTTTGCATAGTAAGAAATTATCCTAATTCCAAAATAGAATTGGGGGAGACGTAGTCATAGCAATGACAATTGACGAACTTCCTAAACAAACTCTCTCATTCTCTATCTATCTATCTATCTATCTATCTATCAATCTATCTATCCATGTTTCTCTCTCTCCCTGTCCCTCTCTCTCTCTCTTATATCTTTAATTGCTTTATCTTTCATTAAGTAGGTTGTTGAATTTCATTGATCGTTCGATCGATTCGTAAGAATATTTCTGTGACTGTTTTTGTTTTGAATTGTTTATTGATTAGCTTATAATCACTTTTGATTATAAGTGATTTTTCATATCAACACAACTCAAGGGATTTTTTTGAAAACTCGTTTGCACACCAAGTTTTAAACAAATTGCGTTGTTCATAATGTTTAGTTAATATTCATTGGAAATAGACTGCTAGTGAATTGTTATAAATAAATGATAATTGTTGATTACTTCATGTGTATAAATTCAACTTATTGATTCATTTATTCTATAATGTTTGTTGCATATCAGAGTTCCAATAACTAGGTTCGTATAGAGGACTTTTATAGATCTATATAAAAAACCCTTCACTTGCACTCTTTTTAAATAACTTTTTAAATTCCAATTTTTATTGGTATTTTGGCTTCATGATCTATTCATTCCCTCTAGATAAGTCTCTGTCCTTTAACAATTAGGAACAATAGCTTGAATATTTCCCATACATAAGACAATGATTCAAACTCACCTTGATCGAAATTTAAGATTTTGGCTCTTCCCATGCATATAGCACTTATTGTCGGTCGTCTCATAAAAAATAAAGAGTTGAGATCAAACATAATATAAAATTGTCAATCTACACTATATAAACTAGAGTCGTTGGATCACAGATCTACGGTCAATACCGTCTTCCGAATGAAATAGTATCTACAACCGACCGACCATACGGATCAAATAACCACTACAAAAAAAACTCGGTTGTGAGGTGTAAATCATGTCACAACCTCCAAAATCACATCACAACCTATTATTTGTGACGAGATTGGTTACATCACAGGAGAGTGTGTGGCAACTTGTTTGCCACATGATTTTTACGTCAGAAATTAACAACAAAAAACAAATTAACGACAAACAAAATACCCAATACAAATCTTGAAAAAAATAAATTAAATGATAAAATTACCTCTTGAAGCTAGCTTGATAATATCTTTAAATTTGTATCTTGAAGATTGAAGTTTGAAAAAAATTCAACTTCCAAACAAAAAACAAAAACATAAATTTTATTTATTACAATTATAAACGAAAATTAAAATAAAATAAAATAACATAGAGGTAAAATCATACATTTGAATTGATGATTGAAAGAAATTGAAGAGAAAATTGATTGTATGAATGGAAGAATAGAGAAAAAAGGGTTGAAATGGTTGAGAGGAAGAAGAAAGTAGAAGAAGAAGAAACATTAGAATTTCTGTGTAAATGTCAGAACGAAAAATATATACCAATATCAGCGAAGTGAAAAACACATCGCAACCTTGCCACATGTTTTTCACGTCACAAACAACAAACAATAATAAATTAATGGTCAATCAGTGACGTGAATATCATGTCGCAACCTTGCTACATGATATTCACGTTACAACCAGCAAAATAGTACAAAGAATGAAAAGTCTTCTGCACCCCATCAAATCTTGCATACTCTACTATGTCACTTTATTTTTCAAAATTTCTCACTAAAATGTTGCGACGTGATATACACGTCACAACTTAAAATTTGAGATTTTTTTACTTTCCTTCATTTGAACGTTATAGTTTATCTTTTTTTATTTTAAATTTTTTACTTGTGACATCATTAACACATCACAACTTTATTTTTTTAAAAATAAATTCTAATTCCTCATATAAATATTACAGGCTGAATATTTTATTATTATAAATAATTAATGAACATCACAACTTTTTTTTTTTTTTCCACATAATTATTGTCTTGGAGAGCTTTTTTTTTTTTCTTTTTCATGTAGTGAACTAAGATAGTATGTGGGATATGGATAATGTGAGGGCTAATGTTCAGAAGATTAAATTTCCAAGCCTTCAATAATATGGTTAGGTTGAGTTTTGTTTGGAAGCGCAATGCTTCCTAAGCAACCACTTATTTCGTGGCCCTCACTTTATTTTCTATTATTGATCATTGGTAGAAACATGTCAAAGCAACAACAAAAACAAACAATTGTTGAGCGAAAAACACGCAAATATACATTATATTATTTTACCCTTTTGAAGATTATTTTAATTCCTCGTGAATCTTATTTTCATCTATATTCATATAAAAAACAAAAAAATGAAGAGGAATTCTTGTCCCTACCATGTCACAATCAAACTCAATTTGCATTAGGTCTTATACTCAACCCTAGCAATTAATGAATGGGCCAAACGTTGTCATGCCAATGAATAATCACTGCATGATATAAAATTGCCATGTTGCCGTAACCAGCAGTTATGATAAGGATACTTGGACACTTCCACACACCAGGTGTCTTCTTGTGCCCAAATATGTATTTATTGAGAGACAAACACACATATGTCTCATTTTCAAACGAAATTTAATTCAACAAAACACGTTCAGATATGTGCCATGCAGTTACCCAAAAAAATAAAACGATATGTGCCATGCTGATTTTAAATGCATTAAGAGAATATGTAAAGATATAGTCCACAACTTCACATGGCTAGTAGGACTGCGTATGTTCAAACTAATATAGGGCATGTGTGAACCCATCTATTATTGTTGCCAAAATATTATATCTAATTTGTATACATGTTTGATGATCAACACGTCTTCTATGTGGACCCTTGTTTAATTTCTTCCATTTTTGACAAACAATTGCTTTTTAAGTTATTTTACATGTTATTCAGGTGTGAACATCTCCATAGGGTTAGTTTGTGGTTGTCAAAAGATCTTTCAGTTAAATAAATCCTATTATATAAAATAAGTAGGTAGAGTTTTACCATTTCTTTAGCCACTTACAACTACTTTATTAGCCATTTATCAAGTGAGTTGTCTAACTTAGGTGGTTGTTTTTAGATTTATCAATCTTTTTTATTTTTGTGTAAACAAGATATTATAAAATTATAAAAGAGAGAATTAAGGGTTCTCCAACTTTTATACAAGAAAGTGGAAAAAACACTGTCAAAAAAGAAAAAATTACAAATCAATTACACTTTCGATAAAAATAGCAATAGATTTTTGTTAAATTTGTAAAAATTATAATTGTAGTGCGTAATTTCTCCAAAAAAGACCATTTCCAAACCATCATTTTGATGCTCCTAACCGTATTATTCACATCTCAATTATCGTTTCAGAAACAAATTCCAATACGAAGCAACCAAATACTCCAAGTCGTTGCAAGCTACACAACTTCCAATTTACCTTCTCTAACCTTTTTATCCCTACAAAAGAAGTACAAACTCATGAAATTTGAAAAACAATCTTCCTCCTCTTCATTGGTCTTACCAACCCAAAAGGCTACCTCCTTCGAAATTCTCTTAATCACACACACAAAAGGCTATGTAAGGCTTATATAAGCCAACCTTTTTTTAGATTAATTCAACATCTTTATTTTTCAGATATATTTTAAAGTTATTTTGTGTAAGAATTTAGATACTTTTAGTAGAGTTTTAAAAATCTCATTTTTTATATTTAGGAAGAGAACATAAGAAAAGAAAGATATGAGGAAGAGAACATAAGAAGACACTCTCCAAAATTGAAATATATATTAATGAAGATTGAATAATAGTTATTATTTCTCATGTAACCTCTATCTTATATATGGTTAAACGGATGGGGACTTATTAAGCCCATAATGTCATACATTATCGGACTTAATCAACCATTTTAATGTTATTTTTCTTTCAATCCATAATATCTCAATTTAATCTTTATGTTACTTTTTGTGTGACCTCATAAGACCCAATAATATTAGTAGTTGGCCCAATATATTAGTCCAATAAAACATAATTGACTTCTAACAAAACATTATGACCACCTAATATTATCAAATATTTCATCTCCATAAATCTCCCAATTATATTTAGGTTAATACACGTAATCGATTTGTAATGTGCATTCTTCAAATTCCTTACACTCAATGTCTCACTTATTCTTATCGAACATTACAACGTTTTACAGTGTAAAAAATACACTAATCCTCAAATGAGAGTAATGTCATACCCATGTCACACTAAACATAATAACGAATTCTCAAAAAAATATTGGTGAATTCTTAGTGGGTATGTATTTCGTGTAACAACTATACATGCATAAGTAATTGACTGGACATCTCCATGCCCCTATAGCCCATGAAATTGCGGTATCAAACAACTTACAACCTAATCCTCTATCAAACAACTTACAATCTAGTCCATGAAATTGAATCATTTATGTCCAACTTAATGATTCAAACACGAGAGTTACGTATGTTATACCACATGTTTATTGGATAGAGTTTAATTTGTCAAATCATGTATTTGACAATCCTATCAAATGTTATAGATACTTTAAACATATTATTTAATATTAAACTAGGATTAAATGAGATCATAAATTTATTGATAAACATTAAAAAAAAATACATAACCAAGTGTCTATGCAATAATGAACTAACTAAAAGTAAATAATACATAATCAAATCCACTCACCAATATTCTTAGCCCCATAGCCCTAGTATGACTCTCATGCTTGGGTTGAGGCAATGGTTTAGTCAATGGATCAACAACATTAGTATTTGTATTAACTTCACTAAATATTACATCCTTTCTCTCAACAATTTCTCGAATGAGATGAAACTTTATAAGTACGTGTTTGCACCTTTGGTGTGGTCTTGGTTCCTTATATTGATCCATGCACTATTATTATCACAGTGCAAAACAATGTCATTTGTGACATTAGGTACTACATCTAGCTCTGAAATGAACTTCTTCATCCAAACATCTTCCTTTGTTGTAGTAATATACTTAACCTCTGTTATAGAATCTGCAAGTCTGGTTTTCTTTGAACTCTTCCAACTCACTACTCCTCCATTTAGATAAAAAAATGAAACCAAATTGAAATTGAAAGTCATCTTTGTCAGTTTGGAAGTTTGCTTCTGTGTAACCTTCAACAACCAATTCACTTTCACCTCCATACATTAAGAAATTATCTTTAGTACTTCTCAAGTACTTCAAGATATTCTTAGCTACATTCCATTATGTCTCACCTAGATTTGATTGGAATCTTCTACACATATGAAACATCTAGAGAGAAAGAGATCATGGCATGCCTAATGGATCCTGATACACACGCATAAGGAACATTACTCATTCACTTAATCTCATCAATGTTAGAAGGACATTGAGTTTTACTAAGTGGTGTGCCATATTGCATGGAAATGAATCATCTCTTAGAGTTTTCCACCTTGAACTTAGTAACAATATATACACTTCCAGTCGCGTCCCTTAAATGGCATGGCCTTCTATTTTGGATGGTTGACTTATGTGTCACGTATGATGCGTCCATATCTTCTTGAGCGCGTCATGCGCCAATTCGGGTATATAAAATTTATTCCCAAATACCCTTATGATTCTTCTCCTCCTATATGGTCCACAAAGTGTATATGACATGTATGATGATTAGCTTAATCATCTAGGATCAGATGACACATGAGATACCATAGCTTCTAGCGACTAGAGTTGTGCATACAACTACGTCCAATGGTATTTTAGAGTGTCACATCCATATATGACACCAGATGCTCTGAAAGACCCACCTATAACAGCTCACCAGGAGAAATAAACTATGGAATATCATGTTGTTAATGTGTTTCCTAGATGTCAACGTATCAGTGATCTTGCGCGTGCGATTATACACAAAGGAGTCTGAAGGTTAAGGAAACATAAGAAAGTGAGGTTTGAATTGGGTTCTAGAATAATAATTTTTTGAGGCCCAAAATAAAGAACAAAGAACTTAGAATAAAAATAATTAACACAATATTTTTATAATGGTTCGTTCTTAACAAAGTTACCTTCAGTCCACCCACCAAGGTGATTTCGGCTTTTCACAGGAACATAATCCACTATAACCAAACTTGATTACAACTACAAAGACCTACTATAAATGTCTTCTTGAGACTTCTTACTATACCCTAGTCTCTCAAGGAATAATCATTTCACAAGTTGAGATACAAAAGGTGTGTCTATAAAGATACTTTTGTGAAAACAAATTACATAAATGAAATACAATGATTAACACAAAAGTGTTTTGAGCAAGTATATGAACAAAAGTTCTTGCTTTATAACTTTTCTCACAAATATGAAATATTTTTGTTCAAGATATCTTGGCAAAAGTTCACGTAAAAAGTTCTTCTTCCAAGGCTTCTTTAGATAGGCATGGAAGATCTGTTGAAGGGTAGAATATTTTTGCATAACGGTCAGTGAGAGTGGTAGATAAAATGGTACCATAGTATGGTCCTTGTGCCACAAAATCAATATAGTGGAAAAAATATTTAAACTTGTACCATGTACTATTCACTCACGTAAAACATTTTTTATCTCATATTCTAATCTTTAGAGGCTTCAAAATGCTTATTGATGAAGCATGCGTAGAAGGATCAAAAGCGGAATGAGAGTCTTCAGAATCTTGTCTTCAGAGTCTTCAAAACATTGTCTTTAGAGTCTTCAGAACTTGGTATTCACAACCTCATAACTTGAGAGCGCAAAATTTTTAGAGTTTGATAATCTCTAGAAACTCTTAAACCAGGGTCACAATCAGAAGCTTTTAGACAAACGTTCTTCAGAACACTTGTTTAGAAGCATTCCGAACTTGATTAAATATTTGCAAAATTAACTTTGTGTCACTTCAAAGTCATACTGTGTTGAGTTCAGAACCTGATGATGTCACACACCACTTCTTTAGAGTCAAAAACCTGTTAGCAAAAGCTACTCGCTAGATAAAACCATTACGATACAAAAATATTCTCTAACAAATAATTTATTGTTATCATCAAAACTAAATGTCAGCTGCATAACCAAATCTTGTGCTTACTGTCTTTCAAGAAGGCTTGGATGTATAGACATTATGGATGTCATCCTTACTGAGGCACGAATGATATTGCAATACACGAGGCATCGTATGAATAGGGGTTTGACATGCATAATAGTATAATATTTATATTAGGATAATATATTTTGAATTTACTATGGATTCTAGATAATTCATTTATATATGAAATTTTCATATTATTTGATATGTGTAAGGTTTAATTTATATAAAATTTATTATGATAGTATATCTATAATACATTATCTATCACATCGATGTATCTCTAAAACAAAGTCAAAATTTATTGTCTATGGTGAATATGGAAGTGCATCTTCGTATTCTGTCTAGGGTGAATACATAGATGTGCCTGCGAATCAATTTATCTCAAAATAAATGTGACTCGATTAGAAATACATGAGTGTGTATAGGGTGAATACAAAAGTGTGTTTTCAAATTAAATTTTAAGAGAAAAAGGTTGAGTCTTAGTTATGACATGTTTTGGTGTGAAAATGATGCGTCAAGAAATACACTTCTGAATACCCAAAAACATTTTTAAATTTTCATAAAATATTTTTCTACATTTAAATTGGGAGAAATAATCTCCACACAAATACATCTACAACCGACCATACAAGTGAAAATATTTAGAAGGTCGCCGAAAGGGGAGTGGTGCCTCATGGGAGATTTCAATTGTGTATCTTACAAGGAGGAGATATTGGGTGTTGGAGCGAGTGATAGAGGTGAGGAAATGGAGGATTTCAGGAGTTTCATCTTTGACTTGAAGCTTTTCGATGTGCCCAATGTTGGGGGAAGATTCACGTGGTACAATGGAGCGGGTAATGTGATGAGCAGGTTGGATAGGTTCTTATTGTATTCCAACTTGGTAAGCATGTGGAATATTACTGGGCAGTGGGTGGTTCAACAGGAAATATCAGACCATTATCCCATTTGGTTGAGCGCTAGCACTATCGATTGGGACCCCAAGCCGATGAGATTTAACAATTGTCGATTTAAGCATAAAGATTTTATGTCTTTTTTTTTTTGAAGAATGAAACAAGGCCATAATTGCAAGGAGAATGGATTATAAGCTTAAAGAAAATTTAAGCTTGTTAAAAAGTATACTTAAATGGTGGAACAAAATGGTGTTCGGTTGAGTCGATCTGACAGTGGAGAATGTAATTGCAGTGCTGAACGAGTTCAATTACAAATTAACAATTAATATCGGAGGGAATAACAAGGAAGTTGTAGAAGAAAGAACTAAGGCTATCAAAGAGATATAGAATAACCTAGAGACTAAGGAGAGCTTGTTAAGATAGAAATCTAGGGATTTGTGGTTGAAGAAGGGTGTCATACTCCAAAATTTGCCCTCCTCCTTTTCAAAACAAATCATCATAGTCCCTTTGATACAAAGATCATAGACCCACAATGTCGCCTACGAATACATGATCTTGACCCTCGATTGTTGCCTACGAAAAATGATGATAGTCCCTTCGAATGTGCTAGGATACTTCCTACAAGTTGCTTTCTATGACCATACGATGTCCCTTCGAATGTCCCGCTTACATCCAATGAATGGAGTTACCTACCAACTAATGGTATGGATAGCACTATTCTAAAGGAACGTAAAATAACACGAAAACGACCAATTCTGAGTAGGTAATAAGACTTTTAGTTGCTTGCTCTATCAAATATTTTTCACACCTCACACTTTTGTCAAAGTTCAAACTCTTTTCAAAAAACAAAACATTTCCGAACACTTTGTATACATTCCTACATGAATCATTACAAAGTCAAAGCAAAATGCCTTTTCAAAACATTTTTCAAACACACAGAAAGCACAATTTTTTAAGTGATCTAAGAGCAACTAAGAGCCCGTAGATAACTACGGATGGAAAGGGGTGCTAATACCTTCCCTTTTCATAACCTTCTCCCTTACTCATAATCTAACGAAGGTCTTTTCCTGTTCTTTTCACCTTCCCTTAATTGGATAAAAGAAAAGTCGGTGGCGACTCTTGCTATCGCACATTTGCGATACAAAAATCTCAAAGTCGGTTCACCGACATGAATCGGCGACTCTTTCGGGGAGACACCCTAAAGAGAGAATGCCTTAGGGATTTCTAGATCACCTTTATTGCTTTCTGTTTGATTTGCTTGCTTTATCTTTAAGGGTTGCTTGGGTATTATATTTGTGGGGGATCCTACACCCGGATCCGAGTTTCCTTTTAGGTAAGTAGCAATAAATCGTCGCCGCTAGACGATATCGAAACGGTCAACATGATGGCTAAGTTAGCGTGACACTTTGGATGTCCTAATACTCTTCATTCCCAAGTTGAGGATAGTATTTGGCTTCTGCGTGGTGTCATCAAGCGCTAACTAAACTTTTAGAACCTTAATTGACCCATCTTGGCCATTAGAAGGTAGTGAGATGGCCGGCTTTGGTGTAGACTAAGGTTGGTTGATACTCGATGCTACGCTCATTGAGATCATACTTTTGGGATATTTTCGGTCGACCACTTGGTAGTCGTATTAAAATAAACGCCTACGAGAAAGATCAATGATATGAGATTCCTAGAATCCGGTTACTATTATAGGACAGGATAAACTAACTCAAATTTTTGGTGGGGTAATCACTTATACCTCTTGCAAGCCTTAAACCTAGGCTCATTGTGTGAATTGTTTGTGTGTGCTAAACATGACATCATGACATCATTCGTATTGCATATCATTTCTAACTATTTCAAGGACCTAGGGATTTATCTTTGCTCTGTTTTGTAGGAATTATGGCTTCTAGAAAGACTATCCGAATCAACTTCATGGGTATACCTTCTCAACTCAAAGAATTGGTTTCAGAAATTCCCGACCATGCTCAGTTCATCAAAAGTCATGGTTATCTACTTGACTTGGTTGTCTCCGATTTTGAAGAAGATATGATGCATGTCCTATTTCAGTTCTTCGATCCGAAACACCATTGCTTTACATTCCCAGATTATCAGTTGGTTCCTACCTTGGAAGAGTTCTCTAAGATACTTGGGATACCTATTCCTGACCAAATGCCATTCACCGGTTTAGAAACGATTCCTAAGTACGAAGACATCGCATCAGCATTACACTTAAAGCGCTCAGACATTGAGGCTAATTGGGAGACCAGAAGTGGAGTTAAGGGTGTACTTGCCAAGTTCCTGATAAAGAAAGCCCGAGAATTCCTCAAAGTTATGAGTTTCCATGCATTCGAAGACATTGTGGCCTTGCTAATTTATGGTTTGGTTCTATTTCCTAACTCAGATCAATTCATAGATGTCAACGCCATCAAGTTGTTTCTTACCCGTAATCCAAAGGCCTACTTTACTTGGAGATATTCTACATTCTCCACACTGCACTATCAAAAGACAAGGAACTCTCATGTGTTGAATATGCTACTTTCCGGTGGTTTATTTCACACCTTCCTCCATCGTTTGAAGAACGAGCAAAGGTTGAAGTGGTCTCAAAGACTAATGTCACTCTCTCATTCGGATATCCGCTGGAATCTTTTCTATCAAAAGGACTTCACATTCATCGTTGTGGAGAATTCTAATGTACCACCCTTGGTATAAGCGGAGGTATTACTTACAACCCTTCTCTAGCTCTACGTCGCTTGGTTTTGCTCAAGAGACGGCCCACATGATATGCTTCTCCAAGATATTGTGTTCGACTACAACCACGACCTCTAGAATTACCGACGAAGGTTCATACACGCTGGGGCATGGTAAAGAAGATCGATACCAAGACTTTGGGGCACCAAAACTCCATTCCTTGGGAACCTTACCTCAAATGGGTGCGAGCTCGAGCTCAAAACCTCATGATGCCATTCACTGCTCTACCAAGAATTATGGAACCTGCTATAGGTGACGACTATACTGTTCTCCATCCCGACATGCCTAATGATTTCGAAGACTTGAAGAGATCCTGGATTCATCTTAAAGAGAGATACATTTGAAGCTCAGTGCTATGCAAGCGAGAAGAAGGTACTAGAGTTAACAAAGCTACTTCACGAGGAGCGAAGCATCAACGCCTACCTCGGCACCAAGAGGAAGCGCCCATGGGAGACTTAGAGCTTTAGGATTTATATGTTTTCTTTATTTGCTTTGAACTATCTCTTGTACTTAAAAAGAAAAAAAAAAGAATAAAAGTGAACTAATAAATGTTTGTTCGTGCTTGTTTAACAAATTTAAGTCTCTGAGGTTCTTGAAAACATTGCATTGCATCTGTATAAACATCTCATAGCATAACATTGCATCACAGGTACATTGAAGATTGGTTTTCTCATTCTCTCGCTATTTATTTTAGTAGAAATGGCTCTTGAACAGACTGTCAAAGATCTCCAAGCTCATAATGCTCAGTTTCAACAGATATTCACCAGCTTGGTCCAAGGCCAAGAAGATCTGAAGAAGCTCATCAACAAAAAGAAGAAGGTCGTTGGTGTTCTCAACATGGGCAGACGCTACAAGGGTGGTCCTAAAGTGGTCAGCCGAATAGAGCTCTCAGAAGGAAGTGTTAAGAATGAGGACGAGCGGAGTGTCAAAGGTGATGACAAAGGCAGTAGTCAGCCTGAGCCTGAAAAAGACTATATGATAATGGCCAGTACTCTAATGAAGATGACAAGTACAAGCAACTTGAAGACCGTCTGAATGCTTTGGAAAACCTGAAGATGTCCGGGTTGAATTTTGATGATCTGAGTCTTGTTCCTGGTGTTGTGATTCCTCCCAAGTTCAAAGTTCCTACTTTTGCCAAGTATGATGGCGTTTCTTGTCCGAAGCTGCATTTGAAGTCCTATGTTCAGAAGATCAACCCCCACACTGATGACAGAAAGTTGTGGATGCATTATTTTCAAGAGAGTCTGTCTGGAACTCAGTTGGAGTGGTATTATCAGCTAGAGAATGACCGTATCCGTACCTGGAGTGACTTAGCAGATGCTTTCTACAGACAATATGAGTACAATGCTGAATTGACACCCACTCGCATGCAACTACAGAGCATGTCTATGGGTCGTGATGAGAAGTTCAAAGAGTATGCTCAGAAATAGAGAGATCTAGCAGGCAGAGTTCAACCACCCTTGTCCCATAGGGAGTTGGTTGATATTCTGACAGGACCATTCTTCAATCATCTGATTGGAAACTCTTCGGCCGGATTCACCGAGCTGATATTGACAGGCGAGCATATTGAAGTTGGTATCAAAAGCGGAAAGATTCATGTAGAGTCGTCTTCAAATGCTGCGAAGAGATCTTTTGGTGGTAAGAAAGAAGCCAATGTTGTGTATGGTCAGAAAAGCCGAGCCAAGACCGACCGTGCTCAATCTGTGGGGGCAGTTGTGATCTCCAATCCTACATCAGTACAACCTCAGCGAGACAACGCGCGTAGCCAGAACGCGCCACGAAGACAGTTTACGAAGATCAACATGCCATTGTCGCAAGCCTTGCAACACATGTTGAAAGCAGAGCTGATTACCTTGAGGGACCCTCCTCAGAGTGTCAACACTTCCTCTCCGAGATACAATCCTAATGCTAAGTGTGCTTACCACTCCAATAGCCTGGGGCACAACACTGATGACTGTTGGGCTCTGAAGAACAAGATTCAAGATATGATTGAAGCTAAGAAGATTGAGTTTGATCCTCCTGTTGAAACTCTGAATGTGATCAACGCGCCAATGCCTAACCATGACAAGAGTTCCAATGCTGTTGGGGAAGATACTTACGTTTTCAACATAGATGACTTGACCATTCCTCTGATGACTGTTAAGAAGAATCTGCTGCAAGCCGGTGTCAATCCAGGATGCCCAGAGAATTGTCGTTGGTGCCCATCTGCACCCTGATGGTTGTGCTTGGTTGAGAAGACGTGTTCAGTGCATGATGGATAACCGTGAAATACTATTCCTGAAACCACCTGTACAGAAGCTGTGTGAAGATATGTCTAAGTTGAAGATCGAAGATGTGAATGAAGCCGCACCATCTGTGTGGGATACCTTGGGGCAGCCAAGTGGTAAGTATGATTACATGGTGAAGTACACTGTTCCTGATAGCTACAAGATTCCTATTGAAGATGTTAAAGCGACCGGATGGGGTGACGATTTCCCAGAAGACTATGCTGATGTTAACACAATAAGGATTTCCTCTGCTGATCCTGTGCCTAGAGTGGCACCTCTCATCATTACCTCTCCCAGACTAGTTCCATATTCCTCTGACAAAGCTATTCCTTGGAATTATGGAGCTGAGGTTTACTATCATGGCGTCAAGCAAGACCTTCTGACCATTGAAGATCTTATCGTTGAAGCTACCATCCCTGACATCGACAATATCACCGGATCAAGTAAGGTGACCAGAATCGGAAGAGTTTTCTCTCCAGATATCTCTCCTCCAAAAGACACTGCGACTCCAGCTCGCATTCCAGTTGTTCAATCCATTCTCCAAGCTAGAGGGAAAGAACCAGTGACTCATCTTGCTCAGCCAGAAGTACCAAAGGAAGTTCCTGAAGACACCTCCAAACAAGAAATGGAGGAAATTCTAAAGATTATCAAGAAGAGTGATTACAATGTGGTGGAACAGTTGGGACAGACTCCGTCCAAGATCTCCATGCTTGCTCTGCTCTTGTGCTCTGAGGCTCATGCTAACGCCTTGGTGAGGTTTCTAAAGAATGCTCACGTACCGCAAGACACTACTACTGACCAGTTTGAAGTTTGTATTGCTAGCCTGGCTGCCAACAACGGCCTAGGTTTCTCTGATGCTGATTTGACTCCTGCCGGAAAGAAACACAACAAAGCCTTGCACATCTCTGTTGAATGCAAGGGCATTACCTTGTCTCACGTTTTGGTGGATACCGGTTCTGCTTTGAATATCCTTCCAAAGACTGCCTTTGATCGGCTTGATGTTGAAGGGTTGGTTCTGAAACCCAGTGACATTATTGTAAGAGCTTTTGATGGTTCTAAGTGAGCAGTACTTGGAGAGCTCATTCTGCCTGTTAAAGTCGGTTCCCATACTTTTGATTCTACTTTCTTTGTCATGGACATCCGTCCAGCTTACTCTTGCCTACTTGGACGCCCTTGGATACATGGGGCAGGCGCTGTTACCTCTACCTTGCATCAGAAACTGAAATACCCGGTGAAAGGGAAGGTTGTTACAATATGTGGTGAAGTAGAGTATATGGTCATTCATCTATAGTCATTCTGATACCTCGAGATGGAAGGTGAATTCTTTGAGACTCCCTGTTAAGCTTTTGAAACAATCCTCAGAGTCATGCCAGTTGACTCTCCTGTCACTCCCAAAGTTGCTAAAGTTCCGCCTAGGATGGCCTCGCTGAAAGATGCTCAAGCTGCTGTTGAACAAGGAGGTAGTGCTATTTGGGGACAACTCCCTGATCTTCCTTTCAAATTTGACAAGACTGGTTTAGGCTTCACCATCAAAGGTCAGAAGATGATACGCCGCGAATGTGCCGGCCAATTTCCTCTCCGCATCAGCCAGAGTGGAATCCATGCTATAGAAGACGACGACAACGACTTCGACACCAGCAAGTGAATCTTCCCAACTCCAGACAATGGGCTCAGCAATTGGAAGACTGAAGACGTCATACCAATCTCCTTTAGACAGGAGTAATTGCTCTTGTTTTGTTTTTCTTTTCGTATTTTTCTATGTTTTGAACAATAAACTCTAAAGCCTAGTGCCTTGCCCGGGGCATCGTGGCTCGTTTGTGAGGGTTATTATCTGTCATTTGCATATTTTCATTCAATAAAACCGTTGGACTTTTGCATTCAATTGTTGTTTTCTTTCTTTTACTTTATCACCCCTTCAAAAAGCTATGTGTTTCTTACACACCCACGTGATACAATCGAGAATCACTCCGAATCTTGTTGATAATAATATGCTATTGCTAAATATGACTCGATAATCCGATCTACCAAGCCAAGACGAAAGTGAGGAAGATTGTGAAGTGCCGGAGAACTTGTCGATTACTAAGAAGAAGAGCGAGTTATACACCCACACGAAGAGCAGTTGAGGTTGTGAATTGGGAACGATGAAGACAAAAAGAGATCAAGAT
Organism: Vicia sativa; assembly: GCA_021764765.1. Classification (NCBI taxonomy): domain Eukaryota; kingdom Viridiplantae; phylum Streptophyta; class Magnoliopsida; order Fabales; family Fabaceae; genus Vicia; species Vicia sativa. Next base: position 116,170,873 of record CM038796.1, on the reverse strand, counting down.
AGGAGCGGGTCTTGAGAACAGTGTTAAAGAAAGATTGGTTCGATGCTACGAGACTATATTGAGGTTTTGCTTGGTCATACGAAGATATGCAGTGTTTGGACATTGATATTGTGGTACACCGATCGCCACAAAGAAGGTTTTCCCGTTGAAACGAAGGTCTGTCGATGCGCCCCGAGATGTCGAGAAAATCAAAGCCGAAGTTATGAAGCAGTTCAACGTCGGTTTCTTAGCTGTTACTTCTTACCCACAGTGGGTTGCGAACGTGGTGCCCGTACCTAAGAAGGATGGTAAAGTTCGAATGTGTGTGGATTACAGAGATCTGAACAAAGCGAGTCCGAAAGACGATTTTCCACTTCCTCATATTGATGTTTTGGTTGACAACACCGCTCAGCATAAGGTCTTCTCCTTCATGGATGGTTTCTCCGGTTACAATCAGATCAAGATGGCTCCTGAAGACATGGAGAAGACTACTTTTGTTACACAGTGGAGCACTTTCTGCTACAAGGTTATGTCGTTCGGACTGAAGAACGCGGGCGCCACTTATCAGTGTGCCATGGTGACATTATTTCATGACATGATCCATCACGAGATAAAGGTCTACGTCGATGATATGATAGCTCGATCACAGACTGAGGAAGAACATCTTGATCATTTGCAGAAATTGTTTGACAGGTTGAAGAGGTACAGACTGAGACTTAATCCTAACAAGTGCACCTTTGGAGTCAGATCCGGAAAACTCCTAGGGTTTGTTGTCAGTGGTAAAGGTATTGAAGTTGACCCCACCAAGGTTAAAGTTATTCAAGAGATGCCAGCTCCTCGCACCGAGAAAGAAGTCAGAGGTTTCTTGGGCCGATTAAACTACATTGCCAGATTCATTGCACACCTAACTGCTACCTGTGAGCCAATCTTCAAGTTGAAGAAAGATCGAGTGGTAGAATGGAACGACGATTGCCCGATCGCTTTTGACAAAATCAAGGAGTACCTACAGAATCCTCCTATCCTGATGCCGCCTACCGAAGGAAGACCTCTTATCATGTATTTGGCAGTGTTAGAGAACTCAATGGGGTGTGTGTTGGGGCAACATGACGAGTCCGGTCGAAAAGAGTATGCAATATACTACCTTAGCAAAAGTTTACCGATCGTGAAACAAGATACTCACAATGAGAAAACTTGCGCTGGCTTTTGTCACGACTAAGACAGATATGTTGACTCACACTACCTGTTGATTTCAAGATGGATCCGATAAAATACATATTTGAGAAACCAGCTCTCCGGAAGAATAGCAAGATGGAAAATGATCTTGATCGAATATCGACATCCAAAGACACTTCTCGTAAAGCGATCAAAGGAAGTGTAGTAGCCGATCATTTGGCTCATCGCCGTAGATGACTATCGCCTATGCGTTCGAATTTCCGACGAAGATGTTTTGCTAGTTACAGATTACGAAGAACCAGGCCTGCATTTAAGGACCCGAACAAGGATCCCGATGGACCATGGTCTTTGATGGAGCCTCAAACGCACTTGGCAATGGCATTGGCGCCATCATTACATCCCCTACAGGCGGGCATACTCCTTTCACCGCCAGATTATGTTTCAGTTGCACTCACAACATGGCCGAATACGAAGCGTGCATCATGGGTATCAAAGCTGCTATTGACTTAAGAATCAAGTTCTTGCAAGTGTATGGAGACTCAGCTTTAGTGATCAGTTAGATTAAGGGAGAGTGGGATACGAAGCATCCGAATCTCATTCCGTATCAAGAGCATGTTCGAGTTTGATCCCTACTCAAGAGATCACTTTCAATCACATTCCACGAGAAGAGAATTGGCGACGATTGGCTACTATGTCATCTATGTTCAAGGTCGATGGGACAACGAGGCTCCCCGGATCATCATTGAGAAGTTTTACGAACCAAATATTGTTATGAGCTTGATACGTAAGAGAAACCTTGGTACTATGACGTGAAGAGGTATCTTGAGACTCGTGAATATCCGCAGGGCATCACAATGATAAGAAGTTCTTGAGAAGATTTGCATCCAAATTCTTCCTCAGCAACGGCATCTTATACAAGCGCAACCACGACTTGTGCTTACTCCGCTGTGTAGACCGGAAAACAGCGGAACGTATTATGGAAGAGTTACATGAAGGCGCATTCGGTACCCACTCCAGTGGACATACGATGGCTAAGAAGATTCTGAGAACAGGTTACTATTGGTCCACCATGGAAGCTGATTGTCACTACTACGCTCGATCTTGTCACAAATACCAGATATATGCAGACAAAGTCCACGTACTCCCGTACCTCTGAATGTTCTAAACGCTCCTTGGCCTTTTGCAATGTGGGGCATTGACATGATTGGAGAAATCAAGCCCACAGCTTCCAACGGACATCGTTTCATCCTTGTGGCAATTGACTATTTCACCAAGTGGGTGGAAGCAGCTTCGTTCACATCTGTTACCAAGAATGTTGTGGCTCGATTCATCAAGCATAATCTTATCTGTCGACATGGCACTCCCGAAAGGATTATCACAGATAATGGCTCTAATCTCAACAACAAGATGATCACCGAACTCTGTGCGCAGCTCAAGATCAAGCATCACAATTCTTCTCCATATCGGTTTAAGATGAATGGCGCCTGGAAGCCGCCAACAAGAATATTAAGAAGATTATACGAAGATGACAAAGGACTTACAAAGATTGGCATGAGATGTTACCATTTTCTCTCCACGGTTATCGCACTACAAGACGGACATCAATGGGCAACCCTTTCTCTTGTATACGGTATGGAAGCAGCCCACCCATCGAGGTTCGACCCTCAACCGTAGTCCTCCGGATGCGAGTTAGGCGAAGACGATTGGGTCCGCGCCTTGACCAGATCAACTTGATTGATGAGAAGCGACACGCATCCATCCGCCATGGATGATTTATCGAAACGAATGATCGAGCATTTAACAAGAAGGTCAAACACCGAGTCTACCAAGTCGGTGATCTAGTAGCCAAGCGCATCATTCTTCCACAAGGTGATCCTGTGGGCAAATGGACTCCCACCTATGAGGGACCATTTGTAGTCAAGATGTATTTTCGGAGCTATGATACTTAGCACCATGGATGGTGAAAACTTCCCACACCATGTGAACACGATATAGTCAAAAGATACTACGCATAAAGAGACCCGCTAGGTCGATCGACCTAGGCAAAATATAAGATCCCGGCGAACCAAAAGGTTCGGGAAAAGTTAAGGATATATACAAAACATGTACACCGGCAAGTCGAAAACCCGAAAAGGCGGTTGGGCAAAAAGGGTATCCCAGAGACGAAACCCGAAGGGCGGTCTAGGCAAAAGTTAGGGATTGAAGCGCATAACTATGTCTCGCCCGGATCACTTATCTACGCTACTATCAAGATTCAAGATTCAAATGGCGAAAATCAATTCACTCACTTTCTACTGACAGCAAGGAGATGAGATAGTTGAAATATATGAGTACTAGCATAGTTGGAACTTAACGAGATTGTTTTCGCATAGCTTTTTACTTTTCCTGTGTACAAATTACTTGGCCATACGCCAAATTTCAAATAAATAACGAGTTCTTTCTCTTTACAATTTTTGTTGTTTGTTATTTGCATAAAGTCCAACGTTTGCTTTGAATGATTATATGCATCTAACAATAAGAATTCGTTTACAAACATGCGAAAAGTCAACATACAAAGGTAAATACTACAGGATCCAGGAATTGAGATGATGACGAAAGTCACCAAAATCTTTTTCCCCACAGAACACAGTCCCCGCAGAGGTGTCACTCACAACAAACCTTCCCCAACGGAGTACGCGTCGGTCCCCAAGCAGTGATTTCACTCAACTTAACCAGGTTACACCCGTCTTCAAGCAGTAATATTTCGTCCCCAACCGAGGTATTTATCCCCAATTGGATATCTCTCAACAATTCCCCTTTTCCCCAGCAGCAGTGTCCAGACTTGAAACTTGGTCAGATAGTGCACCGGAGGAAACCTACACCTTTTATTCCCCAGTCAGAGATTACAACGGGCTCCAGATTCGTCTAACCCGGTCTCCCGGCAACAACCAATTACCTTCCAGCAAGACTTACACACAAAATCCCCGGTAGAGTACCTCCAAGATCCTCCCCAATAGGGTCTAAGATCCTCGACAGCGTATCTCTACCGTCCTCAAGACTTGGTCAGATAGTGCACCGGAGGAATCAAGGTTATCTTTCTTCTCAGGATTTCCATCCTCAAAACAGAAGTCAGAAATCTCCAAGCAGAACATCCGCATCTTCTTCAAGATGGATATGTTTTGAAATACCACAGCATATGTCATTCATACACATCGTCATGCATCATACTTTGCATAAGACTAACAATATTCTATCAAAATTTCTCTTGTTTTCTCCAAAACAGGTGAAAATCACTTCTGAAACAAACATGTCCAGGATTAATGCCCGAAGCCAGACGGGAAAACTATCTGAACGACCGCCCTTGTTGTCCTCCAACGACAGGTCCAGGATTAATGCCCGCCGACGGAAAACTATCTCGAACGATCCCTTGTTGTCCTCCGACGATGATCCGTGATTAATACCAAGCTAGACGGAAAACTATCCGAACGATCACAAGTTATCCTCCAATAACTGGATCAAGACCAAGCACAATAGGAAGCTGTATACATTTTGCCAACTACTATCCCTCGTAGTAATCAAGACGAAGATGAATTCGACTCTCTCTTATTATCAACAGCAACTACAGAGAGTCTAGCGTACGACTCAGTTGCCTTGGATGGCATCTTAAGCCCATCTCCGACTACTTGTCAACATTTCTCCACTTTCAGAATGCTGCATATTTGGTTAAAAAACCGATACAAACCAATAACTTCATTCAAAGATGAGCACGAAGTCTAACGTACGACTCCCTCCGGATGGCATCTTAAGCCCATCTTCATCTCCTTTCACTTCCAGAAACGTCTACAGAGCCTAGCGTACGGCTCACTCCTCAGCACTGATCTTTCCATATGGCATCTTAAGCCCGTCTCCGACAGTTCTCCTATCCAGACAACAATTTCGAGTTTAGCATACAACTCGTTCCCCAGCGAAGTCTCCAACTTCTCCAAATGGCATCTATAAGCCCATTCCCGCATCATCAGCCAACAGCGAGTGCAAATTTTCAGGTGTACTCGAGTGTTCAATCATCTTCTACCTCCAGGTCACGAAAGGCAGAGCGCGCCAATCTAACCCTTCCAGTACAAGAGGATTGAACAGGGGCAGCTGTCATACCCCAAAATTTGCCCTCCTCCTTCTCAAAACAAATCATCATAGTCCCTTCGATACAAAGATCATAGACCCACGATGTCGCCTACGAAGACATGATCTTGACCCTCGATTGTTGCCTACGAAAAATGATGATAGTCCCTTCGAATGTGCTAGGATACTTCCTACAAGTTGCTTTCTATGACCATACGATGTCCCTTCGAATGTCCCGCTTACATCCAATGAATGGAGTTACCTACCAACTAATGGTATGGATAGCACTATTCTAAAGGAACGTAAAATAACACGAAAACGACCAATTCTGAGTAGGTAATAAGACTTTTAGTTGCTTGCTCTATCAAATATTTTTCACACCTCACACTTTTGTCAAAGTTCAAACTCTTTTCAAAAAACGAAACATTTCCGAACACTTTGTATACATTCCTACATGAATCATTACAAAGTCAAAGCAAAATGCCTTTTCAAAACATTTTTCAAACACACAGAAAGCACAATTTTTTAAGTGATCTAAGAGCAACTAAGAGCCCGTAGATAACTACGGATGGAAAGTGGTGCTAATACCTTCCCTTTTCATAACATTTTCCCTTACTCAGAATCTAACGAAGGTCTTTTCCTGTTCTTTTCACCTTCCCTTAATTGGATAAAAGAAAAGTCGGTGGCGACTCTTGCTATCCGCACATTTGCGATACAAAAATCTCAAAGTTAGTTCACCGTATTATAGAGAGGAACCAAAACTCTAGGTTTTTTCATAATTTGCTAAAGGATAGAAGATGTAGGAATCATAGTAACATGGTTGATACTCTAAGTGGGAGATTTGAAGGGGTGGTTGAGGTCAAGAACACAGTGAAATGTCACTCTGAAAGTTTTTTCAAAGAGAGTATTTTTTTCAAGGCCTGTTCCAGACGGAATTGCCTTCAAATTTCTTCCTACTAAAGACAGAATTTCTTTAAAATCAATGGGCATATCTGGATGGAGAACGGTATATGGCTCATCGCCTTCAACAATAGGTTCCGCAATCACCGACAGGATAATAGTATATGGCATCATAAGACTTTGAGCATGAGTTTGCACCCACTTGAGATAAGGTTCCCAAGGAATAAGGTTTTTATCCCCCAAAGTCTCTGTATTAGTCTTCTTCACCATCCCCCAAGCGTGTATAAATCTTCATCGATAACCTTGGAGATCACTGTCGTAGTCAAATATAATGCCTTGGATAAGCATATCATGAGGACCATTTCTTAGATCATAACCAAACTGATGTAGTGCTAAATAAGGGTTGTAAGTGATACCTCCCCTTATGCCAAAGAGCGGCACATTAGGGAATTCCCCGCAACGATCAATGAAAGTGATGTCTTCTTAAGAGTAAAGACATCAATAGATATCTAAATGAGAGAGTGACATCAACATTTGAGACCACCTCAGACCTTATTCATTCTTCCTACTGATCGGGGAAGGTGATAAATAAACCACCTGGATAATAACGCTATGAAACACACGAGAGTCTCTCGCCTCTTCATAGTATGAGTGTGAAGCAAGTGCAGAATATCTCCGAGTAAGGTAGGCACAGGATTATGAGTGAGGAATATCTTAATGACGTTCACACTATGAATTGGTCTGGATTAGGGAATAGCACCAAACCATAGATTAGTAAAGCCAGAACATCTTCGAAAGCATGGAAACTCATAGCGCTTAAGAATTCCTGAGCCTTCTTTATCAAAAATTTAGCAAGGAAACCCTTAATTCCACTTCTTATTTCTCAATTAGCTTCAATGTATGACCGCTTTAGGTGCAAAGCTGCTGCAATGTCTTCGGGTCTCGGAGCCTTTTCTAAACCAGTGAAAGGTGTCTGATCAAGGATGGGTACCCCAAGTAGTTTAGATAATTCTTCCATGGTAGGTACCAACTGATAGTCTAGGAAAGTAAAGTAGTGATGTTTTGGGTCAAAGAACTGAAACACAATGCTCATCACATCTTCTTCGAAACCGGAGGTAACCAAGTCGAGTAGATAACCATGCCTTTTGGTGAACTAAGAGTGATCAGGAACTTTTGAGACTAACTCCTTGAGTTGAGAAGGTATCCCCACAAAGTTGATTCAGATAGTATTCCTACGAGCGGAAGCCACAACCTATAACAAAGAGAAAAGATAAATCTCTAGGTCCTTGAAATGGTTATTGAAATATTATGATTATATGATGTCATGTTTAAAAAATTCACATAATAACCTTAGGTTTAAAGGCTTGCATGAGGTCCATAGGTGCATACCCTTTATTAAAGTTAAGTTGGCTCAACTTGTCTTATAATAGTAACCGGGTTCTAGGAATCTCATATCACGAATCTTTCTCAAAAGCTTTATTTCAGTGCGGCACCCAAATGGCTAACCAAAACATCTCGAAAGTCGAATCTGAATGAGCGTAGCTTCGAGTATCAACCAACTTCAGCCTGCACCAAAGTCGGCTATCTTGCTACTTTCTAATGGCCAAGATGGCTCAATTAGGGTTCTAAAGTCTGGTTAGTGTTGATGACACCACGCATATGTCAAATGTTTCCTCAATTGGACTTAAGGAACATCAGGACATCCAAAGTGTAACACCAACCATAGCTATCATTTTAACCGTGTCGGTCTACGCCATACAGTCTCGATGATTTATTGCTACTTACCTAAGGAAACCTGGATTCGGGTGTAGGATCCTCACAAATGATAATACCCAAACAAGAAACCCTTAAAGTAAATCAGACAAAGAAAACAATAAAAGCAAGTAAATGTGATCTAAACCCTAAGGTAACCCCTCTTTGAGTATTCTCCCCAGCAGATTCGCCAGTTCTGTAATATGGTGGGAGAACTGACTTAGTTATTTTTGTGTTTTATCGTAAATGTTGCGGTTAGCAAGAGTCGCCACCGAATTTTCTTTTATCCAATAAGGAAAGGTGAAAAGAACAGGAAAAACCTTTTATCGATTATGAGTTCGGAGGGTTTGTTATGAAAATGGAAGGTGTTAGTACCCTTTTCATCCGTAGTTATCTACAGGCTCATAATTGCTTAGCTCACTTTTTTGTGTGTGATTTGTTTGAAAATATTTTGATTTAACTTCGTAAAATGATTCTTGTGTCAGTCCTCAAAGGTCGATCTTGATATTTTCCTTCTCCTTTAGGGATAATGTTATCCATACCATTAGTTGGTAGGTAGCCCCATCCATTGGATGTGAAGGGACAATGTAGGGTCATCGTATGGTCATTGAAGGCAATATTGTAAGGATACCTTAGCAACTTCGTAGGGACAATCATCATTTATTCGTAAGAAACTTTGAGGGACAAGATCATATATTCATAGACAACATCGAGGGTCATCGAGGGACTATGATTTTTATATCGAAGGGACTATGATGATGTTATTCATAGGCAACTTTGCTATGATATCCCTACGTTCGAAGGACATGACCATTGTGTAAGGAAACAAGAGAGGATACTCTAGAGGTGCAAGTGTGAAAAGTGTGTTGTTTTCAGTTATTTATCTTGAATTAGGGTTTTTCTAGAGTTGATTTTAGATTTTGCCATACAATCCTATTAGCATACATCTAGCAGTTAATATTTGTACAAAAAATAATGTGCGAGAATTTAAACCTAAGACTATTACATGGCTTTAGGCAGTTACATAATAATAAAATGCGAGGAAGTAAAGTCATAAACTATTACATCCCGTAAGAAGTTACATAATCAGAAAAATACGAGGAAATTAAAGCTACGCTATTACAAAAATACTCGGGCGACCTATACATCAATTTCTAAAATTTAAAAGACAAAGGCATAAATAAATAAATAAATAAATAAATAGAAAAATGTTTTAATAAAGGTAGAAATATTCTAAAACCCTAAGTATTTAAAAAAACATATTTTTGTATTTTTTGTTATTTAATTTTAATAAGAAAAGAAATTAATTAATTAATTACAGTTTAATTAAGAAAATAATTTTAAACTTACTTAAAATAAAAATATTTTTATGTCAAAAATTAAATAAGTGTTTAGTTAACCTAAAACTAAAAATAGAATATTTTTGTGATTTTAAAAAATAGGTTAGATGAATTTTGAAAAGAATTAAATTAAAAAAGAAAAATGAAAGGAAATTGAAAAAAGTAAGAAAATCAAGGTGTTAAAAAATAGGAATGGTGCTGGAAGGTGTTGAACTCGTGACCTTGGGGTCACAGGTCCAAAAGCTTGCCACTGAGCCACATGCTTGTGGTGTCATCAAAGTGATCCTTGAATAATATATGTGTGACCTGCAAAAAATCAAAAAATATTGGAAAAAAAAATGGCAAAAGGCAGACTCGAACCTGTGGCCTAAGGGGTGAAAGGACTAAGTGCATGCGTTTAACCATTGGGGTGGTGATACATCCATTCATTTATCTGATTTCATAAATATATATTCAAGATTAATTCCAAAAAATTAATTTTGATTAAAACGCGCGCAAGTGTACCCTAGATATTTGAATGGGCCAATCATTTCTCGCCACGCTTGCACCAGTGAGTCTAACCACCCCTCAAGGTGATCAACTCCTTCTTCTCCGGCGACTGAAAAATCAAACCTGCTAAATAACGTGAATCGAAGCAGGAGGTTAAGCCTACCCCCTTAAATTGAGGTCTGCGAGTTCAATGGTAGTGGTCGTTTGGCCTGAAACGTCCTGCAAACAAGGATACGATGAAGTAAAAGCTTTATGCCCTAGTCATGGTGTTTTCTTGCTCCTGCAAACCTCGAAAGCAATTATTCTAAACACCTCCATACATCAATACAAACACATATGTATGTATAAAATCAGTTAATATGCCATGAAGCGAAAAATGTAAATTTAAAAAGATTTGCAAATTGGTGCGATTGGAAGTTGGTGTTCTATTATGCTTAGATCTAGAGTGAGTGCTTGAATCTCCTCCTGGGAGCTTCAGGATGATGATGGAATGCTTGGTGTTAGTGTTTTAAGTTGGCATTAATTTTGGTAAAACTAGGCTATGGTAATGTCTTGATAAATGTCATGACATTCAGAGATTGAAGATAAATCCTACTTGACAAGGATGTTTAAAGGACAGCTCAGAACTGGAAGCTAAAAGCTGTGCTGGAAATTCTGCAGAAAATATCCTGATGTCATAACAGATGTTGTGACATTCAGTGTGACATTCTGTTCTGCAGAATCTATTTTTCCTGAGACTTTTCAGGAAGTTTGTTGAGCTGCTATATTATGTTTTTCTGTTACTAGAATGCATGCTCACGTGGCTGCTAGGTTAATCTTAGTTAAACCTAAATTGGTTGTTGAACAAACCATATTTTTAGGATTAAATTAAGTGAACCCTAGCTATCTTTATGGAAGCCCAAAACTGAAGTTTCAGGACTGCTTCTATAAAAGGAATTCAACCCTTACTCTACTGCTGCGCCTTTTTGTACTGTTAGGGATTTAGCAGTTGTATTTTGTGTAATTCTAGTTTCTCTTGTGAGCCAAACAATTATTAATTGATAAGTGCCTTGGACTAGGATTTGTTTGTAAGGGTAGTTTATCACTCAAAGCTTTGAAGCACGAGTGTTGTGTCTCTTGATTAAAGCTTTGAAGCAAAATCAAGTATGTTTATGAAGAGTGTCTTCACAATTCAATTATTCAATAGGTTGATATCACTGCTGTGATTGAGGGGGAGTGAGTAGGAACTCAGGTCTAAGTAGGACTTAGATTGAAGTTGCATTGGGTAGGTCTTAAGTGAAGGAGATAAACTGGTTGGTTTATTCTTGAATTAATACTGCTTATACTGAATTTCCTCCCTGGCTTGGTAGCCCCCCAGATGTAGGTGTAGTTACACACTGAACTGGGTAAACAATTGATTGTGTTCTTTACTGTTTTAAATTACTGTGTGAATTGTTAAACAGTTTGTCAGATACGGTATCATAACATTCTCTGTGACATCACGTATCTGCTGTCAGGAATTTCAGTTGGTATCAGAGCAGGCACCCTGCCTGTTATTTCTGGGTGAGATCTAGGGATAATAGTTTCTGGCACAATGGATAAGGAAGGAGGATTTGGAGGTAGACCACCTATTCTGGATGAGTCTAATTATGATTACTAGAAACCTCGTATGGTTGCCTTTTTAAGATCTGTGGATATTAAAGCTTGGAGAGCTGCTGACAAAGGATGGAAACATCCCACCAAGCTTGAGAAAGATGGGACTACTGTCTTGAAACCTGAGGAAGAATGGAGCAAAGAGGAAGAGGAGCTAGCTCTGGGGAACTCTAAAGCATTGAATGCCATATTCAATGGTATTGACATAAATATATTCAGACTAGTTCATCAATGTGAACTGGCCAAGGATGTTTGGGACACTCTCAAGACTACTCATGAGGGGACATCCAAGGTGAAGATGTCAAGACTTCAGATGCTCACTACAAAATTTGAGAATTTGAAGATGAAAGAAGATGAGACTATTCATGAGTTCCACATGAATATTTTAGAGATTGCCAACACCTCAGGAGCACTTGGTGAAAAGATGTTAGAAGAAAAGCTGGTGAGAAAGATTCTCAGATCCTTGCCTAAAAGATTTGCAATGAAAGTAACTGCAATAGAGGAGGCTCAAGACATCAGCAACTTGAAGGTTGAAGAACTTATTGGATCTCTTATGACTTTTGAGATGGGAATCAGTGAAGTTGTTGACAGGAAGAACAAGAGCATAGCACTTGTATCCAATACTGAAGAAGGATGCAAGGTGGATAATGAAGAGAAGATATCTGAAGCTATAGTTATGCTTGGAAGGCAGTTCAACAGACTCATCAAGAGGGTTAATCCAAAGTCAAGGTCCAATGTCAAGGACATTTCATCTGACATTGGCAGATCCTATGACTCCAGCAGAAGATCCAAGTCAGAGGATAAAGAAAGTCAAAGCAGAGAAATCCAGTGTCATGGTTGTGAAGGATATGGGCATATTAGGGCTGAATGTCCCACCTTTCTAAAGAAACAAAGGAAAGGGATGACTGTAACTTAGTCTGATGGTGATTTAGGAAGTGAATCTGAGGAAGAAGAAGCCAAACGTGTCACTGCTCTCTCTGAAGTGTGCAACTCTGATATGGACTCTAGTGATGAGGAAGTGACATTTGAAGAACTTGCTGAGACCTACAAGAAGTTGTGTGTAAGGAGTGGTGAGGTATGTCAGCAAAATGAAAAACAGAAAAAGCTGATTGAGGAGTTGGAAGCTGAGAAAGTAAAGTTGGAGGCAGAGAAAAAGGAAAACACAGCCACTATAATTCACCTCAACAATGATATTGTAATGTTGAACTCCAAACTTGATCAGATGTCTAAATCTGTCAAAATGTTGACATCTGGTACTGATAAGTTGGAAGAAATCCTTCAGCTTGGACAAAATGCAGGGAATAAGCATGGTCTAGGATATGTGGCTGAAAAGAAATCTGTTTGTGACATGAAGAAGAAGAGACATGGGAAATCAATGTCAAAACAGTTGCCGCAACATAAAACAGGAAATGTGTCTGGCTCAGGGTATGTGGCTGCAAAGAGATTTGCTAATAACAAGGAGAAGAACAAACCTGGCAAGTCAATGGCAAAGAAGATGCCACACCACAAGACAGGAAATAGGTCTGCCTCAGGATATGGAGAGGCTAAGAAATTGGTTGAGAACGAAAAGAAGAACATACCTAATAAACCAATGTCAAAACAAATGTCACAACATTGGGTTCAACATCAAGATCAAAGAAACATGAACAAAAAGTTTCAAAGATGGAGATGTCATTATTGTGGAAGGTTTGGTCACATAAAACCTTTTTGCTTTAGGCTACATGGATATCCTAACCAAGATCCTTATGAGAAGCCTAGGACCAATAGGGTAGCATACTCTCAACAGTGGAAGAAGAAGACTATAGCTCTGGTAGCTCACACTTCTCTTAGAGTGTCTGCCAAGGAAGATTGGTACTTTGACAGTGGGTGTTCAAAGCATATGACTGGAAACAGAAATCATCTTAATGATGTTAAACCTCATTCTACCAGTTTTGTTACTTTTGGAGATGGAGCTAAAGGATAAATCAAAGGTATTGGAAACTCAAACTGGTCTGGAGTTCCAAATCTAAATGAGGTGTTGCTGGTAAAAGGTTTGACTGCCAATCTCATCAGCATAAGTCAGCTGTGTGACATGGGATTCACAGTCAACTTCACTAAGTCTGAATGTCTTGTAATCAATGATGAACAAGAAGTGATTATGAGAGGAGTCAGATCAAAGGACAACTGCTACATGTGGGAATCTGAGAACATCACTCTGTCTTCTGTGTGTTCTACAGACAAAGATGAAGAGGAAGTAAAGTTGTGGCACCAAGAACTTGGTCACTTACACCTCAGAGGAATGAAAAGGATCAGTTTCATAGAGGGAGTCAGAAGGATACCAAGATTTCACATTGATAAAGGGAGAATCTGTGGTAAGAATAAGGCTGGACAGGAATCCAGAATGTCACACTCAATGTCTAGACATCTTATCACTTCCAAAGTACTGAAGCAAGTTACTAGGATCTGGTATGAAAGGCTAACCAAGCCCCTTACTGTCAAAGGATATAGGATAGGAGCCTTGGATAAAACCCCCTTTGTCAAGAATAAAGGAGAAAAGATTAGGTTAACTCACATTTATGTTAATAACATATTGTTTGGAGGAATGTCAGACACAATGGTGAGACATTTTTGCAACCATGTGCAAGCTGAATCTGAGGTAAGCCTCATGGGAGAATTGGTTTATATTCTTGGACTGCAAGTCTCACAGATGGAAGACTCAACATTCCTTCCACAAAGCAAGTATGCAAGGAATTTTGTCAAGAAATTTGGAATGAAGAATGGCTGCCATAATAGGACTCCTGTTCCTACACATTTGAAGTTGTCCAAGAAAACAAGTGGAGAAAGTGTTGATCAAAGCTTGTGTAAAAGCCTTTTTGATGGATGTTTCTTCTTGAGAAACAATCTTGTTCCTTGGATCAGCAAGAAGCAAAACTATGTGTTCCTATACAATGTTGAAGCTGAATACATAGCAGCTAGGATAAATTGCTCTCAGATGATCTGGATGAAGCAGATGCTGACTGAGTACAATGTTATACAGGATGTCATAACATTGTACTGTGACATTGTTATTAAAGCACTTGAGGCTAATCAGTTTAAGTCTTTAAGGGGAAAATTGGGTATTTGTCAGTATGAGGAGTTGTAGCAATTAATTGTGCCTACAACAAGGGATGAAAGGGACCTTTTATTTCAATTATTTATAAGTGGGTTAGTTAATTATTTTCATCTTATTTTTAAAAGGTCCAAGAATAGGAAGAGACTCCCACATATATTAGTTTCTTTATTTAAAAGTAGTATCACTCTTTCTTCACCCAAAAGAAACTCTGAAACCCTCTGCTATTTTCGCTCTTCTTCTCCCAAAAACCATCAGCAAAATATGTCTTCATCATCCTCATCATCTCAAGAATCAGGATCTTCATCTCCATCCATGGATGAAGTTAGGGCAAATGCTGAAGCCATGCAAACTGAAGCACTAAGGGTTACTCCTCTGCGTGCAATGGCCACTGACCCAGAAAGAGTCAAAAAATTACGCACCAGGAATGCAAGAAGGTCTCAAGCATCTCCTTCTGGTAAGACTTATGTACCATCATCTTCAGTTCCTCCAGAAATAGTGAACAAAGAGGGGTCCAGGTCAGTGCATGAAGCCATAGCTAGGATAGTGACTAGTATCCTAAATGAGAATCAATCTGTACCTGGGATTTCAGTCCCTCTGAACCATAAGTCTGCTAGCCCTAGTTTAGCAGTTGATCCTGATGTCACTGAAAATGTCAAGACATCTGGTGATCATGTTGATTCTCCTGTCAAGAATGATGTAAACCCCTCTGCTCCAGTTCCTGAAGGGTGTAAGGATGATAATATTGGTAAATCCCCTACTATTTCTGCTGGTAATGTCTCTGACAGCATTCTTGAAGAAACTCCAGAGAAACAAGCTGATGACATTCTTGAAGATTCTCTTGAGAAAAACACTAATCAAAATATTGATTCTCACATCATCAATCTAGATGAGGAGTTCTCTGATAATGACCTCATAGCCAAGGTTAATCCCAGCATTGCTAGGAGGGTAATTAATAGGAAAGGGAAGCAAAATGCTATTCCAAGTTCTGTTCAGGAGAAGGCTACTAAAGTCGTTCATAAGACTCCTAGGGTTGAGAACAAGACTGAGGAAAAATCTGGGAAAGACCAGGCCGGAACTTCCAAAGGGAAGAGTAAGGTGAAGACTGTTGAAGGTA
>CM038796.1:115490983-115555208 GCA_021764765.1 Vicia sativa | reverse complement strand
TATATTTCCTTCATAAACTCCTGTGAATACATATCACACACACACACCTGTTTATACAACCGTCTAATAATAACATAACAATTAGACTAATCAATAGGTTCCCCACAGTTATAGCCTCCGCTTGGGCTTCATACAAGATAACTCATCCTCAATTGAGTTTAGCCTCCGCTTGGGCTTCATACAAGACAATCCATCACCAGCATGGGTCAGCCTCCGCTTGGGCTTCATACAAGATATTTTTATCTCCAACAGAGTTTAGCCTTCTCTTGGGCTTTATACAAAGAAACTCTCCCCACAGAGTTAGCCTCCGCTTAGGCTTCATATAAGACAACACTCCCCTGTTGAGTCAGCCTCCTCTTGGGCTTCGTTCAAAAGAACTCCTCATTGAGTTTAGCCTTCTCTTGGGCATCATACAATGAAAGAGATAGGAAATCTCTTAACAACCTCCTATTGGGCTTCCAATACAAAGAATCACCCGCGCTAAGATAGAACCCTGAAAGGATGGTTTCCCGGTGAAATCACTTTCAAATTCCCCAGAGAGTAAAATTTCCCGGTGAAATTGCTCTTATTCAGAAAAGGACGGTTTCTCGATGAAATCCCTTTCAAGCCAAAGCCAGCCATACCCTATAGCTTCCTCTTGAGCTTCATACAAGGACCCTCGATGACCCTCGATGACCCTCGATGACCCTCGGAATGCCTCCTCTTGGGCTAACAATACAAGGACCCACGGGCTTCTTAAAAGCATCCCTTTAATCCAATCAATTTCTCCTTGAGATTTAGACATCTATCATCTCTATGGAAGAAGTATCTCATCCATTACATCACATATAGTCAAAACGTTTTTCAAACTGTTTTCAAACAAAAACATCTCTTAATTGTAAGTGGTAACGCTTGTACACTCAAGCAAAACACCCAATACTTACAGTTAAAAGATTCAATCATTTTTCAAACATCTTTCTTAAACATGTAAGTGGTAACGCTTGTATACTCAAGCAAAACACCTAATACTTACGATGAAAGATTTTAATCAAATCAAACTTTTCAAAAATGTATGTGATGAAATAGATTAGATACATTTTTCATTAAGATGACATTTGTCTGTCTCTTACTAACATCCCGTTGCTTTCCACTAGCATAAGTGGGAACTACGATTGCTCTGACTTTCTCAACATCCTTTTGAGAATACGTAGGCACAAGGTCTCATCCTTGGCGAGCAAATTTCTATCTCCCTCAGACCAAACAAACCATAGAACCCTGTAGATCCGAGCTACAAATGCTCTGATTCCCACTAGGGGATATGTATGCAGAAGATCCACAGATCTTTGCGAGCACAATAATAACAAAACCTAGAATCCCACATAATCTATTGTTTCTTAAAATCCAAAGGAGAAACTTTCCCAATCATAGAAATAGCAATTAAAAAACACACAACAGATCAAACATATTCATATATAAAAAGCTATGGATAACCATATATATTTAGGATGCTTCATCTGTTCCTTTATATACCAATCCCCCTTACTCAGAATCTCCCCAATGCGTTATGTCTAGTTTGCGCTAGTCGTTACGCATACCAATATCAATTGAGGGTATTTCAGCTTTCCCCTTTTTCATAATCATTAAATCATCTTTCTTGTGTTGAAAATAATAAATCTTGATGCTCGCGGCATCTTTATAAACAAATCAAAAGATTTAAATCGTTGCGTACCAGAAGATCCGAACTCACGTTCGCATCCTCAGGCGCGTCACCTTTTAACGCGAACAAATAGGGTCAACTATAATTCCGAAGATGAAAAACATGGGCAACATGGTCAAATACCTCCATACAAAATTTACACACCACCTTCGCACATGACAAACTTCAACATGGGAGGAAACGAACCGTCATCAAATTTTTTCTTCAACCCGTATTTGTAATCTGATGAAAATTTAAAAGAGAAAGACATATTTCGTTCAAGAGAATATTGTGTGAGAGCTATAAAAAAGTTTCACATGATTAACTGTTGATTTTAAGGTAGATCGAGTAAATCCAGAAAGATACAAAATCAAGTGTGTTCATCCAGATTGTATGTTCAGACTCACCGCATCATACAAGATGAGAAGTGATTGTTTGGTAATAGGTTCTATATCCACCCACACTTGTGTTAATTCTACTTAATCACAAGATCATCGTAAATTAAGTTATCATCTTATGTGACAAGAAATCTTACCTCTCGTCAGCAACAATCTTTCATTGAAGGTGAAAACTATAATCTCTCACATCACTACAGTATACAATTATACTCCGACATACAGAAATGTGTGGTTTCCAAAGACCAAGGCGATTGAAAAAGTTTATGGAAATTAGGAGGATTCATACAAAGAACTACCGCTCTATCTGCATGCACTTGAGGCATATGCTCATGGAACTATTTATACTATAGAAACATTGTTGGTGTATGCCCCATACGGTACTTGTGCTAACGGGAATGGAATTTTTAGTCGACTATTTTGGGCTTTTGAACCTTGCATCACAGGCTTTTGAATGCTACTGATGGCAGTTGCACAAGATGGCAACAATAACACTTTCCCAATTGCCTTTGCTCTAGTCGAGGGAGAGACTAGTGGTGCTTGGAGTTTATTTCTCAAGAATTTTCGAACACATGTGGCTCCGCAACCTGGTCTCTGCTTGATTTCAAACGGACATGCATATATTGAGAGTGTATATAATAATCCTGCAAATGGTTGGCATGACCCCCTTCTACGTATGTCTACTGGGTTAGACATATTAATCTTGCGAGATCAAAGACAGGCCTCTTTAGAAAACAATAATGATAGGAGATATACTACTCATTTACACTGGTTTGTCAGAGCCTATCGAAGAGTAATCCACATCCAATCATGCATGGGCAAGACCCTAGTGTTATTTTCTAAGCTAATCTATCAAAAACTATATGAGTGACGGAATTGGGAGAAAAACTTCACACCCCAAAACCATAAAACCAAAAATGAAGTGAAAAGGAAATATAAAGAAAATGTTGTTTCCACAGCGTCGCCCGACGAACCTTCTTTATTAACTTGGCCCAAATTAAGCCACGTCCTCAACCTGGCATAAATATCTACCATCGCCCAGCGAAAGCTCTTTTCCTCGCCC
The DNA here is from genome assembly GCA_021764765.1 of Vicia sativa. Lineage (NCBI taxonomy): Eukaryota > Viridiplantae > Streptophyta > Magnoliopsida > Fabales > Fabaceae > Vicia > Vicia sativa. Next base: position 115,552,075 of record CM038796.1, on the reverse strand, counting down.
AACGACCAGCAGCGAAACAAGGCAGGGCAAAATCCCAAAATTGATCCTCTTCCTCTCACCCCACCGTCGCCAGTCGTCGCCCGGCGATGCAGAAGCGATGGACCTCGCCTGGAAATCGCCCGACGAACCTCTCAGTCCAACAACTTTTTTTGCTTTTCCTGCATAACTTCCATGGCTTCAATCTTTTAGCCTTATTCCTTTATTGATCAACAATGAATTTTGGAGCTCCATTTGGACTTTATTCTCAATGCTCCAATAATGCAACAAATACCTACAAAATATATACAAAACTAATCAAACAGTACAATATGTATACAAAATGCAATAAAACGTATTTACAACAAAAAGCAGGGTTATTCAACGATATTAACAACAAAAGAATACATAAGTGCCATAAAACATATATACAAAATAACTATATTTTGGCACTTATCAACTCTCCCCAACTTGACACATTGTTTGTCCTCAAACAAAGTCAAATAACTCAAAGAAACAAAGAATGATAATCAAAGAATTACGAATCAACAAGTTTTAAAACGGAAAACAAATGTATGGTTCAAATGAAAAACGTACATGATAAAATACAAACTTACCACTACCCTACAATGATAACATATAAACAAAATAAATCCTAAGTACAAAAATCATGCAAAACATTCTAAAACAAAACAAGCTCAATCATGAATCACACCTAGCAAAAATTCATCGGTAGATGAAGAACACACAAAGGTGAGGGATAAGAAACACTCATCCACAATCTTGCAAAGAAAAGACTAAATTATGCATTCATCCAAAAACGTATTGAAAATATAAATGCAAGAATCACAAGGGCTTTCCAAGGTTGAAATGTGGCTTGGTTAACAAACAAGTGATAAGTACTAAAGCTAATCAAAACAAAAACTTGTCTAAACCTAAGGGAGTGATCAACTCACAAAGTTCCAAATAATATAATTCCAATCAAACTTCTTCTTCATCACAAATTATCAAACCAAAACACCTCACTTATTAACACAATATTATTCATACTCTTCTTTTCTTTTTCAAAGCTTTTTCATTTTTTTCTTTCTTTTTCTAATCTTTCTTTTTCTAATCATTTTTTTCTTTTCTTTTTCTTTTTCTCAACCTCATACCAACCACAATATAAGTACATAAACATTTCTCTCCCCAACTTGAATCCAACCAACATTAATGTGTGAATACTCCATACTTTCTAAGGCAAAGTAAAAATCCATACAGCAACATATAGTTGAGGGTTCAAGAAACAAAGAAATCAACATCCATACAAAAAAGGTGAATTTACACTCATAGACAAGCATTAAGTTCAAATAAACATGGACATTGATAAAATCTCAAAGGAGGTAATAAATGATCACACACTCACAAGATGAATTGAATATTTGACCAAGGTAGTTCTGTGCTCAAAGTCAAACAAAATGCCTTGATCATTTTCATGCAATTATAGAATCAACACAAAATAAAAGATTAAGCATAATAAAATCCAGTTAAAACAAGAATGTCGCCTTCAATATGTAAACAATGGAAAGCTTCCTCACATATATGGGTAAAAAGGGAACTAAAGTGATTCAATTCATGAGCAAGTAATTCAAAAAGAATGAATGACATGGTAATTATACAAATGACAAATTTCTTAAACATGTTATGCTATAGAAAATGATAAATGAGTATCTGGCATATACCAACTTTGAAATCTATCATTACCATACATCTGTGAGTTGAAACGATCAAACTCGGAAAATCACAAAATGCAACATCAAGCTACCAGACCAAAATTTGAGTCCAAAAAATAACAAAAGATTTAGAAAAATAATACTAATTTTATTCAATACAAAAAGCCTTGGTGGAAGTGGGAAAAGGAAAACCAAGTGAAATTTTAAAACAATTCAATGGCTCTGCATAGCAGAGCGCGCTACACCAGATGCAGAAAAATAACAACAACAGGTGCATCTGCTATACAAGCTCCACTTACACACCTACAAAATCTCATGTACACATCTAAACAATATTTACAAAACATACACACTTCCACAAGCTAAAACACTACAAACTTGTGGAAAACAACAAATTGACATAACAAAACAAAAGCAAATAACAATACACAAACTTGGGGAAAATGAATTAACAAGTTGAAAAGTGAAAATTTGAAATTAAGAACATGTCTTATTTCAACTTGTTAAAACACAAGCCACCACACACCTAAAAAGATATAAACAAAACATGCTTGTTTTACGTCGTAAGCTCGATGCCTTTATTATGCGAGCACTAGTAACCTCCTCTTGTCATGCCATGGTATTGCCACACCATAAAAACCTAAAGAAAGTGTCCTAACAACCACACAACAAACGTTACAAATACGAGACAACATATAACAATACTTGAAAACAAGGAAAAACACACAAATGTACAAGTATGAAAAGTAAACACAGAACATGTACATGTAACAATATACAAGTTCATATACAAAGTCTATACAACATATACATTAATTACAAAACTCAAAAACAACAAAATTATCGCAATACAGAAACAATAAACCAATCCCCGACAACGACACCATTTTGTTGTTGCGGTATTAAGCGGCAACGAAAGAGTTTGGTATTTATTTTTACTGGGTGATAAATAGCGGTTAGGTTATATCGTATCATGTCCACAAAGATAAGTTATTGATTCGTCGTTCGACAATTCTACCGTTAATGATTTTGGGATTAAATGAGTTGAAATTAAAAGACAAAAAATAAAAGACAAAAAATAAATGAACAAAAAGTATAAAGGATAGACAGCTGGTCCGGAACGAATGCACACTACCGCCACAGACTTAAATCTACCATCCAGTTATACTCACCCTGATACTCGTGTCATCACATACCTCTCACAACCTAAGCTATTTTTAACCCAAATTGAGAATCCACCCGAATCACCTTGATATCCATTTTTGACAAACCTCGACAACCAGAAGTCAACTGCGTCACCTCCATACCCATCTCTGGCATACTTCACCAACACAGAGGCATTAAGATCAGATACTATAAGTAAATGGCAGCTCTAAACCCATTTCTAGCATTCAGAAACTAACAGATAATCATCCTAGGTAAGAATGTAAGCAATCTATTTCTATCAAAGCTCAAATCCCTAACATAGAGTAAAAACCTAAGACAATTACCAACACAGATTCATAAAGCAAATTTTATACAACGCCAAGGGCGAAAAATATACATGTGTTCAAGGTAAGTATACATACATAACCAACAAAATAGAAATGCAAAGAAGAGAGGAGATACACTACTCATTTACACCGTTTTGTCAGAGCCTATCAAAGAGAAATCCACCTTCAATCATCCATGAGCAAGACCCTAGTGTTGTTTTCTAAGCTAATCTATAAAAAACTATATGAGTGATGGAATTGGGAGCAAAACTTCACACCCCAAAACCATAAAACCAAAAATGAAGTGAAAATTAAATATATTGAAAATGTTGTTTCCGCAGCGCCGCCCGATGAACCTTCTTTATTAAATTGGCCCAAATTAAGCCATGTCCTCAACTGGTATAAATATCTACCATCGCGAAAGCTCTTTTCCTCGCCCAACAACCAGCGAAACAAAGCGGGAAAAATACCAACATTGATCCTCTTCCTCTCACCCCACCATCGCTGGCGGCAGTGATGGCCTACGCCCTTGCGAACCTCTCAATCCAACAACTTTTGTTGCTTTTCCTGTATAGCTTCCATGGCTTCAATCTTTTATCCTTATTCCTTTATTGATCAACAATGAATTTTGGAGCTCCATTTGGACTTTATTCTCAATGCTCCAATAATGCAACAAATACCTACAAAATATATACAAAACTAATCAAACGGTATAATATGTACACAAAACACAATAAAATGTATTTACAACAAAAAGCGGGGTTATTCAATGATATTAACAACAAAAGAATAGATAAGTACCACAAAACATATATACAAAATAACTATATTTTGGCACTTATCAAGTACAATTGTCAAAACAATTTCATATGATCGATGCATCATCGCGATTAAGTCTAAGTCTGTTTTGACTTCCTCCAACCAACTGCGAGGTTGTCTAGTTGTAAATTTCATGCTCGTTCTTCTTCTCTGGATCCTTCTAATTTCTTAGTAAACCATATATCCATGGAGCTAACACTATGAATGTGGTAATCTGGGTCACTATAGGCTGGAGAGTCCATCTCTTGCAAATAAGAAAGGAAAGGGCCAAAGGAACAATTCAAGAAACTCTTGAAAAGCCTATGCCGCTTGGGATAGCGATTCATCAACTGACGAAAGCTCAAGTGATAGTGATGAAGAGGAAACTATTATTTCATGGCAAATCAACGTTCAGGAAAAAAGAAATGTAAGTCATTCTAAATATGAAAATGTTGATAATTTGTCTTTTATAGATTTAAAAAGTGCATTCGGTAATCTACAAAAAGAAACATGGTATGCTTCTAAGAAACTTGCTTCTAATGAAAATGCTTTTACATATTTAAAAGCAAGAGTTGAGGAAACTAATAGTAATCTTGAATATTAAATTATATTATAGATGGTCAAAATAGTGATAATAAGGATGTTGAACCTAGTCGGTTTGGTTTTGAAACTTGCCAAATGTGGAAACAATAAGTTATTTCTCTTAAAGGTCAATTGGATAAGCCATCACAACCTCATTATATGTTTGCTATAAACTCTCAAAAGGTTTAAAAGCCTCATAAAAACTATAATTTTATAAAAGGAGAGAAAATTTGCAAAAATTAACATCAGGATAAGTTGTTTTATCATTATTGTTGCAAGAAAGGGCACACTATTGAGAAATGCAAATTTGGGTGTTTTATGGTTCCTAAAGGAAATTTTCAATGGTTGCCAAAAAGAAACAATTCTTTCACTCACTTACAAGGACCCAATGAGAATTGGTACCTACAACTTTTGTTTGATTCTTGTAGGTTGAGTTTCTTGACGCTATGATGGGAAAATGGATTCTTGATAGGGGATGTTCAAGACACATAACGGGAAACATATCTATATTCTCCGACTTTGTGGCGAAGAAGAAAGGTTTTGTATCCTACATTGATCATAACAAAGGTACTATACTCGGAAAAGACAGTATAGGTAATCCCTTAACTATTACTATCTCAAATGTAATGTTAGTTGAAGGTCTTAGACATAGACTTCTTAGCATTAGTCAATTATGTGATAATGCGTATAAGGTGATTTTTACCATAGATTGTTGCATAATAGAAAATAATGAAAAGAAGGTTTGTATCTTTAGTGGCTTAAGGGTTAATAATATTTATATACTTGACTTGAGAGACATTTCATTGAATAATACCCAATGTCTTATTACCTTGAGTGAAGACTCTTGAGTGATTGAGTATATTGGGTTGAGATTTGCAGGGGTTCATCCGGAATAACCTTGGGTTTGTACTCAAAGATCATTGATTGATTTGGAAGTTTTCGTGCAAGATGTTCAAGGTTGATTACGGCCAAGTGAAGCCTTTTGGAGATAAATAACACAAAGGATCCTTTAGAGATAAAGAATGCAAAGAAAGAAGTGAGAGAACGAAGAATCAGATTGGAGTCCTGTGGTACAATAGGTAAAAATAACGGTGCGCGAAAGCTTTGGAGATAAATTATGCAAAGGAGTAGCAAGATCTAAATAGTGAATTTTCAACTATTATGTGGTATTTCTCAAAGATCAAAAGGAAAAAAGGGGTTAAATCAACAACAAGCGTATGGTTTGTGGAGTTGCTTTTGAACACTTCTCTTGTATCAACATTTTTGGTTAGTAAGAATTATCCTAACTTCATTGGAATTAGGCGCAGACGTACCCACGAGGTGGACAGGGCTGTGAAGACAAATCCTTGTGTTTCTTTTCTTATCGCTTTTACTTACTTTATTTTCATCAATTAATTTATCTAATAGCATTGTATTATTAATTGATTCGTAAGAAATTTTATGAATTATTTTCCTTTGATTCTAGTGTTGATATTGCTTATAATCACTTTTGATTATAAGTGCTTTTTATATCAACATAACTTCAAGAAAAATTATGAAAAATTAAATTGTACACCAAGTGTTCGACAATTTGCTTTGAATTATTATTGTGATTAATTACCATTAGAAATAGTGTTACAAATGAGTTGAAGTAAACATTAAATAAGATGAAAGTTGATTCAAGGTTATTAATTCACTTTATCATCTTCAATCCATATTATATTTGTTATCAAATTTTTTAGTAAATTTGCATATCCAAGCTTGTAATAATTGTTCGTACAAGACGAATTATTTCAAAATCTCTTCGCTCAAATACTTTGATAAAATTATAATTTTTCTAAATTTTAAGTTCACCCTGTAAGTTCCTGGTTATTATGAATTGGCTAAATTTTAATAAAACAAATAATGGTAGCAACAATATATTTTACAATAGGATATTTAACTTGTTGTAATCTTATTGGAATGCCTAAACATGTTGTGTTGAGTAAAATCAACAAATGGAACAATATGTCAAATGAGATGTTGAGACATCGGTCACGGACATCATGCTACTAAGCTGTTAAGTTTATTCATTTTAGTTTTAAGTTGTGAGAATATTCTAGGAATATTATGCATCATATGTGGAGTTTTTCTAAAGGCATTTGTGGAGGTCCAAAATCTAAGGAGAAAAATCGAAAGGACCTTGATTATAGAAGAAGTTATCGCTTGTTTTTCTACATAATTTATTCTGCAGTTTGTTACAACTATAAGTTGTTGTTTGAAGGACCAAATCCAGTTGGGTGGAAGGTTATAAATAAGTTTGTAACTTAGTTTTAGCAAGATAGCCAAATATATAAATGTGTAATCATTAGGGTTATCGATGTAGGTGAACCACCCGAATTGTGGGATGGTCACTAATTTTTACCTCGAAGCCTGTAAGCAAGACGATTGTTTTACTCACTAAGAATCGTGAAGCAATGAGTGCGATTGTGTTCTTGGAAGAAATTGTGAAGCAATTCCAAGCTTATGTGAGTCACGAGTTTGGTGATTTGTGTTTGGAGTGATGTTCTCCAAACTGGTTGTTTATGCTTCAGGGGTGTGCAACAATTTAGGTACCACTATAGAGTGAGTGGAGGTTCTCTTATCTTAGATGAGTTTCTATGATAAAGGTTTCATTGGGTAGTGATTAGGTAAACCGAAGGTTATTTATTTGTAAATCGGAGGTTGTTTACATAAAATAATACTACTAATAGTGGAGTCTTCTTCCTGGCTTGGTAGCCCCGAGATGTAGGTTGGTTGAACCGGGTTAATAATTCTATTGTGTTCTTTGTATTTTCCTGCCTTTGTTCTTTTACTCTACCTTGTCTATTTTATATTGTCGGATCAAATGTCAAAACATCCTTATATGACATTTGAGTCTCTGCACTGTAATTTCAATTGATATGAGAGTAGGCATCCATCATTTTGGATGAGATCCTAGGGAGGATACTTTCTGGTTGTGTACAAGGTAGAAGATTGTTTGAACAAGGTGTGTCATATTGTAAGGTCTGTTGAGATGAAATACCATTCATCCCTTCGTAACTCTTTAAAATAACGAAATGATCCAGAGGATATGAATTGTAAATCTAAGTTAGATATCCTCTTATGGAAACATTTTAGTCTAAGGCTGATGAGTACTAATTTAGTACTTGATATTTCTTTTATATCTTCTTATCCTTGGATACAGGTTAACCTCAAATTGTTCTTATCCTTGAGAACACCATAACCTTGAATTATCCTTTTATTTGAGAAGGACTTGTTAATTCTTTCTTTTGATTTATACTTAAAGTATTTGTTGGAGTTTATTTATGAGAATAGTTTGTTAGATTCAAAACAAGAATATGCTTCAACAAAAGTTATGTCGACTGCAACATACATTTTAAACAGATGTATGACGAAGAAAGTAGAATGAATTATGCGAGAAGAAGTCGATCTGGTGTGAAGCCTAGCTTGAGTCATCTGAAAGTGTTTAGATCTATAGCACATAGACATGTGCCAAATCATTTGAGAAGAAAACTTGATGACAAGTCGATTCAAATGATACTAGTAGGATATCATTCAAATGGAGGTTACAAGTTGTTCGATCCAATGGACAAGCAAATTGTGATCAACATGAATGTAATCATAGATGAGCTTAAGGAATGTGATTGGACTAAAACAGTTACCAAAGATTAAGTAAGAATCTTATGTGAAGAACAAACCATTGAAGTCGAACAAGAACAAGTTCGAAAAGAAGAAGTGAGACGTGATGTAGGCCTAAGCAGACCTCAGAGAACTAGACACGTGTCTGCAATGTTGCAAGATTGTGTGATTACATCAGATGATGTGGTCCATAATGAAGGTGAGCATATGAAGAAGATAGTAAAGCACTAATCAAAGGGTATATTAGACTACGATGACTTATCTAGAGGGGGTGAATAGATCCCCATTCTAAGTTTACCTTCTAAAAATGGTTACTAAAAAGTTATTTGAAAAACAATGTTGAGCGAGAGGTTTTTAGCCTAGATCAATATAGTAGTCTAAGCGAACCTAGTTATTGGAAACTCAGATATGCACAAGTCATATAGAATTAGGTTAATGATAAAATAATAATTTAGTAACCAACAGAACGGTTTCCAATTTCTAATGAAATTAAAAAAAAAAAAAAGTAGAACAATGCTATTTGTCAAACACTTTGTGTACGAATGAATTTTCAAAGAATTTCTTTGAGTTTTGTTGATATTAAAAAGCACTTATAATAAAAAGTGATTATAAGCTAATCAACAAATAATTCAAAACAAAAACAACCACATAAATTGTTTTACAAGTCAATCGATTAAAAAATGAAATTCAACAAATTGCATAATGAAACATATAAAGCAACTGAAGAGATAAGAGATACACACACACACACACACACACACACATATATATATATATATATATATATATATATATATATATATATATATATATATATATATATATATATATATATATATATATATATATATAGAGAGAGAGAGAGAGAGAGTGAGTGATTTATTTAGGAAGTTCTCAAATCGTCCTTGATATGGCTACATCTCCCCCCAATTCCAAATTTGGAAATAGGATAATTTCTTGCTCTGCAAAAACTAAGATTACAAGAGAAGTGTTCAAGATAAATCCTACAAATCTTAATCGTTTGATGTTGATTCAACACCTTCTCTTCTTTTGATCTTCAACAAGACCAAGACAAAATAGCATACCGATTGATTTATTGAATCTTTCTACTCTTTTGGGTACCAAACTCCAAAACTCTTTCGCGCACAATCAATTGTACCTATTGCACAAAAATCACTTCAATTCGATTCGCCGTTCTCGCGCTACTTCCTTGTGTACCAAACTCCAAAGACTCTTCACTAAGCTAGAATTCTCTTTTGAATGCCTTGCACGAAAATCCTAAAATCTATCAAAAATCTTGGATGTCGAATCCGCAGTCTTTTTAAAAGTTAAGAGACCAAAATAAATCTCAGAATAAAGATTAAAAAAATAATATTTATCCTAATATTAATTACTCGTTATTTCTCTATTTCTCTGATTATTATAATTTATTTTATATATCATTAGTAAACAAATAAATTTATAAAATCGTAATAATTTATTTTTTAATTAAAATTTAATAATATTTTTTATTACATATAAAAATATTAAAGTGATTTAGAATAAAAACGGAGGTAGTAGTAATTGTTTAAAGAAACATGTGTTTTTATAGAAGAACTTCTTTTTTATGAGAATCACTCACATGTTTCATTAAATGTTGAAATGGTGCATGGTAGGCCCATAAACTTTATTGTATTGTGAGATGTTTGTCCAATTAGATGAAAGTGTCGACAATGTAGTAATCAACGTGTTGATCAACCAATGGGGAGAAATAACTTGTAGATTGGCCAATACTTAAGCGCAATGATTTTATAGAACACAAAATAGAATAACGAAATTGATGTGAAGATTATTCAGCTAGATAAAAGAGAAGAAAAAAGTAATGCATATAGATAAAACTAATGGATGAGAATGAAGGAGGGAAAAAGAAGAGGGTGATACATATTTTTTACTCATAAATCATAATCAACCATAGAAAAGACAAATATTTACATAAATAAGTGACGATGAAGTACTAATTTTTCTGGTGAGAACTTAATTGGCATTAAAAGAAAGGATATTGAGACAACCACTAGCTGTGTGTGTATATAAAAGTTCACGTGGCCATAATGTCTTCAGTAGCCACGCTAGTAATATGGTTCCAAATTTTTTGAAAAAAAACAAATGAACTTTATTTCTCTAACCTCTTTATGCGTTTAGACTAGAGACTCAAAAATAGTGATAGTAGCTTTTAATAGGGAGAAAAATAAAGATAGAATAAAAAATTAGCAAAATAAATTTATTTTTTACAAAGATACAAAAATTAGGTAGAGAAAAAAATCAATATTTATGTAAAAGTTAAAATTGAAATTTTGTTTTTTTATAAGTAAATGATATATTAAGAGGGTACTAGGAGTACTCTAATCCGCTTACAAAAGACCGAGACTAAAGCTCGAAACAATCTACCAACTGAAACTTAATGTAAATATAATAGAGCTTCTTTATAGAATTTGTAAAAGTTACGATTGTGTTTACTGTGGAAAATAGTAAACAACCGCTGGTCCTCACAAAGTCCTAAAAACTAAGGGTTACTCGCAAGATCGACCAGTTGATCTTAAGACAAATGCTAAGATTTTGATATTATACTTGTTTGGTCGAAATCTTTATCAAGAGAAACGATTTTCTATGAATAAAGGAACAAGTATAAAGGCATTCCATACTAAGATTCGACCGACTGACCGGTAACTCGTGACCGACATAAGGTGTTCATACGAAATATGACTCAATAAACTAACTGACTGGTGACTCGTGACCGACAGAGAGTATTGAATTATTTACGCAACGTAGAAAATAACGTAAAGAGTTTGCTCAAAAGTAAATAGAAAGCACATAAAATACTCAAAGAAGACAATTGAAAAGTAAAAGATTTGCATTGAAATATAAATGGTGATTCACGTACATCAAGTACTTCTTCACTCTTTGTTTCCTAACGCTCGGAATGACAGAGTTTTGGCAAGTGATTTTAGTAGAAGTGAACACCCGAAAAAAACTACACTAAATCTACTTATTTATAGTAATTACAAGGTAACTGCCTAAATATAATCTACGGACATAGTTGAAACTTAAGGCAACTGCTTCACTAGATGTTGCCACCTATTTAACGCTCAGTCAGCACATGAACTACTGGTGGGCGCTCAATCAGCACACGAACTATTGATAACCGCTTGTTGATTTCGAAATTTGAATCTCCCGCTTCCAGCTTGCTTCGACGATACCTTCTGGCAAGACTAAATCATTAGGAATCTTCTAAATCTTGAACTCCCTTTGGTCGATAAGACCAAATTCGACTATTTTCTTTATCTATCATCTTTTGGTCGACTAGACCAATTCTCCAACTATTTGGTCATTTCTTACCAGTTTTTCTCCTTTTGATCAACAAGGCCCAGCTTCGACAATCTATTTTTATATTTCCATTGATCATCACATTCTTCAATTCGACAAAGGCCAAATCTCAAACACTTTGGCTTAAATTTCCCAAAACCTTTACTTCAAGAGATTACCCTTAACTTATAGGAATATCCTTATCTACCACACGTGCTTGAATACCTTAAAATTATTTAGGGTAACAAAATGCCTCCCAAAGATGCCATTTTCGAGTTCGACTCATATGAGATAATGGCATCTCTGAAGCGTCGACTTCACCATTCGACCAAATCGTTCCCACTTCACCAAAAGTGGACGTTACTATTCCGCGTTTATCGTGACGTCATGTCATCATGGTAACGTATCACACTTTTCAGTTTCGAGACATGCGACATTAAATGTTGACATCATTGCGCTTTTTAGTGGGCGGCGTGGCCCACTAACTCACTTCAACTTCATTGCGTGTCTGGGCGACACGATTTGACTTAGGAACTCACACAAACTTTTTCCTCATTATTTCTTTCACTTTTTAGGTTTTATAAAAACCCTTTCTTCCACTTTCTCACTTTTCGTTCTTCGCTTTCTCTCATACTTACTCTATTCAGAAAACGAAAATCTCCAACTTTTCTCACTGTTCATCATCTTCAACTTCTCTCATCTTTCCAATGGCCAACGCTAACCAACAAGCTTCTTCTACTACAATAGCCCTTCAACTATGCCTCGTCGACGATAAGGCATACGTTCCAAAACCTCCATTTGCTGAAGAGAAAGCCAAAATCTGGCAATCTCAAGTACTCATCCTTTTTTGTCTTGAAGAAAAACCTCTAGCATTTTTAGGCCCACTTCCTACAAATGTACCTTCAAAAATATATGTAGATGATAAAGAAGCGTTTTCCCACCAGTAATGCCACCAAACCTATAATTTCTTCTTCAGAACCTATTTCACTCCAGTACATCGATAGAAATTTTAGAACTGCCCACCGTTAAATTGCTCTAAATTCAATGCTTGGATGGCACGTTTAGAACCAGAAAAAGGAGCCCAATGGAGAGAATTAGGCATTTACACTTTATTAGAGCTTTCTCGTTGCGGTCAGCCTTATTCTTGTGGCATGCTACTGGCTGCTATTCACTTTTGGGAGGGGTCAACCAACACTTTCCACACAAAGTGTGGTATGATTACTCCTACTGCTTTGACATAGCGCCATCACGGATGAAGCTAGCGGCAAAGTATTTAACTATGGGGACACTACTCTTGTTCCCTTAAATTTCGACGTAGGCGAGGATGGTAAACCAACTCACAATAATTTCATCGATCACCACGCTCAAACTTCTGGCCCTATTACTGCCGAAGAGCACGTGATATTTTTAAATTTGTGGTTGTCTCGCTTTATTTTCTACTCCAGGTCGATGCAGCTGGCCAAACAATTCTCCTATTTGGCTACCCTATTGCATAAGGTAAAAAGGTTTTTGGGCGATTAATATTGGCTTCTCATTATGAATCTTTGACTCATGTTGCTATTCAGATCAAACTTTTCGACCCCAACAATCCAACAAAGAAGAATGTTTTGGCCTATGGTCCTTTTTGGTTCTTGCAATTGTGGCTAAATGCCACTTTTTTCATAATATCAGGCCATATAGAAATAGAAAGGTGGCATGCCCTCCAACTCAAAACCATGTTGTTTGGAAGCGCCTACTACCACTAGCTCCGGTCGATAGGACTTATCCAAATGTCGAAGTTTTTACACTACTATTCAATATCATGTTGACAAGGGCTGACTTTGAACCCTCTATGGCTCCATTCTATGATCAACGAGATGGCCCTGAATGGTTCACCAGGGCTTTTCCTTATGCAGATGATGAGGATAAGGATAATTCTCTATTTACCCGAAGACGCTTTTGGACCCCTCAGTTCCTATCTGATGTAATTGTTGGCACTAACCCAGGCTTGGTTGCTTACCAGCCTAACTTGGTGGCTCAAAAATTTGGGCTTTGTCAACTGGTCCTTGTCATACCCCAATTTTTTTACCTAAGATACCATCTCATATCATTCATATATGCATCATTGTATCACTAACAATTTCAGCACAAGATAGATCGTGTGTGTGCTCCTTGAGCCAAATTAGAGTTTTGATCAAAAAAATTTCATCAGTTCAAGATATGATCAATTAGGATTTGAGTCTTCAATCACCTCAATTGATCTATCTTCATCAATCATCAACATTTGATCTTCAAATTCCAATCATTTCCTCAAGATCTATCTTGAATCGACCAATTAGGGTTTTAATCGAGGATGGTGTATCATTGACTTTCTAATCAATGAATGACCCAATTGCTTGGAGAATGATCTCAAAATCATAAATGCAATCTTGACCTAATTTCTTGGTTCAAAACATCTTCAAATGCCATGATTGATTCTTAGAGAAATTCTAAATCATCTGACAAAAAGTTAACTGTTCAGATCAGTCAAACATTGACTTTTGGTCAACTTTTTGAAAATAAAATTTATTTCAATCATCAAATCATTTCAAATTATCCATCATGATCATAAAAAATCAAAATGTGTGAAAAAGTCAACAAAAAGTCAAAACATGAAAATTTTCTAACACCTAGAAAAAATTTCAAGTTTGTTTTTACATGTTTTTCACCATTTTCATGGCCATTTTTCACCTAGATCCATGTTGATTCAAGAAAAACTCAAAACATGAAAGTTGTAGATCTTGTTCCAAGATTTCCAAAATGTCCAAGAACTTTCAAAAACATTTTGTGTAACTAGGATTTTGAAATTGAAACTTAGAGGTCCATAACCATAATTTACAAGTCATTTCTTCAAATTTTTTAAGTCTTTTTGCAATTTCTTCATTCTAGAAGCCTTGTCACCATAAGAGATAGGTTTTGGATTGGAAATATCTGATGAGAATGATTGAGAAGAGGTTAAGATCACTTGAGTGATTTAACTATGGTTGGAAAATTAACCATGTGCATTAAATGTGAAAGATTTCATTCTTACCTCTTAAGTCAAGTTGCCAAAGTTTCAATCATATCCTTGCCTTGCTCATAAGACCTCTTGGCCTATAAATAGAAGTCATTTCTCACTTCAAAATCACACCAAAGCAATCCAAAATAAGCTTTCTCACTTCTTTGGCTTCAAAAACTCTCTAAACATTCTTAGGAAGTTATTAGAATCATCAAGCCATCACAAAAACTATCCAAACTCAGAAATAACTTTCAAACTCCATATATGCACATATTGAGCCTTAACTTCCCATCTCTCAATACACTAGTGCAAACTTTAATTTATCACTTAAAACATCATCCATACACTTCATAGAAGTGATCAAAACATAGATCACATCGACTCAACATCAAATTCAAAACTCACTTCAAGCAAGCAGTTGGACTTGGGAAGACTGATCCATGCCATTTCAATCCAAGTGAGCATTCAAACACCTTCCATAAGTTCGGTGAAGCTATAGCAATCATCAAACAACTTCTGGAAACACTCTAACTGAGAATTCGATTTCTGCTCATAGAGGTAAGTAACTCAAACTTTGAATTCTATGATTTATGCATTCCAGTTCAAAAGTTTTCATGCCATCATATTCTTGCACCTATGAGGATCATAAACCCTCATTCAATTGTTTGATTTGTTGCACAAACAAGATTTCATGATCATTTTCAGAATTAGGGTTCTTCATGTTCATGCAAAAATTAGTTACCCAACACTTAAAATAAATACAATTAATGATTACCATCACATTCTTGGTAAAATTTCTAGCAAGTTTGATGTTTGGATCGTGCAATTTCATTGCAAAATAACGAAGTTATGAAATCATGGATTTAGGAAGAAGATGAAGTTGTTGCGCTCGTTTTCTGATTTCTTAAAAATTCAAAATTGCAGTTTGTAATATATTTAATGGTTGTTGTTTTATAAACTGATGAAACAGCTACCCCAGTGGCAGCCAGCACGCTCTTAGTCCTTTGCCTTGCCTATGGTCCAGGGTTCGAATCCCCGTGAGACTATTTTTTTCATTCTTTTCACTTTTCTTCACATTCCCAACCATTTTCACAATTCATTTTCAAATATAATTTTATCAATGCCTTGTTTTAACAAGCCAAGTGCGTGGCTCAGTTGGTAAGCTTTTGGACTTGAAATCATAAGGGTGTGGATTCAACCCTTGGTGGCCACATCCCTTATTTTTCATCACTTGTTTTCATAACTTTTCCATCAAACTTTAACATTTTCAAAAACCAATCAAAACTTCTTATTTTGAGATGATGTTTTGCACACTTGTCATTCAATATACCTATTTTATGATTATGTCAATAAATGCCAAAAAATATTTTCTTTTGATATATTTTTATCAGGTTAAAAATAGATGTTTTTAAAGTATTTTAATACTTTTCAAAAAAATGTTTTCTTTCCGATTTTCAAACCTAATCTTTTTCAAAACCTTTTGTGAATATATTTCACTTTTCAAAACCTTTTCAAAACTTTCAAAAACATTTTAATTGACTTACGCCCCTCTTTTCCATGATCGATTCAATTAAATCTTTGAAAATACAAACCGAATAGGTCTTTTCTTCGAAAATCTTTCAAACTCAAAATCAAATTGATCACGGGCCTCCCTTATGGTGTAAGTCACAACCCTCCTATGTGCATATTTAGTTTCCTTGTACATATCCACCCTTTTGTATACATATTCAATTCCTTGTACATATTCGAACTCTTTGTAAATATTCAAGTATAATGAGCTTTGTTTCGCTAATTTTTATTCCGCTTGTTTGTACACCAATTCCACTGGTATTAAGAGGAGCATTATTCTCGGTGACACTGCTCTTAATCCAGTGGGCCTCCCTTAGGGTGTAAGTCTCACTCCATTGTATATATTCAAGTTACACTAGCTTTTATTTTCTTGTTTTATACACTTCTTTATATATTTCCTTCATAAACTTCTGTGAATGCACACACACACTTTGTCACATATATACTTGTTCATATACTTGTTCATGTTTATTTATGCCATTACAACTAGTATAACAACTAGGTTCCCCATAGCCTCCTCTTGGGTTTTGTACAAGATAAACTCACTTGTTGAGTTAACCTCCCCTTGGGCTTCGTACAAAAGAACTCCCCGATTGAGTTAGCCTCCTCTTGGGCTTTATACAAGATAAACTCACTTGTTGAATTAGCCTCCCCTTGGGCTTCATACAAAAGAACTCCCCCATTGAGTTAGCCTCCCCTTGGGCTTCGTACAAAAGAACTCCCTCATTGAGTTTAGCCTTCTCTTGGGCATCATACAAGAAAGAGACCTGGAAATCTCTAACAGCCTCCTATTGGGCTTCCAATATAAAAGAATCACCTTCGCTAGGATAGAACCTTAAGAGTATGGTTTCCTGGTGAAATCACTCTTAAAGCCAAGCCATCCATACCCTATAGCCTCCTCTTGGGCTTCATACAAGGACCCTCGATGTCCCTCAGATATCCTCCTCTTGGGCTCACAATACAAGGACCCTCGATGTCCCTCAGATAGCCTCCTCTTGGGATTACAATACAAGGACCCACGGGCTTCTTAAAATCATCCCCATATCAATAATAATCAATTTCTCCTAGATATTTAGACATGTATCATCTCTATGAAAGAATTATCTCATCTATAGCATCACATACAAATCAAACTTTTTTCAAATCAAAACTTTTTCAAATCAACACTTTTTCAAAACAAACACTTTTTCAAACAAAACATCTTTCTTAACTTGTAAGTGGAAACACTTGTACACTCAACCAAAATGCAGAATGCTTATAATGAAAGATTCAAACATTTTTCAATCATATTTCTTAACTTGTAAGTGGTAACGCTTGTACACTCAAGCAAAACACCCAATGCTTACAATGAAAGATTTAAACAATCAACTTTTCAAAAATGTATGCGACGAAATAGATTAGATACATTTTTCATTAAAATGACACTTGTCGTTGTCTCTTAATTTTTGCTTCCACTAGCATATAAGTGGGAACTACGATTTCTCTGACTTTCTCAACCTCCTTTTGAGAATACGTAGGCACAAGGTTTCACCCTTGGCGAACATACTTTTTTCTCCCTCAAACCAAACAAACCCTAGTTCCTTTAGATCCGAGCTACAGATGCTCTGATTCCTATTAGGGGATATATATACAGAGGATCCCAATGATCTTTGCGAGCATAATAATAAATAAACTTAGGTTCCTTCCTAACCTACCTTTCTTAAATCCCAAAGGAGAAACTTTCCCGAAATAGCATAGCAAATAAAACACACAAACATACAAAATATGCATAAAATAGTTCCTATAGAAAACTATAGATATATAGGGTGCTAATACCTTTCCTTTATATAACCAACCCTCTTACCCTGGTCTCTCCCCAATGCGTTGCGTCTAGTTCACGCTAGTCGCATCGCATATCATATTTAGGGTATTTCATCTTTCCCCTTTTCCATCTTTTTTCTTGTTTGGAAACAATAAATCTTGGTGCTCACGACATCTTTTAAAACAAAACAAAATCAAAAGAGTAAATTGTTTTGAGCTGGAGATTCGAATTCCGATTCGATTCCCTCATTCGTCACTTTTTACCGCGAACTGAAAAATGGCGACTCTGCTGGGGAGAACCAAGCTTTTATTTTTTTCCAAAAAAGAAAAAAAGGGTAAGCTTCATTTGTGCATATGTTTGTTTTTCTTTATTGCGTATTTTTTTTGTTACTCGCAAATTCATCTGATGGAAAAAATCCTAACCCAAATTTAAGAAACATTTTAAGAATTAGGTGGGGGTATAGTACTATTAACTTACGAGGAGTCTCAGTCCTTAATAATTTAATTTGATATCCCTCGCTCAGTGGAGGTTTTCTTGGGGGTAATTATGTTTAGCAAGTTATTTGCGAAGACATTCTTGCTTTTCAAGCAAATCAGCGAAGCTGAGTAGCTATAGAATACATAACCCATCCTGGCCATTTAGGATGTAGTGCAGAAACTATTTAGGTGTAAACTTGGATCAGTTTTCATGCGAGACTACGATCTGACGAGTTTTTCTTGAAAAATATTATTGGACTACGATTTAGTTGCTTAAACCGATAATATTTCAAAGAGAAGTGTTGACCCTGTATTATCAGTAGAACATGTTTTGCAGGTGAATAAGCCCATAGAACTTACCCACGTTTGGTTCTTATCGTTGGCCTCATGCTCGTGACTTCAAACGCTTGAACGTGTGTGTAACCACTAACCATGTTTGAATCTTTGTGCCATACATTCATGCATTCATTCAAAAACTTCATTTCTCTTCCCATTTCTAAAGAATTTAGAGATTTTTCTTTGTAAATATTTTAGGTTAGAGTGATGGACGTCAGAGGAATACAGTTTTAGGATTCCTGATGTGGGAAAGTTAAAAGAGTTGGCATCCTTGGTAGAAGATGCCTCGGATTTCAGAAAATATTATGGAACTCTTTTAACTATCCTGAACACTAACATTGATGAAGGACTTCTTAAAACTTTGGTTCAGTTTTACGATCTAGTCTATCGTTGTTTCACTTTCCCTGATTATCAGTTGATGCCTACTTTGGAAGAGCACGCAAATCTTTTAGGTATCCTAGTGTCTGAAAAAGTGCCTTTTGATGATTTGGAAGCCATTCCGAAGCCACAAGTCATTGTAGCGATGACTTATTTAAGGAATTTTGAGATAGACAAAAACTTGACTACAAAAGGAAATCTCTTAGGACTAACTTCAAAGTTTCTAATGGAGAAAGCTTTTAGTTTCGCCGAAGCCGGTAGCATGGTATATTTTGAGTCTATTTTAGCTTTGCTCATTTATGGGTTGGTTTTCTTTCCCAACGTCAAAGACTTCATTGATATCAACTCCATAAGGATCTTTTTGATTGGAAATCCTGTTCCCACTTTGCTTGGTGATACATATTTCTTTATCCATCATAGGTAGGGGTGTTCAAAACCAAACCAATCCAATAGAAAACCGCAAA
This sequence comes from Vicia sativa, assembly GCA_021764765.1. NCBI lineage: Eukaryota > Viridiplantae > Streptophyta > Magnoliopsida > Fabales > Fabaceae > Vicia > Vicia sativa. The sequence continues at coordinate 115,532,517 of CM038796.1, read as the reverse complement.
ACCAAACCAAACCAAACCGAAACCGCAAAAAACCGCATTTGATTCGGATTAGTTTGGATCATTTTTTAACAAAATCGCATGGTTTGGTTCGGTTTGCGGTTTGTATTTTACAAACCAAACCAAACCGAACTAAACCGCATTATGTTACAACTTAAATTTTACTTAACTCGCATCTAACCCAAACCTAAATCTATTATACATTAGCCTTATGATTACAGACAATTTTCTCATCTTTATAGTTATGATTTCATTTTCAATCTTCTTAAATATCTCCTAACATTATCACTTCATCTTCACCACTTACATCTTGCCTCTTCTTATCTAATATCTACTCTCTTATATTGTTTCCTTTGCACGTTCATATTTTTTATGCAATTTTTCTCTCTTTCAATTTCATTTTATCGCACATCTTTATCTCTAATCTCTCCTCTCTTATGTTCTTTCTTTTTCATCTTCACTAATTTCTCATCTCATCTCTTCTATTTTTTTTGTTTTATTATAATATTTTTTATATTGTTTTATGCTATTATTTTATGTTTATTATTTCATTTTTGTCTAATCTAACTTTTGCATATTAAATGAGAAGTTATTGTCCAAATATGATTAGTTTTTTGGTTATAATTTAGTAGTGTATCATGTATGAATGACCAAATACAAAGTTATGTTGTCATATATATGTGAATGTATGACTCAACAAATTATTTGTAAAAAATCGAACCAACCGCACCGAACCAAACCGCATTGGTTTGGTTTGGTTTGGTTTGGTTTGGTTTTTTTTCTAATAGTCAACCGAACCAAACCAAACCAAACCGCATGCCTTTTTCTCTCGCGGTTCGGATGATTTTTTGCGTCAAAACCGCCCAAACCGCACCGCGAACACCCCTAATCATAGGAATCTCCAAGGAGATGGAATTATTGTGTGTCGTGCACCTTTGTTGTTCAAATGGATTATTTCACACTTGCCTAAGTCTTCAATCTTCAAAGAAAATAAAACTGGTTGGCATTGGCCTCGAAGACTCATATCCTTTGGTTTTACAGTAGAGGGTTACTTTTATCATGAAGGGGAAGATTCCCAAGGTTTGAAAGCCAGAATGATAAGAACTTGACACCATATTCAAAGGAAAGAAAAAGGTGATGCAAGGAATTGTGTAGCCATGGAAATCTACACTTCTTGGGTAAAGAAAGGAGCGAAGGAATTCAGAATGCCTTATGCTTATGAAGAGTCCATGTTCCCAATGGTATCTAAGTCGACCACCATTCCCATTGAGACTATGGGAGAATACCAAGAAGCTTTGGCTAAGATGAGGCTAGATAAAGATGCTTTGGAAGACAAATTTATTAAGGCGAGACTTTGAGAATGTAAAGCTTAAGAAAGCAGGTCAAAGATCATGAAAAAACGCTATACTTTCAAGATGGATGGCTCATGGAGAAAGATGATAAGATTCGTCGAAAAGATGACGTAATCAAGAAATACATCAAAGAAAGAAAAAAGAAAGCTTGAAGAAATAACATATGGCACTCCTGCTCCAGACAATTGGAAAAAAATTGTTAACAAGCTAAAAGCCGAGAAAGCTGAATTGAAAGCTTACTATGGGAAAAAGATCCTGAAGTTGAAGCTGCATCAAGTATTTGGTTCTTCATCTGACGAAGATGCTTAATTTGTATAGTTTAGCTTTTATTTATCATTTGCTTTATTGTTGTAAGAGCTATGTTCCAAAAAAACTTGTTGTAATCTTCTTTTTCATATTAATAAAATGAGAGTTTTCTGTTCCAAATGTTTGCAAGAAGTTTCTCTTTTAGCGTAAATTCTTTGGAAAATCTTTTTTTTGCATCCATAATCATGCATTATTTTTTGCATTTCGAGTTTGTTATTTAGAGTCTTATCTTTTGGAGTTTTCTCCAGAGATCGTCAAGTTGTCGCGTCTTAGAGTTTCTCAACTACGTTCACAGTCAACTCGCAGATACAATACTCGTGCAAATAGAAAAAAAGCAATGGAATATTTTGAACAAGAGAATATTGAGCTTCGTGGTAGCTGGACAGAATCAACAATCAACACCTAAAAGTCAAATTTAAGAGACGATGATTTCAGAAATCACTAGTACTCTAGTTTCTGTTGTTGAAGTTAGTAATCCATTTTTCACTATGCTAGAGGGTTACCCTTGGGGCATGCCTTTCGACTTAAGCGTAGGTTTTTGTCAAAATGCTTATGAAGTACCGAAAGCCACAATTGAGGTTCCTACTTTATAGAATTCAGCGTTCACTTCGCAACTCGGAGTAACCTTTCCTCCAGTAACTATGTCGATTTCTTAACCAATTATGACAAATTCAGTTCCCGTGGTTTACACTATTCCTTATGTGAACAACGAAGCTTATCATGATCTTGGAGACAACATGGATTCTCGTGGACGTATGGGAGATCTCCAAGAACAGTTCAATAAGATGCAGTTAGAGATCAAAACAATCTGTGGAAAGGATTTGTTTGGAAAAAATGCCCATGATCTGTGTCTGGTCCCAGTGTGAGAATACCAGCCAAGTTCGAAGTCCCCGACTTTGAGAAGTACAGAGGAAACTCTTGCCCACAAATTCATCTTGTGATTTATGCTAAGAAGATGTCTACTCACAACGACAATCATCAATTGCTCATTCACTACTTCCAAGACAGCCTTACTGGCGCCGCTCTAAAGTGGTACATGGGATTGGATAGTGCGAACATTTGAACCTTCAACGAACTAGGCAAAGATTTCATTCGACAATATAAGCACAACTTGGATATGGCTCCAGATCGATATCAACTCAGATCAATGTCTCAAAGAGTTAAAGAGACTTTCAAAGAGTATGGCCAACGATGGAGAGAAATTGCTGCCCAAATCAATCCACCATTGGAAGAGAAAGAGATGACTAAGATCTTCTTGAATACTCTTGGCCCTTTCTACTATGAATGCATGATCTCTAGTGCTCCAAATGATTTCACCGAAATGATAAACATGGGAATATGATTAGAATAAGGAGTTCGAACATGACGCTTAACCAAAGAAGTTGGATCTTCAAGCGGAACCAAGAAATTTGGAACTGGTTTCCCAAAGAAGAAAGAACAAGAGGTTGCAATGGTATCCCAAGGAAGACCAAGAAGAAACATTAATCACCGACGACAGGTAGCTGTTATCGCACCAGTTGTTAGTTCAACTCTAAACGTGGGATTTACCCCACAATTCCAGCAACAGAATCAACAGCCTCGACAACAGGCTCGACCATTCAACAACAATCAGAATCGTGCTCCTAGGATTTTTTAGTTTGACCCAGTTCTGATGTCTTACACAAAATTATATCCTTCCTTGATTGGGAGGAATCTTATTCAAAGTAGAGCACCACCGCCAATGCCCGATAAGTTATCTTTGTGGTACAAAGTTGATGTGTCTTATCCTTTTCACCAAGGGGCACCTGGTCACGATCTCGAGCACTGTATAGCCTTGAAAGCTGAAGTTCAAAGACTGGTTAGGGCTAACCATCTTTCTTTCAGAAATACGAATCCAAATGTGCAAGTGAATCTGGTGCCTAATCATGGAGGGCACGCTGTGAACATAGTATATACATGTTCAGATCGATACCAAGTGTTATACCCCAAAATTTTCCCTCCTACTTCTCAAGAGGATTCACATCTCAATTCTCAAGGATTTCACAAGGGTTGACCAGACAAACCCACTCCTAAGCAATCAATCCAAGCTAGGGTTTTGCTATTCCCAAGTCAAGATGGACTTCCAATGCTTCAAGTGGTCATCATATCAAGTTCCAAGCCTTACAAGTTTAAGTTGCTCATCTAATGGCTCAGATAGCTGAAAATCAACTGCATTGGACAAAAAGTCAACTGTGGTCAACATACAGTCAAACTCCATAATTTTTGGTCAACATCAAAATTTTGAGGTCATATTCATCATTTGGTCAAGAGTTAATCATGATTCATTAATAAAAGCCAAGATCTGATCAAAAGTCAAAGTTTCCAAATTAGGGCTTCTCTAGACAAAAGTCAACAGAACTTTGACCAAGCATAACTTTCACATACTTCATCAAAAATTTCTCCATCAAAGCTTATTTTTAAGAGAATTCAATTCTCTTCAACTTCATGTCTCACAAGCTTGGGCAGAAAATGCTTCATTTGGAAGATATGGGTCAAGACATTACAGGTCCTTCTAGAAAAGTCAACAAAAGTCATCTTTTTGCAAAGACGTGTCCATGAGCATGGAAACTCCAATGAAGATGAAACAAAAAAGGTTGTTTAGAAGACATCTTGAGATTTCTAAAAAGTCCAAGAACACTCAAAAATGTTGAAAATTGAGCAAGCTACAAATTGTGCAAGTTGAGCATTTTTGAGGAGGTGCATGAAGGAAAATACCTAGCAAAAGCCAAAAAATTTCAAATGGGCCTAAGATTTTATGATTTAAACTTGATCATAAGATTATCCAGGAACACTATGTTGCATGCCACGCCTCTCACTCTTTTATTTATTTATTTTTTGAATTTAATAACTTAAATTCAAATTTAATTAAATAAAATGCAAAAATAAAAGATAAGGCAGGCAAGTTGGGCTAGATATTTGCATGGCTTGGGGTCCAAGATAGCTCATTACAAGCTGTCAATTTTGTGCAAGAAGATTGAGGAAGAGATTGATCAAGATTGGGAAGATTTTGTGCAAATTTTCAAATCAAATATTCTCCATTTAAGGAGAATATTTTCTCTTAATGCCTTGACCTAATTCCACTCTCCTATATATACCTAGCACTCTTACAAGGCAAGGAGACTTTTTTACACAGCCCTTACACGGATTGCCAGCCTATCATCAACCCTAGAATTTTCTCAAAAAAATTCTCAAAGTTGGCAAACTCGTGTTCTACTTTCCAGCCACTTGCAGTCACTTTTAAGCATTCCATTGTGATCCTGAGGTAAGTCTGAGTAAGTATGCATCATTACACATGATCATAACACGTTAAAACATGCCATATGAACTGCTTTGATTTGCATTTTCTCTTGAATTTGTGTTTTGCATTTGAGTATGTTCTGCTTGCAACTAATGCTTTTAATGTGTCCTGAGCATGATATAGAACAGGTCTGGGAAATCGTTTGAAGTTTTCCATGGCTTAATCACTAGTTGCCATTGTTAGGGAAAAAACTGGAAGAGCTTCGTATCTGTAGTTCTAGGCCGATTCAAAACGATTTAACACCACCAATTGATTCGTAGCCCTTGAATTAGAGGGATAGGGTACCCTTGCTGCATTCATATTGCTTATTTTGCAGGTTGAGGATTGAACACGATCGGAGAAGATGACCAGAACTTTGCTCTGGTGCTTCTGACTCAGAGGCCACTAACCCTTACCTATTTATGGGTTCAGAAGGATGAATGGATGTATCACCGCCCCAGCGGTTCACCTTGCGCGCACTATGTCATTCTCTCTATCAGGTCGTGGGTTCAAACCCCACCTTTTGCTCTTTTATTTTTTGCAGGTTTGTAGAACTCCAGAAGGAACGCCTCTAGAAGTGCCAACTTCTGGGCATCCCCAGCACCAGAAGCTCCAGCTTCTGGGCCTCACCAGCACTAGAAGTGCCAACTTCTGGGTCTCCCCAGCGTAGAATCCTCCAGAAGCTACAGCTTCTGGATGGCCCCAGATGAGAATTCCCCAGAAGCTCCAGCTTCTGGACGCCCCAGATCTAGAGTCTCCAGAAGCTCCAGCTTCTGGACCCTTTCCAGGACCAGAACCCCTAGAAGCTCCAGCTTCTGTGCGCCTCCAGCACTAGAAACCCCAGAAGCTCCAGCTTCTGGGTGCGTCCAGCAACGAAATCTCCAAAAGCTCCAGCTTCTGGGATAACTTCTTCCAGAAGCACGTTTTTTTTATTTCTCTTATATTTTTATTTATTTTATGCTTTTATAATTAATTAATTTAATTATTAATTAGGTTAATTAATTAATTTAATTATTAATTAGGTTAATTATTAATTTCACAAAATATTTTCTTTTAACTAATTTAATTAATTTAGGTTAATATTCACTAATATTTTCTTAATCAATTAAAATCAACTAGATCTAGGTTGTTTTTCACATAAACTCTAATTTTCAAAAACCAAAAATATTAGGACTAGTTTTCTTTTCTGCTTTTTACTTTTCTTGCATTTTAAATTCTAGAAAGGATGTATAGGTCGCAAGTTTTTTTTATCATGTAATAGCATAGGATTTTACTTTCCGCACTTTATTTTTCGCACCTCCTATTATGTATCTGCCCCAAAGCCATGTAATAGCGTAGGACCCTTTATATTTCTGCAATTTACTTTTTGCACCCATTAAACTGCTAGTAACTAGGCGTGTATGGCAAGATAAAATCAATCTAGACCACTAATACAAGATAAAATATCTGAAAACAATACACTCTTCTCACACATGCACCCCCTAGGGTATTCTCTCTCGTTGCCTTATAAATGGTCAAGTCCATCGAACGTGGGGGTATCTTAGCACGGTTGCCTACAAAATATCATCACAGTCCCTTCGACTTAAACGATCATAGTCCCTCAATGTTTCCTAAACGAATACATGATATAGTCCCTCGGTTGTTGCCTACGAAAACTGATGATCGTCCCTACAAATGTGCTAGGATACTCCTACAAGTTACCTTCTATGACCATCCGATGTCCCTTCCAATGTCCCTTTACATCCAACTAATAGGGTTACCTACCAACTAATGGTATGGATAGCGTTGTTCTAAAGGAAAGCAAAATAACACGGAAACGACCATTCTGAGTAGGTAATAAGTCTCTTTTGCTTTCTCAATTAAAACATTCTTTTTACACCTCACACTTTTTTCTTCAAAACACTTTGTATACATTCCAGCGTGAATCATTGCAAAGTACTTTTCCAAAACAAAACATTTCCAAACATTTCGTATACATTCCAGCGTGAATCATTACGAAGTCAAAGCGAAATGCCCTTTTCAAAAATATTTTCAAACACACACAAAAAAAAGCAATTTAAAGTGAGTTAAAGAAACTAAGAATCCATAGATAACTACGGATGGAAGGGGTGCTAATACCTTCCCTTTTCATAACCAACTCCCTTACTCAGAATCTAACAAAGGTGTTTTCCTGTTCTTTTCGACTTCCCTTAATTGGATAAAAGAAAAGTCGGTGGCGACTCTTGCTATCCGCAACATTTGCGATAAAAAGCAAAACAAACAAGTCAGTTCTCCTACCGTGTTACAGAACTGGCGACTCTGCTGGGGATGATAAAGAGAGTTTACCTTAGTGTCTTTAGATCACTTTATTGCTTTCTGTTTGACTTGCTTGCTTTACTTTTAAAGGTTGCTTGGGTATTATATTTATGGGGGATCCTACACCCGGATCCAGGTTTCCTTAGGTAAGTAGCAATAAATCGTCGCGACCGTTAGGCGTATACCGAAACGGACAACATGGTGGCTACGTTAGTGTGACACTTTGGATGTCCTGATGCTCCTCATGTCTAGTTGAGGAAAGTATTTGGCGTCTGCGTGGTGTCATCAACACTAACTCAACTTTTAGAACCCTAATTGACCCATCTTGTCCATTAGAAGGTAGTGAGATGGTCGGCTTCAGTATAGACTGAGGTTGGTTGATACTCGATGCTACGCTCATTAAGATTCGACTTTCGGGATGTTTCGGTCGACCTCTTGGTAGTCGTATTGAAATAAAGCCTATGAGAAAGATCAATGATATGAGATTCCTAGAACCCGGTTACTATTATAGGACAGGTTGAACCCGCTCAAACTTTGGTAGGGTAGACACCTATACCTCATGAGAGCCTTAAACCTAGGGCTATTGTGTGAATTGCTTGTGCTTGCTTACTTGTTCAAACATGACATCATGACATCATAAACATCATATTATTTCTAACCATTTCAAGGACCTTGGAATATATCTTTGCTTTATTTTGTAGGATCGTGGCTTTCAGAAAGACTATCCGAATCAACTTCATGGGTATAGCTTCTCAACTCAAAGAATTGGTTTCAGAAATTCCAGATCATGTTCAGTTCATCAAAAGACATGGTTATTTTCTTGACTTGGTTATCTCCGGTTTTGAAGAAGATATGATGCACGTCGTATTTCAGTTCTTCGATCCGAAACATCACTGTTTTGCATTCCCAGATTATCAGTTGGTGCCTACATTGGAAGAGTTCTCTAAGCTACTTGGGATACCTATCCTTGATCAGATACCCTTCACCGGTTCAGAAAAAGCTCTGAAATACGAAGACATCGCATCAGCATTACATCTAAAGCGGTCAGACATTGAAGAGAATTGGGAAACAAGAAGCGGAGTTAAGGGTTTACTTGCTAAGTTCCTGATAAAGAAGGCTCGAGAATTCCTCAAATCTATGAGTTTCCATGCATTCAAAGACGTCTTAGCCTTGCTAATCTATGGCTTGGTGTTATTTCCTAATCCATATCAGTTCATAGACGTGAACGCCATCAAGATATTCCTCACTCGTAATCTTGTTCCTAATTTGCTTGGAGAGATCCTGCATTCTCTCCACACTCGTACCATCAAACGACAAGGAACTCTCATGTGTTGTATACCGTTACTTTCCAGGTGGTTTATTTCGCACCTTCCTCAATTAGTGATGAAGAAAGAGCAAAGATTGAAGTGGTCTCAAAGGTTGATGTCGCTCTCTCATTCAGATATTCGTTGGTCTCAAAGATTGAAGTGGTCTCAAAAGGACTTCACTTTCATTGAGCGTTATGGGGAATTCCCTAATGTACCACTGCTTGGCATAAGGGGAGGTATCACTTACAACCCTTCTCTATCTCTAAGTCAGTTTGGTTATGCTCGAAGAGATGGTCCTCATGATATGCTTCTCCAAGACATTGTGTTTGATTACAACAACGATCTCCAGAATTACCGTCGAAGATTTGTACATGCTTGGGGCATGGTAAAGAAGACTGATACCAAGACTTTGGGACACAAAAATTCCATTCCTTGAAAACCTCACCTCAAATGGGTGCGAGCTCGAGCTCAAAACCTCACGATGCCATTTACACCTGTGCTACCAATGATTATAGAACTTATTGCTATAGGTGACAAACCCTAAACCGTTCTCCATCCAGACATGCCTACCGATTTCGAAGAATTGAAGAGATCCTGGATTCAGCTTAAAGAAGAAAGGGATACATTCGAAGCCCAGTGCGATGCAAGCAAGAAGAAAGTACTAGAGTTGACAAAGCTACTTCACGAGGAGTGAAACATCAACACCTACTTTAACACAAAGAGGAAGCGCCCATGGGAGACCTGAACGCTTTAGGAACTTTTTTTATTATTTGTTTAAAAACCGTCTTTTGTACTTGTTAAAAGAAAACTAATAAAATTTGTGTGTGCTTGTTTAACAAAGTTAAATTTCTAAGGTCCTTGAAAACATTGCATTGCATAACATCGCATATCATGGCATAACATTTCATAACAGGTACATTGAAGACCGATTTTCTTATTCTCTCACTGTTTATTTCAGCAGAAGTGGCTCTTGAATAGATTGTCAAAGATCTCCAGGCTCAAAATGCTCAATTCCAGGAGATGTTCACCAACTTGGTCCAAGGCCAGAAATACCTGAAGAAGCTCATCACCAGAAAGAAGAAGACCATCGGTATCCTTAACATGGGAAGAAATCACAAGGGTCCAGCTAAGGTGGTCAACGGTTTGAAATCTCAGACAAGAGTGGTGAAACCGAGGGAAGTGTCAAGAACAGCGAAGGAAGCCGTCATGGGTCTGAAAACGAAGATGAACACTATGTGAGCGAGCAATATCCTCCTGATGACGACAAATATAAGCAACTCGAAGACCGCCTGAATGCTGTGAAAAATTTGAAAATGTCCAGGCTGACTTTTTGATGATCTGAGTCTTGTCCCTGGCATGGTAATTCCCCGCAAGTTCAAAGTTCCTACTTTTGCCAAGTATGATGGCATCTCTTGTCCAAAACTGCATCTAAAGTCCTATGTTCAGAAGATCCATCCGCATACTGAAGAGAAGATCCATCCTCATACTGAAGACAGGAAACTATGGATCCATTTCTTTCAAGAGAGTTAATCTGGAACTCAGTTGGAGTGGTATTATCAGCTAGAGAATACCCACATTCATACCTAGAATGACTTAGCATATGCTTTCTACAAGCAGTACCAGTACAATGCTGAATTATCACCCACCCGCATGCAACTACAGATCATGTCTATGGGTCGCGACGAGAAGTTCAAAGAATATGCTCAGAAATGGAGAGATTTAGCAGGCAGAGTTCAACCACCCTTGTCCAATAGGGAGGTTGTTGATATGTTCATGGGAACATTGACAGGCCCATTCTTCAATCATCTGATTGGAAACTCTTCATCCAGATTCACCGAGCTGATATTGACAGGCGAACACATTGAAGATGAAATCAAGAGCGGAAAGATTTAGGTAGAGTCATCTTCAAATGCTGCGAAGAGATCTTTTGGTGGTAAGAAAGAAGCCAATGCAACACCAATGGGGGGAGTTGTGATCTCTAATCCTACACCAATGCAACCTCAGCGAGATAATGCGCATAGCCAGGACGCGCCACGAAGATAGTTTACGAAGATCAATATGCTGTTGTCACAAGCATTGCAACACATGTTGAAAGCAAGCTGATTACTTTGACGGATCCTCCTAAGCAAATCAACACTTCCTCTCCAAAATATAATCCTAATGCAAGGTGTGCATACCACTCCAACAGCCCAGGGCACGACACCAACAACTGTTGGGCTCTGAAGAAAAAGATTCAAGACATGATTGAAGCAAGAGAAATTGAATTCGACCCTCCTGTCAAAACTCCAAATGTGATCAACGCACCCATGCGTGATCATGGTAAAAGTTCCAATACTATTGACGAAGATTCCTAGGTTTATGATGTGAACAAGCTAACTATTCCTCTGATGACTATCAAGAAAGACTGTCTACAAGCTGGTGCGTCTCCCGGATGCCCGGATGATTCTCGTTGGTGTGCATCTGAATCTGACGGATGTGCTTGGTTGAAGAGGCGTATTCAATGCATGATGGACAACCGTGAAGTACTATTTCTGAAACCTCCATCTGTGGAGAATCTGTGCGAAGACATTTCTAAGAATCTGAAGATTGAAGACATAAGCGAAGCCGAACCAGAAGTCTGGGATACCTTGGGGCAGCCAAGTGGAAAGTTTGATTTCATGGTGAAGTATACTGCTCCCGAAAGCTACAAAATTCCTTTTGAAGACGTCAAGGAGATCGGATGGAGCGACTATTTCTCAGAAGACTATGCTGATGTGAACATAATAAGGATCACCTCTGTCGATCTTGCGCCTAGAGTGGAACCTCTCATTATTACTTCTCCTAGACCAGTTCCATATTCCACTGATGAAGCTATATCTTGGGACTATGGAGCTGAAGTTTACTACCACGACGTCAAGCAAGACCCGTTAACCATTAAAGACATTGCAGTTGAAGCTACCAATCCTAACATCAGCAACATTACCGGATCCAGCAAAGTAACTCGAACCGGAAGAGTATTTTCTCCAGAGATCTCTCCTCCAAAAGACACTACTACGCCAGTTCGCATTCCTGCTCCCGAAGCTAGAGGGAAAGAACCCGTAACTCATCCTTCTCATACAGAAGTACCAAAGGAACTTGCTAAAGACACCTCCAAGCAAGAAATGGAGGAAATTCTGAAGATTATCAAGAAGAGTGATTACAATGTTGTGGAACAATTGGGACAAACTCCGTCTAAAATATCAATGCTAGCTCTGCTATTGTGCTCTAAGGCTCATGCTAAAGCCTTGGTAAAGTTTCTGAAGAACACTCACATACCGTAAGACACTACTGTTGATCAGTTCGAAGGTTGCATTGCTATCCTGACCGTCAACAATGGTTTAGGTTTCTCTGATGCTGATTTAACATCTGCCGAAAGGAAAAACAACAAAGCCTTGCACGTTGTCATACCCCAAAATTTTCCCTCCTACTTCTCAAGACATTTCATACATCTATACTCAAGGATTCCTCATGGGTTGATCAGACAAACCCTCTCCTAGACAATCAACCCAAACTAGGGTTTGGTAATTCTCAGATCAAGATGGACTTCCAACATCTCCAATGGTCATCATTCCTCCTCATATGCTTCAAAGATTCTCCATGTCAAGTTTCAAGCCTTACAAGTCAAGTTTCCTCAGACAATTGCTCAGATGGTTGAAAATCAATTGTATTGGACAAAAAGTCAACTGTGGTCAACATACAGTCAAACTTCATAATTTTTGGTCAACATCCTCATTTTGAAGTTACATTCATCATTTGATCAAGGGTTGATCATGATTCATCAAGAAAACTCAAGATTTGCTCAAAAGTCAAACTTTCCAAATTAGGGTTTTTTTAGTGAAAAGTCAACTGAACTTTGGTGAGCATAACTTCTTCATACTTTCTCAGAAATTTTTCCACCACCTCTCATTTTGAAGGAAATTCAATTCTCTACAACTTCATGTCTCACAAGAATGTTCAAAAAATGCTTCATTTGGAAGGTATGGGTCAAAACATTACAGGTCCTTTTCAAAGTCAACAAAAGTCAACTTTTGTTTTGAAGATTGTTGAGCATGGAAACTCAATTGAGATGAAACCAAAGAGGTTGTTTAGAGGACACCTAGAGCTTTCTAAAAATTCCAAGAACACTCAAAAATGTGGAAAATTGAGCAAAATACACCTTGCACAAGTTGGGCATTTTCGAAGAAGTGCACAAAGAAAAATACTTGTGAAAATCCAAAAGTTTGCAAATGGGCCTAGTTTTTCTTCATTCAAACTTGTTCCTTAGACAATTTGGAACATCCAAGCCCAATGACACGAATTTTAGCTTTATTTTTCTATTTAATTTGGATTTTATTCATTTAAATACAAATTACATGCAAAATTGATTTTTCTCTCATGCTTGAGATCCAAGTAACTCACACAAGCTGGCAAATTTCAAAATTTGCATAGATTTGGCAAGAATTTGATTGAAATTTGATCAAAAAAGGAAGATTTGATTTCATACAAAATCAAATATTTTCTACGTTCATTGATCATTATTTGCTCTTGAATTCATACCTAAATCCATCCACTATAAATATACAATGCCTACACAACAAGAAAGAACAGAAAAATTGCCTCAAGAACCCTATTCCAAACTCAAAAAAACCGTGTATTGCAAGCAAGTGGCAGCCCTAGTTCCAGCTTGATTCAATTGGTTTTAAGCATTCCTTTGCATTCCTTGACATCTCCTGAAGCATTCCAGACCCTTACATCATTCAAAAACATCAAGAATCACGAAATCCAGTTTTGGTTTGTTCTTATATTTTTCAAAATCGAATTCTGTTTATCATGCATTTTTAACATGTTTTGAAGCATGGCCTGAATCGAAATATACCATTGCTAGGGTTTTCTGAACCGAATTAGGACTTCCTTAAAATGGAAAAATTGGACAAAAAGAACACCACCATCGTGTTTAGAATGTTATTTGCAATCGATTCATGTACTCACAATTCACTTATATTACTTGTATGAGATTTTGGAAATTGCAGGGGTCATAGCGTCGAGCAAGCCGGCTAACTTTCAAAATTTCAAATGAAGAAGATGAAGATCTTGGCGTGTTAGGTTTCAATCAAATTAAATATAAAAGCAGCTGTTTCATTTATTTGACACCAAAACGCTTTGGTCCGATGGTTAAAGCGGAGGTGCGTGTTTTCATCAAGAGGTCACGGTTCGATCCACAGCAAGACCATTTATTTTGCTTCTTTACAAACTAACATATATTTTCATATTTTCTTATTTTCTTTAATATTTTTCATCTAATTTAATTTATCTTTAATAACTTTTATCATGCATTTAAAAACACCAAAATATTTATTTTTGCATAATCATCATAAAAATGTTTATTTAATTTTTAAAATTAAAATCATTATTTTTGCATGCATGTTTAATTTAATTACTAATTAATTGTTTAAATGACTTTTAATTGTTTTAAATTATCAAATCAACTCAAAAATTACCAAAAATTTATCTTATCATATTTATGTCATTATTAGCACTAAAAATTCTCATTCAAAAATACTTATTTTACTAACATTTTCTTCTTATGCAATTTTTCGTATTTTCGATTTTGTATACATTCACGGTTATACCGTTTGGACGATTTTCTTGCTTTTCTATTTCAATTATGTAACTGCCTATGGGATGTAATAGTTTAATTAGGACTTTTACTTTCCACACTTTCAATTATGTATTTGCCCCAAAGCCATGTAATAGCGTGGGACATTTACCGCACTTTACATTTCAATTTACTTTACGCACCCTATAACTGCTAGTAATTAGGCGTGTGGCAAGATAAAATTGGACATAGATCACTCTTAATTTCAAGATAAAATACGAAATCAACACACTCTTTTCACACATGCCTTAGGGTAATTCTCTCTCGTTTACAATTCAAATGGTCATGTCCCTCGAGCGTAGAGGTATTCTAGCACCGTTGCCTTCAAAACAAATCATCATAGCCCCTTGATATAAAGATCATAGACCCACGATGTAGCCTCGAATACATGATCTTGACCCTCGATTGTTGTCTGAAAATGATGATAGTCCCTTGAATGTGCTAGGATACTTCCTACAAGTTGCTTTCTATGATCATCCGATGTCCCTTGAATGTCCATTTCATCCAACGAATAGGGTTACCTACCAAATAATGGTATGGATAGCACTATTCTAAAGGCGATAAAACAACAACGACCAATTACGAGTAGGTAATAAGACTTTTAGTTGCTTGCTCTATCAAAATACTTTTTACACCTCACACTTTTGTCAAAGTTCAAACTCATTTCAAAACGAAACATTTCCGAACACTTTGTATACATTCCTACATGAATTATTACAAAGTCAAAGCGAAATGCCTTTTTCAAAACATTTTTTGTCAAACACACAGAAAGCACTTTTTAAAATGATCTAAGAGCAACTAAGAGCCCGTAGATAACTACGGATGGAAAGGGGTGCTAATACCTTCCTTTTTCATAACCTTCTCCCTTACTCAGAATCTAACGAAGGTCTTTCCTGTACTTTTTACCTTCCTTTAATTGGATAAAAGAAAAGCCGGTGGCGACTCTTGCTATCCGCACATTTGCGATACAAAAATCTCAAAGTCAGTTCACTGTGTCACACACGTCTCCATTGAATGTAAGGGCACTACGTTGTCTCATGTATTGGTGGATATTGGTTCTGCTCTGAATGTTCTACCAAAGAGCGCTCTCGACCGACTTGATGTTGAAGGAGTGGTCATGAAACCCAGAGACATAATTGTAAGAGATTTTGATGGTTCTAAATGAACAATGCTTGGAGAACTCATCCTGCCAGTTAAAGTCGGTTCCCAGACTTTTGACTCTACTTTCTTCGTCATGGACATTCGTCTAGCTTACTCTTGCCTACTTGGACGCCCTTGGATACATGGGGCAGGCGTTGTTACCTCTACCCTACATCAGAAGCTGAAGTACCCAGTGAAGGGGAAGATAGTTACAGTATGCGGTGAGGAAGAATATATGGTAAGCCACCTACAGTCATTCCGATACCTCGAAATGGAAGGTGAATTCTTTGAAAATCCCTATCAAGCTTTCAAAGCAATTCCATGAGTCATGCCTATTGACTCTCCTATCACTCCTGAAGTTGCTAAAGTTCCACCAAGGATAGCCTCACTGAAAGACGCCCAAGCTGCAGTTGAAGAAAGAGGTTGTACTATTTGGGGCCAGCTCCCCAATCTTCCTTTCAAATTGTGACAAGACTGGTTTAGGTTTCACTACCAAGGTCAAAGATGATACGCCCGTGACGCACCGACAAACTTCCTTTCCACGTCAGCAAGAATAGAGTCCATGCTATAGAAGACGACGACAGCAATTTCAACATCAACAACTGGATTTTCCCAACTCTAGACAAGGGACTCAGCAATTGGAAGACCGAAGACGTCATACCAATCTCCTTTAGACGGGAGTAATTGCTTTTTGTTTTCTGTTATGTTTTTCGTTCTTTATTATGTTCAAACAATAAACTTAAAAGCCTAGTGCCTTGCCCGGGGCATCACGGCTCGTTTGTGAGGGTTATTATTTGTCATTTGCATATTTTCATTCAATAAAATCATTGGAATTTTGCATTCAAATACTTTGCTCTTTCCTTTCTTTTACTTTATTACCCATTCAAAAAGCTATGTGTTCTTACACACACCCACACGGTACACTGTAGATTCACTCTGAATCTCGTTGATAACAGCTTTGTTATTGCTAAATATGACTTCGATAATCCGATCTACCAAGCCGAAGACGAAGGTGAGGAAGATTGTGAAGTGCCAAGAGAACTTGCCTGACTACTACAGCAAGAAAAACGGTCATACAGCCGCAAGAAGAGCCAGTCGAGGTTGTGAATCTAGGTACTGACAAAGACAGAAAAGAAATCAAGATAAGAGTGGGTCTTGAGAGCATTGTCAAGAAGAGATTGGTCCAAATGTTGCGGGAGTCTATCGAGATTTTTACTTGGTCCTACGAAGATATGCCAGGTTTAGATATTGACATTGTGGTACACCGACTACCGATGAAAGAAGGTTTTCTCCCTGTGAAGCAAAAGGTCTGTCGTATGCGTCCTGAGATGTCAGAGAAAATCAAAGCCAAAGTTATGAAACAGTTCAATGTCGGTTTCCTAGCCGTTACTTCTTATCCACAGTGGGTTGCGAACGTGGTGCCCGTACCTAAGAAGGATGGTAAAGTGTGTATATGTGTGGACTCATATCGATGTTCCGAATGATAACACTTCTCAACATAAAGTTTTCTCCTTCATGGATGGTTTCTCCGATTACAATCAGATCAAAATGGCTCCTGAAGACATGGAAAAGACTACTTTCGTTACACAGTGGGGCACATTCTGCTACAAGGTCATGTCGTTCGGTCTAAAGAACGTTGGCGCCACATATCAACTTGCCATGGTAGCATTGTTTCATGACATGATTCATCAGAAGATAGAGGTCTACATCGACGACATGATAGCTCGATCACAGACTGAAGAAGAGCATCTCGATCATTTGCGAAAGCTGTTTGATAGACTGAAAAAGTAAAAAATAAGACTTAATCCTAACAAGTGCACCTTCGGAGTCAGATCCGGTAAAATCCTGGGATTTGTTGTCAGTGGTAAACGTATTGAAGTTGACCCCGCCAAGGTTAAAGTTATCCAAGAAATGCCAACGCTCCGCACCGAGAAGGAAGTCAGAGGTTTCTTGGGATGATTGAACTACATTGCCAGATTCATTGCACAACTAACTTCTACTTGTGAGCCAATCTTTAAGTTACTGAAGAAAGATCAAGTAGTGGAATGGAACGACGATTGCCAGACAACTTTTGACAAAATCAAGAAGTACCTTCCAAATCCTTCTATCCTGATGCCACCTGCCAAAAGAAAACCTCTTATCATGTACTTGACAGTATTTGAGAACTCAATGGGGTGTGTCTTAGGGCAACATGACGAGTCTGGTCGAAAAGATTATGCAATATACTACCTTAGCAAAAAGTTTATCGACTGTGAAACAAGATACTCACAGCTTGAGAAAACTTGCAGCGCTTTGGCTTGGGCTGCTCGTCGACTAAGACAGTATATGTTGACTCACACTACCTTGTTGATCTCTAAGATGGATCTGATAAAATACATATTCGAGAAACCTGCTCTCTCCGGAAGAATAGCAAGAGTGCAAATGATCTTGACCGAATACGACATCCAGTACACTACTCAGAAAGCGATCAAAGGAAGTGTAGTAGCCGATCATTTGGCTCATCAAGCTATAGATGACTATCAGTCTATGCAGTTCGAGTTTCCAGACGAAGATGTTTTGCTAGTTACTGATTGCGAAGAACTAGGACCAGACGAAGGACCTCGGGATCCCGATGGACCATGGTCTTTGATGGAGCCTCAAATGCACTCGGCAATGGCATTGGCGCCATCATTACGTCTCCTACAAGCGGACACACGCCTTTCACCGCCAGACTTTGTTTCAATTGCACCAACAACATGGCCGAATACGAAGCGTCCATCATGGGTATCAAAGCCGCTATTGACTTAAGAATCAAATTTTTGCAAGTGTGTGGAGTCTCAGCTTTAGTGATTAGTCAGATTAAAGGCGATTGGGATACGAAGCATCCGAATCTCATCCCATATCGAGAGCATGTTTTAAGTCTGATCCCTCACTTCGAAGAAATCACTTTCGATCACATTCCACGAGAAGAGATACTCCAAAACATATAATTAAAGGCATGATAAATATATATATAGTTTGGAATTATAAACGATATAGATTAGCAGGTGCATTCCACCACATATCTAAATCTCACCTACTCTTATTGCTATTCTAAAGTGTTTAATCTACACTTAATCGCCTAAGCCTCATCGGCACAATTCATCACAACCACACATACACCTCCGTCACCACGAGATCGTCACAAGCTAATACATCACTAGTTAACACGGCAATCATAAATAACAACATCAACCAACAACATTAAACAATGCTAACAACATGAGCAACATAAACAATCATCACAATTTGGCTAAAGCCCATCGTCGCATTTGGCATAAAGCCCATCATCGCTTTTGGCATAAAGCCCATCATCGCTTTTGGCATAAAGCCCATCATCACAAGCATCATCACAAACATCATCACATCCTATTTGCATTAAGCATTTCATCAAGTTAAATCATCGCAAAACTCATCATTTATATTCATCGCATAGTTATCATGAAATTATCAATTCATATTCATTTCATGTTCATCATAAAGATCATCACCAAACAAAGCATCATATATCATCAATCAACATCATTCGTCAATTAAAAACTCAACGCCAAACAACTCAAACATAAACATAACCGACTCCATGAGACACGACTATGTTATGCATGTCGTACCCGTCGCTTTGTCCATAAATAGGAACACTTGGCATAAAAGTCTGTAAGCGGCATAAAAGCCTCTTAAGCAGCATAAAGCCCATCGTCGCCAATGCAATGTATGTGACTCGACAATAAACAACACAACAAAAAACATCATCGTCGCTTATCAAAATTGGCATGAAGCTCACATCGCCATAATTTATCCAAATCAAGATAAATATATCATCGCATTATAATTGCATTATGCAAACATCCCTAAACAATTCATCATCGTCACAAGTCATGCATTCATAAATCGGAAGCATTTATCAACAACATTAATATAATCGTCACATCATCATGTACAAAGACATATATTATTTCATCGCAAATTATCGAGTATTCATTAATTAATACGTCGTCGCAAATATTATGTTTAATCACCCCACCTCATTATCGATTAGTTCACTAACATCTAAATCTTGAGAAATTGTTAAACACCTATCATCGTAAAAGCCATCCCTAATAACCGCCATTACTCTAATCGTCAACATCATAATCGATTGTCCATACGTGTCTTAAATCCCCTAAAACGAAATCCGATTCAATTAAACCGTAATTAAGCCTATTCCGGGTCATCTCGCAAAAACTCATAACTTCTAAAAGCTAACCTCACCACTAAGTTCTACACGTCAAACTTAGCTAGCACGTCAATTTTCGTTGAATTCGAAGCAACTTGCTCCGGTCCTCGAATTTACCGAAATCGGAAAACAATCGGGTTTCAAAGGAAACGCGAAAAATCAGAATTTTTAAGGTTACAGATGCATCAACACGGGCCCCCGTGTGCATCAACACGGCTCGTGTTGAAAGGCCACCAGAACGTGCAAAAATCACTCAAGACAGTGAATCAACACGGGCTCCCGTGTTGATCAACATGGCCCGTGTTGATTGGCCTGCACTAACCAAATTTTCTATTCAAGAGGGAAACACGGCCGTGTTAATCAACACGGCCCGTGTTGATGGACCTGCGTGAAAACTTCATCTTTTTCATTCCCAAACGAGAATCCTAACGGTTCAATTCGTTCTAATGATCATCAAAACCCATAATCCATACTCCTATTCCAACTCTTCTAGTCTATTTCATTCCAATAATCAAACACACAACTCATAAATCAACCTATCAATTTTACCCCCGGATCCAAAATATATCTATCAAAACCTAACAATATGAGATGGAGAATCAAACCCCTTACCTCTAGCTTGTTTGATTGCAAGATGCTCCATCAAATCCCCAACCTCATGCTTGTTCTTGCTCTCTCCTTCTTCTTCTCCAAAACCCTCTCTTTTCTCTCCCAAGTTTCTATTCTTGGTGTGTTTGGAAAATGGAAAGAAAAACAAAGGAAAGGGTTTTTATAATGGTATTTTCCTTACTAGCTTCCTCTCTATGTTTGCTTGGTGTAGGAAAATGGAAGGAAAAGGGAAAGAAAATAGTTTATAAAAGGTATTTCTACTAGTAAGCCAAGGGTGAAAACTCAATCCTCAACAATTTCTCCCCACTCCCCTGACTTACTAATTATATCATTAATTCAATTCATTCAAATGATTCCGGGGAATTAAATATCGGATCCTAACGAAACGTCGCCAAATATATTAATAGATATATTAATTAACACAAGCATTCTCGTCGCAAAATAACTATCGATTGGTAATTCGAAAATATTGATATGATATAATATTAATTAAAATAGGGCGTTACAATTTTTATCCCTTAAATCCTATCTCATTTGGTGACAAGGCTTCTAGAAGGAAGAAAGCTGCAAAATAACTTGTTATTTTGATGAGTAACTCGAAAATTCATGGCTATGGAGCTCTATGTTTCAAGATCAAAACCCTAGCTACACAAAGTGTTTTTTCAAGTTCTTGGACATTTTGGAAAGCTTGTAACAAGATCTACAACTTTCTAGGTGAAAAATGGATATGAAAGTAAGGAAAAACCATGTTTTTTAACACTTGAAAATTTTTCTAAGTGTTAGAAAAATTTCAATCTTGACTTTTTCACATTTCTTGATTTTTTATGATCATGATGGATAATTTGAAATTATTTTATGATTGAAAAATTTGGATTTGAAAAAGTTGACCAAAAGTTAAAGTTTGACTTTTTTGAACAGTTGAATTTTCATCAGATGATTCAGAATTTGTCTGATGAAGAAACATGGATTTTGGAATGTTTTGAACCAAGAAATTAGGTCAAGATGTTGCATTGATGATGTTAAGATCAATCTCCAAGCAAATAGATCATTCATTGAGCAGAAAGTCAATGATTCACTATCTTCGATCAAAACCCTAATTGGTCGATTCAAGGTAGATCATGAGAAAAAGTTGGGAATTTGAAGATCAAATGTTGATGATTGATTAAGATAGATCAATTGAGGTGAGTGGAGACTCAAACCCTAATTGATCATACCTTGAACAGATGAAATTTTGATAAAACCCTAATTTGACTCTAGGAGCACCGCATACGATCTATCCTTACGAAGCTAGTGATGCAATGATGCATATGTGAATGATATAAGGTGGTATCTTAGGTCAAAATTGAGGTATGACAAGAAGGATGAATGGATGTATCACGGAGGTTCACCTTGCGCACTATGTCATTCTCTTTATCGGTCGTGGGTTCAAACCCACCTTTTGCTCTTTATTTTTTGCGGTTTCGAACTCCGGAAGGAGCGCCTCCGAAGTGCCAACCGGGCATCTAACACTAGAAGCTCCGACACGGGCCTCACCAGCAACAAAAGTGCCAACACGGGTCTCCCCAGCGAATCCTCCGAGCTCGACACAGGCGCCTCCGACACGAAATCCCGAAGCTTGACACGGGTGCCTCCGACAACGAAATCTCCAAAGTTGTAGCTTACGGGATAGCTTACGCGAAACACGTTTTTTGTTTCTCTTATATTTTTATTTATTTTCTGCTTTTATAATTAATTAATTAAATTAGTAATTAGGTTAATTAATTAGGGTTTAATTAGATAATTTCACAAAATATTTTCTTTTAACTAATTTAATTAATTTAGGTTAATATTCACTAATGTTTTCTTAATCAATTAAAATCAACTAGATCTAGGTTATTTTTCACATAAACTCTAATTTTCAAAAACCAAAAATATTAGGACTAGTTTTCTTTTCTACTATTTACTTTTCTTGCATTTTAAATTCTAGAAAGGATGTATAGATCGCAAGGTTTTTTATCATGTAATAGCGTAGGATTTTAATTTCCGCACTTTATTTTCCGCACCTCCTATTATGTATCTGCCCCAAAGCCATGTAATAGCGTAGGACCCTTTATATTTCCGCAATTTACTTTTTGCACCTATTAAACTGCTAGTAACTAGGCGTGTATGGCAAGATAAAATCAATCTAGACCACTAATACAAGATAAAATATCTGAAAACAATACACTCTTCTCACACATGCACCCCCTAGGGTATTCTCTCTCGTTGCCTTATAAATGGTCAAGTCCCTCGAACGTGGGGGTATCTTAGCACGGTTGCCTACAAAATACCATCACGGTCCCTTCAACTTAAAGATCATAGTCCTCAATGTTGCCTAGCGAATACATGATCTAGTCCCTCGGTTGTTGCCTCGAAAATGATGATCGTCCTTCAAATGTGCTAGGATACTCCTACAAGTTGCCTTCTATGACCATCGATGTCCTTGAATGTCCCTTTACATCCAACGAATAGGGTTACCTACCAACTAATGGTATGGATAGCGTTGTTCTAAAGGAAAGCAAAATAACACGGAAGCGACCATTACGAGTAGGTAATAAGTCTCTTTTGCTTGCTCAATTAAAACATTATTTTACACCTCACACTTTTTCTTCAAAACACTTTGTATACATTCCGCGTGAATCATTGCAAAGTACTTTTCCAAAACAAAACATTTCCAAACACTTATACATTCCGCGTGAATCATTACGAAGTCAAAGCGAAATACCCTTTTCAAAAATCTTTTCAAACACACACACAAAAAGCAATTTAAAGTGAGCTAAAGCAATTAAAGCCGTAGATAACTACGGATGGAAGAGTGCTAATACCTTCCCTTTTCATAACCAACTCCCTTACTCAGAATCTAACGAAGGTCTTTTCCTGTTCTTTTCGCCTTCCCTTAATTGGATAAAAGAAAAGTCGTTGGCGACTCTTGCTATCCATTTGCGACAAAGCGATAAAGCAAGCAAGTCGAGTTCTCCCACCGTGTTACACCAAGTCTCAACATAAACTTGGTAAGAAAATTTAGTACAAATGCATGCTACTTTCTGCATAATGGGTGATTTTGCTCGGCACAACTACAGATCTTGTAGAATTTGTTCTGAAGACTCTCGTGGATGTTCTACTATAAAAACAGATCTTCAACAGCTAATTGATAATGGCGACATTCAAATCTTCAAAGAAGGAATGAGAGTGATGTGAATATGATAGGATGTTATCTGCATGAGCTTTTAGTCTTAGATGTCAACTCAGTAACTCTGATAAGTGCCAAAATATAGTTATTTTGTATATATGTTTTGTGGCAGTTATCTATTCTTTTATTGTTAATATCGTTGAATAACCCGGTTTTTTGTTGTAAATACGTTTTATTGCGTTTTGTGTACATATTGTACCGCTTTGATTAGTTTTGTATATATTTTGTAGGTATTTGTTGCATTATTAGAGCATTGAGAATAAAGTCGGATGGAGCTCAAAATGCATTGTTGATCAATAAAGGAATAAGCCTAAAGAGGAAGCCATGGAAGTTATGCGGGAAAAGCAACAAAAGTTCTTGGTGATAATTTTGCGAGAGATGGCGGCGAGGGCCGCACGTCTTAGGCGACGGTGGGGCGAGAGGAAGATGATCAATTTTGGGATTTTCCTGCCTTATTTAGTCCTTTGGGCGAGGAAAAGAAGAGTCGCCGAGCGAAGCTGACCGTCGTCGGGCGAAGCTGACCGTTGTCGGGAGAAGCTGACCGTCGTCGGGCGATGCTTTATTTCGCCGGGAGATTCTTGTGGAACCAATTTTCTTTATCTTTCCTTTTCATTTCAATTTTGGGAGTATGGTTTTGGGGTGTGAGATTCTTGCTCCCAATTCCATCACTCATATAGTTTTTGATAGTTTAGCTTAGAAAAAAACACTAGGGTCTTGCTCATGGTTGATTGGAGGTGGATTGCTCTTCGATAGGCTCTGAAAAACCGGTGTAAATGAGTAGTGTATCTCCTCTATTCTCTTTGTATTTCTCTATTTTGTTGGTTATGTATGTATATTTACTCTGAATTGATATATATTTGTCGCCCTTGGCGTTGTATAAAGTTTTCTTTATGAATCTGTGTTGGTAATTATCTTAGGTTTTTACTCTATACTAGGGATTTGAGCTTTTCTAGAGATATATTGCTTAGATTCTTAGCTAGGATGATTATTTGTTAGTTTCTGAATGCTAGAAATGGGTTTAGAGCTAACATTCACTTAGAGTGTCTGATCTTAATGCCTCTGCGTTGGTGAAGTATGCCAAAGATGGGTATGGAGGTGACGCAGTTGACTTCTGGTTGTTGAGATAGGCCAAACATGGCTATGGAGGTGATTCGGGAGTATTCTCAATTTGAATTAGAAATATCTTAGATTGTGAGAGGTATGTGATGACACGAACGAGTACCGTAGGCCGTGTATAACTGGACGATAGATTTAAGTCTATGACAGGTAGTATGCATTCGTTCCAAACAAGCTATCTATCCTTTATACTTTTTGTTCATTTACTTTTTGTCTTTTATTTTCAACTCATTTAATCCCAAACTCATTAACGGTAGAACTGTCGAACGACGAATCAATAACCAATCTCAGTGGACACAATACGATATAACCTAACCAGTATATCTCACCAGGTAAAAATAAATACCAACTCTTTGCTTGCTTGCTAATATTGCATCACAACAAATGGCGTCGTTGTTGGGGATTGGTTTTATTGTTTATGTATTGCGATAATTCTGTTGCTATTGAGTTTTGTAATTAATGTATATGTTGTATAGACTTTGTATATGAACTTGTATATTGTTATTTGTACATGTTATGTGTTTACTTTCCATACCTGTACATATGTGTGTTTTTCCTTGTTTTCAAGTATTGTTGTATGTTGTCTCGTATTCGTAACGTTTGTTGTGTGGTTGTTAGGATACTTTCTTTAGGTTTGCGCGGTGTGTCAATAGCATGGCATGACGAGAGGAGGTTACTAGTGCTCGCACAATAAAGGCGTCGAACTTACGACGTAAAATAAGCATGTTTTTGTTTGTTTTTGCTTATGCTTGTTTACGTGTGTGGTGGCTTGTGTTTTAACAAATTGAATAGGAATTGCTCTTAATTTCAAATCTTCACTTTTCAACTTTTTAATTCATTTTCATCAAGTTTTTCGTATTGTTATTTTTATTCGTTTTGTTTTGTCAAATTGTGTTATCCGTAAGCTCGTTGTGTTTAGCTTGAGGAGTTTTGTTGGATTTATATTGTATATTTTATTTTTCTAATTCTTTTGTTGTTGTTTGGACTCAAATTTTGGTCTGGTAGCTTGAGGTTTCATTTGGTGATTTTCTGAGTTTGATCGTTTCAACTCACAGATGTATGGTAATGATAGTTTTCAAAGTTGGTACACGCCAGCTACTCGTTTATTGCTTTCTATAGCAGAACATGTTTAGGAAATTTATCATTTGTATAATTACCATGTCATTCATTATTTTTGCATTACTTTCTCATGAATTAAATCAATTTAGTTCCCTTTTTACCATAAATGTGAGGAAGCTTTTCATTGTTCACATATATGAGACTACAATTCTTGTTTTAACTGGATTTTATTATGCTTAATCTTTTGTTTTGTGTTGATTGTATGAATGCATGAAAAGGATCAAGG
The DNA here is from genome assembly GCA_021764765.1 of Vicia sativa. Classification (NCBI taxonomy): domain Eukaryota; kingdom Viridiplantae; phylum Streptophyta; class Magnoliopsida; order Fabales; family Fabaceae; genus Vicia; species Vicia sativa. The sequence continues at coordinate 115,506,663 of CM038796.1, read as the reverse complement.
AATTTTGTTTGATTTTGAGCACAACTACCTTGGCCAAATATTCAATTCACCTTGTGAGTGTGTGAACCTTTGTTAATCCTTTGAGCTTTTATCAACATCCATTTTTATTTGAACTTGATGCTTGTCTATGAGTGTCAATTCACATTTTTTGTATGGATGTTGATTTCTTTATTTCTTGAACCATTAACTATATGTTGTTGTATGAATTTTTACCTTGCCTTATAAAGTAGGGACTATTCACATAATGATATTGGTTGAATTCAAGTTGGGGAGAGGAATGTTTATGTACTTATATTGTGATTGGTATGAGGTTAAGAGGAAAGAAAAAAATTAAAAAGCTTTGAAAAAAGTATGAATAATGTTGTGTTAATAAGTGAGGTGTTTTGCTTTGAAAATTTGTGATGAAGAAGTTTGATTGGAATTATATTGTTTGGAACTTTGTGAGTTGAACACTCCCTTAGGTTTAGGCAAGTTTTTGTTTCGATTAGCGTTAGGACTTATCACTGTTTGTTAACCAAGCCACATTACAACCTTGAAAAGCCCTTGTGATTCTTGCATTTGTATTTTCAATATGTTTTTGGATAAATGCATAATTTGGTCTTTTGTTTGCAAGATTGTGGATGAGTGTTTTGTATCCCTCACCTTTGTGTGTTTTTCATCTATCGATGAATTTTTGCTAGGTTTGATTCATGATTGAGCTTTTTTTGTTTTAGAATGTTTTGCATGATTTTTGTACTTAGGATTTATTTCGTTTATATGTTATTGTTGTAGGATAGTGGTAAGTATGTATTTTGTCGTGTACGTTTTTATTTTAACTATACATTTGTTTTCCGTTTCAAAAACTTATTGATTCGTGATTTTTTCATTATTATTTTTTGTTTCTTTGAGTTATTTGTCTTTGTTTGGGGACAAACAATGTGTCAAGTTGGGGAGAGTTGATAAGTTCCAAAAGATAGTTATTTTGTATATATGTTTTGTGGCACTTATCTATTCTTTTGTTGTTAATATCATTGAATAACCCCGTTTTTTGTTGTAAATACGTTCTATTGCGTTTTGTGTAGATATTGTACCGTTTAATTAGTTTTGTATATATTTTGTAGGTATTTGTTGCATTATTGGAGCATTGAGAATAAAGTCCAAATCGAACTCCAAAATGCATTGTTGATCAATAAAGGAATAACGCTAAAAGAGGAAGCCATGGAAGTTATGCATGAAAAGCAAAAAAAGTTGTTGGACTAAGAAATTCTGTCAGGTGATGGCTAGGCGAGGGCCATCGCTTCTGCGTCGTCGAACGACAGTGGGGCGAGAGAAAGATGATCAATTTTGGGATTTTTCCCTGCCTTGTTTCGTTGTTGGTCGTTAGGCGAGGAAAAGAAGAGTCGTCGGGCGAAGCTGACTGTCGTCAGGTTGAGGACGTGGCTTAATTTTGGCCAAGTTTATAAGAAGGTTCTTCGGGTGATGCTTTATTTCATCGGTCGATTCTTGCGGAACAGATTTTCTTTATCTTTCCTTTTCATTTCATTTTTGGGAGTATGGTTTTGGGGTGTGAGATTCTTGCTCCCAATTCCATCACTCATATAGTTTTTGATAGTTTAGCTTAGAAAACAACACTAGGGTCTTGCTCATGGTTGATTGGAGGTGGATTAATCTTCAATAGGCTCTGACAAACCGGTGTAAATTGTAACACCCCTTCTAATTTACCCGCCATTTATATAATTAATCAGACTTTTAAAACATAACAACAAGGGTGTCACAATTTTAAGAAATTTAAAATGACAAAAACAGTAGTGATCATGCTTTTACTGAAGAACGCATTAAATATAATTCAAAACCAACGGTTATGTTTTACACAGCGGAAAGAACATAAAATCCGGAATAACTCAATTCATAGTTATTTCAAAACATAAACTCAAAGTAAACAAGTTGAAACCCATAAAAATTTCCAAAACGATCGTTCCCCAGTGTTACAACTACCAGAGCATGACACTGACACGCGGACTATCAAAATAGCACAGCTCTATAAGCTGTCCTCGCTGAAATTCCTGGCAGCAGATACGTGATGTCACAGAGAATTTTATGACACAGTATCTGACACTCTGTTAACAATTCACACAGTTAATTTAAACAGCTATAAAGAACACAATCAATTGTTTACCCAGTTCAGTGTGTAACTACACCTACATCTGGGGGATACCAAGCCAGGGAGGAAATTCACTATTAGTAGAATTAATTCAGGAATAAACCAACCAGTTTATCTCCTTCACTTAAGACCTACCCAATGCAACTTCAATCTAAGTCCTACTTAGACCTGAGTTCCTACTCACTCCCCCTCAATCACAGCAGTGATATCAACCTATTGATTAATTGAATTGTGAAGACACTCTTTAATATACATACTTAATTTTTCTTCAAAGCTTTAATCAAGAGACACAATACTCGTGCTTCAAAGCTTTGAGTGATAAACAACCCTTACAACCAAATCCTAGTCCAAGGCACTTGTCAAATGATAATTGCTTGGCTCACAAGAGTAACTAGAATACACAATTAACAAACTGCTAAATCTTCAATACAGTCCAAGAGGCGCAGCAGCAGAGTAAGGGTTCTTCTCCTATTATAGAAGCAGTCCTGTCACTTCAGTTTTGGGCTTCCATAATAATAGCAAGGCTTCACTTAATTTTACCTAAAGACTTGGTCTTTTTAACAAACCAATTTAGGGTTAACTAAGATTAACCACATAGCCACGTGAGCATGTGATTCAATTACATAAATCATAATAAAAGCAGCTCAACATAATTCCTGAAAAGTCTCAGGAAAAGAGAATCTGTAGAACAGCAAATGTCACACAGAATGTCATAACATCGGTTATGACATCAATCAATCTTCTGCAGAATTCCAGCACAACAGTTAGCTTCCAGTCTGAGCTGTACTTGAATCATTCTTCTTATGCAGAATTTATCTTCAAACTCTGAATGTCATGACATCAATCAAGACATTGTCATATCCTAGTTTTACCAAAAATTATTGCCAACATAAAAACACTTACACTCGCCAATTCCCAAGCAGCTATTCACTTGGAATCTGAAATCATTAAAGTAAGGGTGAGATTTCATCATGATTAAAATGCATTATACATTTCTTTAAAACAATAAACCAACCAATTCGTTATTCCACCCTTATTAACATCATCAGAATACAATTCACAAATACAATCACACAGATCATTATGCATACAGCAACAATCAATGCAATTATAACACTGGAAACCATCCTAACATGTTATAATTACATATGCAATGCAGACTCAAATGCATGTGGTACCAAACGTGAACCAAGTCCACACCCTGTTCCGCTTACACCCTGGAAAATAGCGTCAATCAATGATTCGCCCATACACCACTGGGTCAAGAATCTATCCTCACCACCACTATCCATTGGGTACGGTTATTGGCCCTGCAAGTTCAATTCCGCACAATGGGAATGAACCATTACCAAAATGCTCATGCATGCACATCAGAAGCATGCAATAATTCGAATATGGAATATGATCACACAGCATTATTCAATTATAATCAATAACAACAACAGCATATGGTAACAGCAATCATGAACATCTAATGTCAATCACAACACATGGGATTAACATACTGCACATTTACTCAACAAATGATTTACAAATTCTCAACGAGTTCTTATTAAGGAAGCCAAAATAATTCTTCCATATCTCAATTATTGGTGTTGAAAATATTTTTATTAGATAGTACTCGTTCTAAGATTTCCAACGATACCAACTATGCCTAAATTGGAGTTACGGTCGCAAAGATATGACCGAAATCGTTTTCAGAAAATTCATGTTCTGTCTCAGCACAGTATGTGTCGATCCAAAATCCTATGTGTCAACACATAGACTGCTTGTGTCGATCCATAAGTCGTAAGCATCGATGCATACCAGTTAAAATTCTGTCTTTTTAAAAATTATTTCAGTATGTATCGATGCATAAGCCTATGCATCAACACATAAACGACGTAATGTGACACATGCTTATCATCGATGCATACATGTAAAATTCTGCATTTTTAAAAGTTGATTCAGTATGTATCAATCCATACGCATCATGTGTCGATGCATGGCTCTATTTCTTACCACATGAGTCGATCCAAGCCATTTTGTGTCGACGAAGCCTTTTCTACGCTACGGTTTTCTAAGTTTTCTGACTTGCATCGATTCATAAGGTCTTGTGTCGACCCATACAATTAGTTTTCTTCACATTACAATTATCATTAATTCCAATCATTACCAAACCTCATATTATCACAAAACAGAATTTATTACTGTGTATTCACATCCAGTTGACCATAAAATTTGTTTTCTAATTAACCTATATTTATCTTACATCGATTAATCATTCATAACAATTCCAAGCATGGTTTTACGTCGGATTATAACGGTAGGGCACAACCTAGAAATCATAATTCGAGATTCCTAATGGATTGAATTATTCTATTGATCATAAAAACCTATAAGGCATAATAATCAGATCAATCCCCCCTTACCTCGCGATGAATCCTCGAATTCTCGGCGTTTGGCTTTTCTCCTCTTTTCTCTTCTCTTCTCCAATCTCACGTAGAATGCAATCCTAATTCCTCTTCTCACTTGTTTCCTTTTATTCCTGTATTTATTCCTTTTTATTTTCCAAATAATAGAAATAAATAAATTAGAATTAAGTAGAGCCTTTTACTCCATACACCCTACAATTCAACTTTACACCCCCAACACTTCCATTATTTAATTAATCAATTAAATCTATTAATTCAAAAATGCCAATAATTAAATATTTAATTAAATTAATAATTAAATTTCTAATTATTTAATAATTGAATTAATTTGGGGTGTCACAACTCTCCCCTACTAAAAAGAGTTTCCGTCCTCGAAAACATACCTTAGACGAAAAGTTCGGGATACCAGTCATTCATCTGGCTCTCCAGTTCCCAAGTTACATTTCCACCTGCTGGTCCTCCCCAAGCTACTTTTACCAATGCTATCTCTTTACCTCGCAATTTCTTCACTTTCCGATCCTCAATTCTTGCAGGTAATGCTTCAACAGTCAGATTATCTCATACCTGTATATCATCTACCTAGATCTCATGAGACGGATCAGTAATGTACTTCCTCAACTGAGATACATGGAAGACATCATGCAAATTCGCAAGCGATGGCGGTAAAGCAATATGATAAGCAACTCTTCCAACCTTCTTGGTAATCTAATATGGACCAATAAAGTGTGGAGTCGACTTCTTTGATTTCAAAGCTCGACCAATACCAGTCATCGGAGTAACTCGCATAAACACATGATCTCCTTCACTAAACTCAAGATCTTTCCTCCTCTTATCATGATAACTCTTATGACGACTCTGAGAAGCTCTCATCTTCTCCTAAATCATCTTAATCTTTTCTGAAGTCTATTGGACAATCTCCGATCCAATCACAGAACTTTCTCCAGATTCGTACCAACACAATGGTGTCCGACACCTCCTACCATACAATGCCTCAAACGGAACCATACCAATACTCGAATGAAAACTATTGTTGTAGGTAAACTCAATCAATGGCAAATAACTATCCCATGCTCCACCTTTCTCCAACACACAAGCTCGCAACAAATCCTCTAATGACTGAATCGTTCTCTCCGTCTAACCATCTGTCTGCGGATGATAAGCGGAGCTCAATCTCAACTTAGTACCCAAAGCTTCTTGCAATCCTGTCCAAAACTTAGACGTAAACCTCGGATCTCTATCCGACACAATACTAGAAGGAATACCATGCAAACTTACAATCTTCTCAACATACAATTCTGCCAAGCTTTCCATTGGATAATCCATTCTTATCGGAATAAAGTGAGCAGATTTTGTCAACCGATCAACAATAACCCAAATAGAATCACAATTCTTCGCTATCCTAGGCAAACCAGATACAAAATCCATAGAGATGTCATCCCATTTCCACTCTGGAACAAACAATAGTTCCATCAATCCTGACGGTTTCTAATATTCAATCTTTGACTTCTGACAAACCAAACAAGCATAAACAAACTCAGCAATTTCCTTTTTCATTCCAGGCCACCAAAATAACTTTTTCAAGTCATGATACATCTTAGTAGCACCGGGATGAATACTCAATCCCTCGATGTCCTTCTTCCAAAATACTCTTCCGAAGTTCTGCAATATCCGGAACACACACCCTATCACCAAATCTCATAACACCGTTCTCGTCAATTCGGAATTCACCTCCTTGACCTTGGTTGGTCAATGCCAACTTATCCACCAAACCAACATCATATTTTTGTCCAGTTCGAATTTCCTCAAGAATACCACTAGTCAACTTCAACATTCCCAATTTAACACTATCAGAAGTAGTCTCATATACCAAACTCAAGTCTCTGAACTGTTCAACCAATTCCAATTCACGAACCATCAACATAGACATATGCAAGGATTTCCTACTCAATGAATCTTCAACAACGTTTGCCTTACCAGGATGGTAATTCAAACCAAAATCATAATCCTTCAGAAATTTTAACCATCTTCTCTGCCTCATATTCAATCCTTCTGATCAAAGAGATATTTCAGACTCTTATGATCACTGAATACCTCAAATCGAGAACCACACAAGTAATGCCTCCATAATTTCAGAACAAATACCACGACTGCCAATTCTAAATCATGAGTCGGATAATTCCTTTCATGAACCTTCAATTGTCTTGAAGCATAAGCCACAACCTGCTTATCTTGCATCAAAACACCACCTAATCCCATCAATGACGCATCATAATACACAACAAAAGATTCTGCCGGATTCGAAAAAATCAGAATCGGAGCACTAGTCAACCTCTTCTTCAACTCTTGGAATCCTTTCTCACAATCAGAATCCCAAACAAACACCTGACCCTTTCTTGTCAACTTAGTCAACGGCAAAGCTAACTTTTCGAAAATCCTTCAATGAACTTTCTGTAGTAACCCTGCAAGACCAAGAAAACTACGGATTTCAGAAGCATTCTTCGGCGCTTCCCACTGAGATACCGCTTCTACCTTCGTAGGATCAACAGGAATGCCATTCTTGGAAATCACATGACCCAGAAAGCTTACTTCACTCAACCAGAATTCACACTTAGGCAACTTCGCATACAGCTTCTTCTCTTTCAACAGTTCCAACACAACTCTAAGATGTCCTGCATGCTCTACATCATTTTTTGAATAGATCAGAATGTCATCAATAAACACCACCACAAACTTATCAAGATACGGATAAAATATTCTGTTCATATACTCCATGAAAATACCAGGTGCATTAGTAACTCCAAACGGCATAACAGAATACTCATAATGTCCATACCTCGTTCTAAATGCTGTTTTCTGAATATCTTCCGTCTTCACACGAATCTGATGATACCCAGACCTCAAATCAATCTTGCTAAATACACAAGCTCCAACTAACTGATCCATCAAATCATCAATCCTCGGCAATGGATACCGATTCTTGATTGTCAATTTGTTTCAACTGCCTATAATCAACACACAGTCTCATTGTACCTTCCTTCTTCTTAAACAACAACACAGGAGCACCCCACGACGAAACACTAGGACGAATAAACTTCTTCTCAAGTAATTCTTGTGATACGGTGAACTGACTTTTTAGGATTTTTGTATCCAAATGTGCGGATAGCAAGAGTCGCCACCGACTTTTATTTTTATCCAATTAAGGGAAGGTAAAAGTAACAGAAAAAGACCTTCGTTAGATTACGAGTTCGGAGAATGGTTATGAAAAGGAAGGTATTAGCACCCTTTCCATCCGTAGTTATCTACGGGCTCTTAGTTGCTCTAGATCACTTTTAAAATTGCTTTCTGTGTTTGACAAAATGTTTTGAAAAGGCATTTCGCTTTGACTTTGTAATGACTCGTGTAGGAGTGTATACAAAGTGTTGAAATGTTTCGTTTTGAAAAGAAATTGAACTTTGAAGAGAGTGTGTGGTGTGAAAAGCATTTGATAGAGCAAGCAACTAAAGACTTATTTACCCTCGAATTGGTCGTTTTGTTGTACTTCTCGTTCCTTTAGAATAGCGCTAGCCATACCATTAGTTAGTAGGTAGCTCCATTCGTTGGATGTAAGCGGGACATTCGAAGGACATCGGATGGTCATAGAAAGCAACTTGTAGGAAGTATCCTAGCACATTCGAAGGACTATCATCATTTTCGTAGGCGACGAGGTCAAGATCATGTATTCGGAGGCGACATCGTGGGTCTTATGATCTTTGTATCGAAGGGACTATGATGATTTGTTTGAAACAGCGGTGCTAGAATACCTCTACGTTAGAGGACATGACCATTTGAAATCGAAGGCATCGAGAGAGAATTACCCTAAGGGGTGCGTGTGTGAAAGAAGTGTGTTGATTCAGATATATCTTATCTTGAAAATTAGTGAGCTATGCCCAATTATTATCTTGCCATACACGCCTAGTTACTAACAGTTGATAAGGTGCGGAAAGTAAAATGCGGAATGTAAAGTGCGGAAAGGTAAATCCTACGCTATTACATGGCTTTGGGGCAGATACATAATTTAAAATGCGGAAAATAAAATCCTAAATTAACTATTACATCCCATGAGCAGTTACATAATTGGAAAAAATAATATGATAAAATTATAAAGAGAAAATCGTCTGAATCGGATCAACCTGTACAAAAAGAAGAATTCGGAAAATGCAATATGAATCGAACAAGAGAAAAATGTTAGAAAAATGAAAATTTTAATATGGGAAAATTAATGCATGCTGGAAGTAAGATAAATAAGCTACAATAATTTTTTGGGATTTTTTAAATGCAATTTAGTAATTAAAAATGAATTTACAATGATTTAAATGTAAAATTATGAAATAAAATAAATATGCATGCAAAAAGGTATTTTTTAATTTATTAAATTAAATAAGTATTTTCAGAATATAAATGTAAAAAGAAAATTATTTTTTGGTAATTTTTAATGCAGAAATAAAAATATGAAAATAAATTAAAATGATGCAAATATTAAAAAATGTTAGAAAATATGAAAAAAATATTGAAAAGTTGAAGTTTGGGAAAAGGAAAAGGAAGAACCGGTCCCAGGCTGGATCGAACTCATGACCTCCTGGAGAATCTCTTCAAAACACACGCCTTAACCACTGAGACAGCTTGCGTTTGGTGTCATGGAGTCACAAGCAATGGCTTATAAGAGTACGCGTGTCCCAGAGTTGGAGTCAAACCGAGTCAGCACGCGTGGGGTCCATGTTGACTGGGAGAGCGAATCAGAACGTGCCATCGCGCCACGCAAGCCACGTCGGGGTCTTCGCCTGAGTCCACGCCGGAGCTAGGGCTCCGGTCGTCTTCTCCGGCACCTGGAATTCTCAATCTGCAAAAAATACACGAAATAAAAAGAAAAGAAGGACCTTGTCCCCCTAAATCGGCCATGGCGAATTCAATGGTGACGTTAGTTTCAGTTAAAAACGTCTCTACAAGCCAGTTCGAAGCTTATGAGTTCGGAAACCCTAAGTATGGCAAAACGCGATTCTAACGTCCAACCTTTCAAACGATTGCCCAGATCGATCATGTGAAGCCTCAGGAACACAAACAAATCATTAGAATCAATTGAAACCAGCAGGTAATAAAAATGCAATTTCAAGAAAAAATTGATTATGTATGCATGTATATAGCTCGAATCTGGATGGTTTGATCCACAACGATAGTGTATTCTTAATCAAACTTACCCTCTGAGCACGATGGAATGGCTGGGAGAGGCTGAAACTTGCTGGAAACAAAAATTCGATTTTTCAAGAATTGAGAAATTTTTTGCAAGAGTTTGGGTTGTTGTAAGGATTAGGGTTTCGTCCTCTGGCTTGTACACAATGCTGGCAATTTATAGAAGAGATTTGGATGGCAAAAGAGTGGAAAAAAGATTGCTCCATCAATGTGCAAATATTTTCTTTGAAAATAAAATCAAATATTGAAGAAAATATGATTTTCTCATCAATGCCATGGCTTGCACGAATTTGGTAAGTGTATTGGGCTTCCTTGGACATTAAGAAAGATATAAATCAACTTAATTGAAAAATAAATCATATTTTCATGTTTATAAATAACATTAATTTGAATCAAATGGCAAGTTTGATCAATGTGGAAAATTTGCTTGACAAAATTTTGGTCAAAAAAATTTCATGAAGGTTTGCTCTAAGAGTCCTCTAAACAAGTTTCATCTCAATTGAGGTCCTTGAGACTTTGGATGTATGAAATCTCTTGAGTAGATTGGAGGCAAATTTTGGGGTATTTGGCTGAGCTTGTTCAATCTTCTTGTCTGGATGATGGTTGAGATGTTGACATTGACTTGTCTTTCGCGATTGGAGGTAGAAACTTGATGGAGAATCTTTGAAGCATATGAGGAATGAAGACCATTGGAGATATTGGAAATTTTACCAAACCCTAGTTTGGGTTGATTGTCTGAGATGATCATCGGGAATGGGCTTAGGATGCAAATTTTGGATAGCTGTGGAGATGAGTAGTACTTGTCTAGACACGGAGGAGAAATGATTGATAGGAAAATTTGACGATGAGATGGGCAGATGCCATTTGGATACTGGAATGATCGATCTTTGGGTAGGAATGCAGCTAGGCTCTGTAGGCGTTCTGGAAGGAGCATGGAGATGGGCTTAAGATGCCATCCGGAGTCGTCACGTTAGACTTCGTGTTCATTTTTGAATGAAGTTATTGGTTTGTATTGATTTTTAACCATATATGCAGCATTCTTAAAGTGAAGCAACATTGATAAGTAGTTGGAGATGGTCTTAAGATGCCATCAAGGCAAGGTCGTCGCTAGACTCTGTGATTCTTTGATAATAAGGAATCGAATAAATCTTCGTCTTGATTACTCGGGGAGATTGTAGTTGGCAAAATGTGGATAGCTTCCTGTTGTGCATGGTGTTGATCCATTGCTGTTATCGGAGGATAACGAGGCGATCTTCGAGATAGTTTTCCGTCGATTCGGGGCTTAATCCTGGACCAGTCGTTGGAGGACAACCAAGGGTGGTCTTTCAGATAGTTTTCCCGTCGCTTCGGGGCTTAATCCTGGACCTGTCGTCGGAAGACAACCAAGGGCGGTCTTTCAGATAGTTTTCCCGTCGATTCGGGGCTTAATCACGGACTGTTGCGTCGAAATGACTATTACTTTTGGAGAAAACAGAGAAACTTTGATAGAATATTGGTTAGTTTTATGCAAAGTATGATGCATGACAGTGTATATGAATGACATATGCATGAATTATGACTTTATGAGAAATGTATGAATGATGCATGCTGTGATATTTCAAAACATATCCATCTTGAAGAAGATGCGGATGTTCTGTTTGAAGATTTCTGACTCCTGCTTGGGGAATTGAGTAGGTGAGAACTCTGCTTTTGAAAGAGAAGAAAGATATCCGGGATTCCTCCGATGCACTATCTGACCAAGTCTTGGGCCTAGATATTGTTGAGGAAGGTAGAGATTTGAGAAGCTCATTGTTGGAGATCTCACATATAGACCCTGCTGAGGAGAATCTGGGAGGCGATCCGTTGGGGACCTTGTATGTAGATCCTGCTGAGGAAATTTAGGAGGCGCTCTACTGGGGATTCTGAGTGTAGATCTCGCTGGAGAGCATTTGGTAGTTGCTGAGAGACCGGGCTGGAAGAGTCAGGATCCCGTTGTAATCTCTGGCGGGGGAATGAAGATGCAGGTTCCTCCGATGCACTATCTGACCAAGTCTCGAGTCGGATCTTGGGGAAGAGGAAGGGATGGGGATACCATGGGGATAAATACCTTGTTGGGGGTGAGGTGTTCTGCTTGGAGGCTGATGTAACTACTTAGTCGAGTGAAATTGCTTTCGTGGATTCCCTTTTGCTCTGTAGGGAAATTGTGTTGTGAGTGACACCTTTGCAGGGATCATGCTCTGTGGGGGAATGCTTTGGTGACTTTCGTCGTCGTCCCAATTCCTGGAGTCTGTAGTAAGTACTTTTGTATGTTCACTTTTCGTATGTTTGCGATTAGATTCTTATTGTCAAATCGTATAGTCATTCAAAGCAAACGTTGGACTTTTGCAACGACAACAACAAAAATTGTAGAAAGAAATTTGCGTTTATTTGAAAGGTGGCGTATGGCCAAGTAGTTTTGTAGAAGAAAGGTAAAAAGGCTATGCGAAACAATCTCGTTAAGTTCCAACTATGCTAGTACTCATATATTTCGACTATCTCATCTCCTTCGTCGTTAGAAAGTGAGTAGGCGATCTTCGCCATTTGAGCCTTGAATCGATAGTAGTGCAGGCGGTGATCGGAAGAGACATAGTAAATGCGCTTAAATCCTAACTTTTGCCTAGACCGTCCTTTCGGATTTTCAGTCTACCGGGATACCCTTTTTTGCCCAAGCCGCCTTTTCAGGTTTTCGACTTGCCGGGTGTACATGTTTTGTATATATCCTTAACTTTTGCCCAAACCTTTTGGTTCGCCAGGATGCCCTTATTTTTGCCTAAGTTCATCGACCTAGCGGGTCTCTTTATGCGTAGTATTTTTTGACTATGTCTGCGTTCACAGGGTGTGGGAAATCTTCATCATCCATGGTGCTAAGTATCATAGCTCCGCCGAAAAACACTGTTTTGACTACAAATGGTCCCTCATAGGTGGGAGTCCATTGGCCCCTGGGATCACCTTGTGGAAGGATGATGCGCTTGACTACTAAATCACCAACTTGGTAGACTCGGTGCTTGACCTTCTTGTTAAATGCTCTAATCATTCGCCGATAAATCATCCATGGCGGATGGACGGAGTCGTTTCTCATCAATCAAATTAATCTGGTCAAGGTGATGCGGACCCAATCTTCGCCTAACTCTGCGTCTGGAGGACTACGGTTGAGGGTATCCGAACCTCGATGGGTAAGGCGGCTTCCATACCGTATCTGAGAGAGAAAGGGTTGCCTGTGGATGTCCGTCTTGTGGTCGATAACCATGAAGAGCAAATGGTAACATCTCATGCCAATCTTTGTAAGTCATCATCTTCGTATAATCTTCTTAATGTTCTTATTGGCGGCTTCCATCGCCCGTTCATCTTAGGCCGATATGGAGAAGAATTGTGATGCTTGATCTTGAATTGCGTGCGAGTTCGTGATCATCTTATTGTTGAGATTGGAACCGTTATCTGTGATAATCCTTTCGGGGTGCCATACCGCGGATAAGATTATGCTTGAATCGAGCCACAACATTCTTGGTAACAGATGACGAGGGCTTCCACCCATTTGGTAAAGTAATCAATTGCCACAAGGATGAAACGATGTCCGTTGGGCGGTGGGCTTGATTTCTCCGATCATGTCAATGCCCCACATTGCAAAGGCCAAGGGTTAGAACATTCAGTCTTGGAGGTATATGCGCTTGTTAGGATTAAGTCTTAGTCATGCTTCTTGACTGTCAAGCAGTTTACGCAAATGATCAAGATGTTCTTCTTGATCGTGGTCGAGCTATCATGTCGTCGGCGTAGACCTCTATCTCGTGATGAATCATATCATGAAACAATGTCACCATAGCGGCGATAAGTGGCGTCCGCGTTCTTCGATCCGAGCGGCATAACCTTGTGAAAGTGCCCCATGTAACAAAAGTAGTCTTCTCCATGTCTTGGAGCCATTTTAATCGATTGTAACGGAGAAACCATCCATGAAGGAAAACCTTATCTTGGCGGTATTGTCAACGAACATCAATATGAAGTGGGAAATCGTCTTTCGGACTCGCTTTGTTTAGATCTCTATAATCTACACATTCGTACCTTACCATCCTTCTTAGGCACGGGTACCACATTAGCAACCAGGGATAGGAAGTGGCTAGGAAACCCGTTGAACTTCATAACCCGGCTTTGATTTTCTCGACATCTCGGGGCATGCCAGACCTTACATTTCTTGGGAAAACCTTCCTTTGTCGGCAATCGATGTACCACAATATCAATGTCCAAACCGGGCATGTCCTCGTATGACCAAGCAAAAACCTCAACATAGTCTCGTAGCATTTGAATCAACCTTTTTAACACATTCTCAAGACCCGCTCCTATCTTGATCTCTTTTACATCTTCGTCGATACCCAAATTCACAACCTCAACTTGCTCTTCGTGTGGTTGTATAACTCGCTCTTCTTCTATGTGATCTGGCAAGTTCTCACGGCACTTCACAATCTTCCTCACTTTCGTCTTGGCTTGGTAGATCGGATTATCGAAGTCATATTTAGCACTAGCATATGTTATTAATGAGATTCGGAGTGATTACTGCGATGTATCACGTGGGTGTGTGTAGAAACACATAGCCTTTTGAAGGGGTGATAAAGTAAAAGAAAGAAAACAAACAATTGAATGCAAAAGTCAACGAATTTATTGAATGAAAATACAATCAACGGATAATAACCCTCATAAGCGAGCCATGATGCCGGGTAAGGCACTAGGCTTTCAAAGTTTATTGTTCAAAACATAAAGAAATCGAAAAGCAAAACAAAACAAGAGCAATTACTCGACTAAAGGAGATTGGTATAGCGTCTTGATCTTCCAATTCTTTGAGTCCGTTGTCGGGAGTTGGGAAGATCCACTCGGCGATGTCGAAGTCGTTGTCGTCGTCTTCATAGCATGGATTCCACTCGGCTGATGCGGAAGGGAAGTTGGGCACGTTCGCGTATCATCTTCGACCCTTGATGGTGAAGCCTAAACCGGTCTTGTCAAATTTGAAAGGAAGATCGGGGTGACCCCAAATAGTACTCTTTCCTTCTTCAGCGGCTTGAGCATCTTTCAGCGAGGCCATCCTAGGCGGGACTTGTGTAACCGGAGTGTGGAGAGTCAGCGAGCACGACTCAGGTATTGTTTCAAAAGCAGGAGTCTCGAAGAATTCACCCTCCATCTCGAGGTATCGGAATGATTGTAGATGACTGACCATATACTCTTCTTCACCACATACTGTGACAACCTTCCCTTTCACCGGGTACTTCAACTTCTGATGCAAGGTAGAGGTAACAGCGCCTGCCCCATGTATCCAAGGGCGTCCAAGTAGGCAAGAATAAGCTGGACGGATGTACATGACAAAGAAAATAGAGTCAAAAGTCTGGGAACCGACTTTCACAGGCAGAGTGAGCTCTCCAAGCACTGTTCGCTTAGAACCATCAAAAGCCCTCACAATAATGTCACTGGGTCTCAGAACCAACCCTTCGACATCAAGTCGATCAAAAGCAGTCTTCGGTAAGATGTTCAGAGCAGAACCGGTATCCACCAAAACATGAGACAAGGTAGTGCCCTTACATTCGACAGAGATGTGCAAGGCCTTGTTGTGTTTCTTTCCGGAAGGAGTCAAATCAGCATCAGAGAAGCCTAGACCGTTGTTGGCGGCCAGGCTAGCAATAC
The DNA here is from genome assembly GCA_021764765.1 of Vicia sativa. Taxonomy (NCBI): domain Eukaryota; kingdom Viridiplantae; phylum Streptophyta; class Magnoliopsida; order Fabales; family Fabaceae; genus Vicia; species Vicia sativa. The sequence continues at coordinate 115,491,210 of CM038796.1, read as the reverse complement.
AAACTTCAAACTGGTCAGTGGTAGTGTCTTGCGGCACATGAGCATTCTTCAGAAACCGCACCAAGGCATTAGCATGAGCCTCAGAGCATAAGAGCAAAGCGAGCATGGAAATTTTGGACGGAGTCTGTCCCAACTGTTCCACAACATTGTAGTCACTCTTCTTGATAATCTTCAGAATTTCCTCCATTTCTCGTTTGGAGGTGTTTTCAGTAACTTCCTTTGGTACT